>JAGFNQ010002155.1:444526-473528 GCA_024364735.1 Boesenbergia rotunda | reverse complement strand
TAGTAAGTTACAGGTGCCTATAGAGAGTTGGGAGTCCAGATTCCTGACAACTCTCCCTTCAGGGGAAATCATGGAATCCACCCAGCGGCTCCGGGCTGTGCCAATCAAGATTTCAGACCGAGAGCTACATGTCGATCTGATAGTCCTTGCGATGCAGGACTTCGACATCATATTGGGCATGGATTTCCTCAGTAAGTACAGCGCTTCAGTGGACTGCCGTAGAAGGAAGGTGGTTTTCAGCCCAGAAGGGGAACCACCATTCGAGTTTCAAGGAGCCCCAAGGAGGAAGACTCAGAAATTTCTCTCAGCCTTGGCAGCCCACCAGATGCTAGAGCAAGGGTGTGCTGGTTTTCTAGCACACATAGTGGAATCAGAAGCAAAGGAAGAACTCAAGCAGGAGAATGTACGGGTAGTCTGTGAATATCCAGAAGTGTTCCCAGAAGAATTGCCTGGACTACCTCCCAACCGAGAAGTGGAATTCGAGATCGAGCTAGTGCCCGGTACCGGTCCGGTCTCGAAAGCCCCGTATCGTATGTCTCCAGCAGAGTTAAAGGAATTGCAAGAGCAACTCCAGGAGCTACTAGACAAGGGCTTCATTCGCCCGAGTCATTCACCCTGGGGAGCTCCTGTACTTTTCGTCAAGAAGAAGGATGGGTCTATGCGTCTGTGCATAGACTACAGAGCTCTGAATAAGGTGACCATCAAGAACAAGTACCCCCTTCCTAGAATAGATGATTTATTTGATCAACTCAAAGGGGCTACAGTGTTCTCGAAGATAGATTTACGTTCTGGGTATCATCAGCTAAAGGTTAAAGAAAGTGACATCCCCAGGACAGCCTTCAGGACAAGATACGGCCACTACGAATTTGTAGTAATGCCTTTTGGAGTAACCAATGCTCCAGCAGTCTTCATGGAGCTGATGAACCACATCTTTAGGGAGTATCTCGATAAATTCGTCATTGTGTTTATTGATGATATTCTCATATACTCACAGACTCCAGAGGACCATGCTACACACTTGAGGATAGTGCTGCAGATCCTTCAGCAGGAGAAGCTCTATGCAAAATTCTCAAAGTGTGAGTTTTGGCTAGATCAGGTGACCTTCCTAGGTCACATTGTATCCAAAGAAGGCATTCAAGTTGATCCAGCCAAGATAGAAGCAGTCAGCAACTGGTGTAGACCCAAGAATGCCAGTGAGATCAGAAGCTTCTTAGGCCTGGCAGGATATTACAGAAAATTTGTGGAGGACTTTTCCAGGATAGCCTCTCCACTCACAGCCTTGACCAGAAAGAACAAGAAGTTTGAATGGTCAGATAAATGCGAGCACAGTTTTCTAGAGCTGAAGAAGAGACTGACCAGTGCTCCCATCCTGACTGTTCCAGAGAGTGACAAGGCCTTTGACATCTACAGTGATGCATCCAAGATGGGCCTTGGAGCTGTCCTCATGCAAGACGGTAAAGTAATAGCATACGCCTCCAGACAACTCAAGGACTATGAGAAGAATTACCCTACCCACGACCTTGAGCTAGCAGCTGTGGTTTTCGCACTGAAGCTCTGGAGACACTACCTGTATGGAGTGCAGTGCAGAATCTTCACCGACCATCAGAGTTTGAAGTACTTCTTCACTCAGAAAGATCTGAATATGAGGCAGCGCAGGTGGCTAGAGTTGGTCAAAGATTATGACTGTGAAATCCTCTACCACCCGGGTAAAGCTAATAAAGTGGCAGATGCACTGAGCAGAAAATCCTGTGCGGCACTGATGTCCTTATCATCACTGTCTCTACCACTTCAGAAAGAAATAGAGAATTTTGGAGTCGAGGTAATAATTGGGCAACTTTCTGCATTGACTCTAGAGTCAACCCTGCTTATAGATATACAAGGAAAGCAAGATCAAGACCCAGAAATCCAGAAGATCAAGCAGGGGGTCCAAGAGGCAGAAAATTCAGAGTTTCGAGTATCAGATAGTGGCATCCTCTATTTTGGAGACCGCCTTTGCGTCCCCAATGATGAGGAACTAAGAAAGAATATTTTAGAAGAAGCCCACAGTACCCCGTACTCTATGCATCCTGGTTCTACCAAGATGTACCAAGATTTAAAGCAAAGGTTCTGGTGGTCTGGACTCAAGCGAGACGTGGCCAGATATATCAGTACCTGCTTGACCTGCCAGAGGGTCAAAGCTGAGCACCAGAGACCAGGAGGAGTTCTACAGCCACTTCCCATTCCAGAGTGGAAGTGGGAAGAAATATCCATGGACTTTATCACAGGTCTTCCAAGAACCACCCATGGACACGATGCAATTTGGGTGATAGTGGACAGATTGACCAAGTCTGCCCACTTCCTAGCCATCAAGTTATCGCATTCGGTAGAGCAATTAGCACAGCTGTACGTGAAAGAAGTAATCAGGCTTCACGGAGTCCCGAAGTCGATCGTTTCTGACAGAGATGGGCGATTCATCTCCCATTTTTGGAGGTGTGTTCAGGACGCCCTAGGCACCAAACATCAGTTCAGCACAGCCTTCCATCCCCAGACGGATGGACAAACAGAGAGAGTAAATCAGATTTTAGAAGACATGCTCAGGGCTTGTGCATTGGACTTTAAAGGTAGTTGGGGCAAATTTCTGTGCTTAGCTGAGTTTGCCTACAACAATAGCTATCAGGCCACCATCAGGATGCCACCTTATGAGGCATTGTATGGCAGGAAATGTAGATCACCCATATGTTGGCAAGAAGCTGGTGAGAGGAAGGAGATGGAGTCAGAACTAGGCAGCCAGACTGAGCTTATAGATGAGACCACTCAGGCTATCCAGACGATCCGCCAGAGGATTGAGACTGCTCAGAGTAGACAGAAAAGTTATGCTGACACACGCCGTAGGCCACTTGAATTCCAAGTTGGAGATTCAGTATTTCTCAAGGTCGCTTCCATGAAGGGAGTGGTGAGATTTGGCAAGAAGGGCAAGCTAAGTCCTCGCTACATAGGACCCTATGAGATTATAAAGAGAGTTGGGAAGGTAGCCTATGAGCTGGACTTACCAGAGGATATGTCAGCTATCCACAGTACATTTCATGTCTCCATGCTAAAGAAGTGTATTCACGACCCTAGCCAAGTGATTCAGCCTCAGTCAGTACAGATCCAAGAAGATCTTAGTTATGAGAGCAGACCGACACAGATAGTGGACAAAGCAGTTAAAAGATTAAGAAACAAAGAAGTGCCACTAGTGAAGGTCATCTGGCAGAATCAAAAGCATGAAGAGGCTACTTGGGAACGTGAGGACAGCATGAGAGAAAGATATCCAGAATTATTCTAAGTTCGAGGACGAACTTTTCATAAGGTATGGGGATTGTAACGCCCCAAAATTCCCATTTTTAGTTCTTAAAGTCCTTAGAATTATTTAAAAATGGTTTAGAAATATTCTAGATATTTTTAGGAATTTTTAGAATATTTTTATGGAATTTTCCGAGTCCGTTTGGTATTTAAAAAAAAAGAAAGGGAGAAAAAAAAAAGGAAAAACCACTTAAGGGCAGCAGGGGGGTTCGATGCCGCGACCTGCACAAAACCAGGCAAGCGCGCGACCAGCCAGGCTAGGGTATCAAGCACAGCAAAGGGTGGAGAGACTTATATTTAAGGCGTAGTTAGGTCGATCCGCCCCCATAAGTATAAATAGATAAGTTAAGAGAGGAAATTAGAATTTTTGGTTTTCCTCTTCCTCACCCTAGCCGCGCGACATCCTCCCCCTCTCACGCACGCACGCCAACACCAAGCCCTTTCTCTCCTCTTCCAAGGGGCGCCGGCCAAGGAGGGATCAAGGAAAGCGGAGCGTTGCGTTCGTCTCGACGAGGAGAACGCGTAGGCGCGAAGAATTCTCCGAGATCTCAAGTTTCTCCCGAGTCCTAGACGTCAATCTTGGTTGTAAGTCCAAGATATCAATGTAAGTACTGCTCACCTGCAGTAAGAGGCGGTTTTTCCGCGAGAATTTCCTTTAAAAGTTTTTAGAAGAGATATTTCCTTTTTGTTTGAGTTTTTGCATGTGATCTTAGTTCATTATATGCTTATATATGTTGATTAATACCCTATGTGAGTTTAGGGTCCAAGAAAAGCTATGAGAAAAGAAAAGAAAAGATAAAGATAAGAAAAGAAAAGGCCAAGGCCTTAAGAAATCCCCAAAAGTCAAGACTTAGGGATTTTAGCACGCAAGGTGCTCCAGAAAATGCCAAGGCATTTACAGATAAGAAAGAAAAGAAAGAAAAGCTATTTTATTTTATAAGGCCAGTACCCGGCGTCCAAGGGCGTCGTTAAAGAAATCCAGGTGTCCAATTCCAAGGTCTTGGCCCTGGTAGACCAAGGTCTGCTCTATTAGGATTGGTGGCTCGCTACCCCAACCTTTTAGGGAACGCGCATATGAGATGGTACTTACGTCTTCAGTGGATCCAAGTGATTATTATTTTCAAGTATATGCTTTAGCAAAGTTTCGAAAATTTAAAGAGTTTTCAAAAAGTTAAAGAATAGCTAAAGTTTCCAAGTTGAGCCAAGAAAAGTAAAATGAGATTTATTATTGCTTGAGTATGCATGTTTTGAGCTATACATGTTCTTAGTTTTCTTCCAAGCATGTTAGTATCTCATATGATTTTCATATTGTTCTAGAAGCATGTTCGCACATTTCGAGATTTTGTGAGCTAGATAGTACTTACTAAGCTTTTTGCTTACTAGATGCATTTCCTCTTATTGCAGATAAAGGTAAAGGCAAGCAATTCTAAAGGAAGGCGACGAGGCGGTGCTGAGAAAAGTGTGTGTGGTGGCTGATTTTGGAGAGATCTTTGAGACGAGACAATTTAACTATCCAAATTACAATGTTATAGTTTATTCAAATTTCAAGTTCTTGTTTTAGGGAGTTTAGCGAACATTTAAGTTTTGGATAGTTTTACATACTCAATTTCTTAGAGTAAAGATTCCATGTCATTTCTTTTAGCCTACATATTCTTATGATTGCATTGGATGAGTAGAAATGTGAGTAGTTGGAGATATTGATACTTTGTTAGAGAAATAGATGCATGTGCCAAGATAGTATCAATTTCTCTTGAATTAAGTTTTATTGCTTAAATATGTTTAGAAAAGTTGCATCCATATTTCATAATGCTTTAGCAAGGTTATAAAACATGTATTTGGTGTTAGGAATGCATAGGAGTCAAGATTGGTACAAACTTTAGTGTTAAAGTTCATATAACTTGAATAGTTTATTTTCTTCCGCAAAAGTCCTAATTTCAAGTTTATGGATTGATTTTGTTTGGCTAAATTGTTTAGAAAACTGGCATAGAGTATAGAAATGGTATCATAGTTTTATATGGCTCGAAAATACATGATTGGTGGACCTTTGAAGCAAGTGCCGAAACCTGAATTTCAGATTTCAGGCCTATCAGTCGACTGATACAGTATCAGTCGACTGATACCCGAAAGATGAGTTGGGCGAGGCAAGCTTCAATGAGTATCATCTTGCGAGCTTTTGAGAAGGAAAGTGTGATATGGTATCGTGCATGACTACTTAAGTTAGAATATCATTGTTAGATGAATTTAAAAGTTTAAAAAAAAAAGATTTCCGCATTTTTAGTCATGTATCAAAAGAAATAGAGAAGTAGAGAGAAGTAACGATTCGTCTGAAGCAGAGAAGGCGGGTCGCTACAGAGTTTAGGCTCAAACAACTTAGATAAGGTACTGACCCTAAGGTATATATTATTTCCATCATGAAATAAAACACCCAATCACATGCATATCACTTGATTTAACCATAACTTCATGAAGGTCTATAAAAATCTGTTTTAAGGCGTAATTTAAGGTCCCTTGGTCGAATGTTACAGGGGTCCCTTAGCATAGATTCCACAAAATTTCTTGGCCTAAAATATTTATATAGCAAGGAAACAATCATTAGAACAATAGCCTACTTCATGCATCAACATTTATCCATTTCATGACTTGGCCGAATTCTTCCAAGTCCTTTTCATCATGGAGGGCATTCTAACACCATGTATCCATCATATATTCATTACAAAAAGGTAGTAACAATTTCATGAACTCTTCCTTTAAGTTTTTGGACATAGAAAAGGGGGGTACCCCTTTATGGCCGAAACTTCCCTCAAGGTTTTCTTCCTTTCTCTTCCACCCAACATCACAAGCAAACATAAAAATCATAAAAACACATAAAAAAACCATTATGTTGCAAGTGAGGGAGTCTTACCACTTGTGCTTATGTTCCCAAAAGATCTCCAAATTTTGGAGAAGAAAAGACCTCTTAAACTCTAGCACTACTCTTGTTCTTCTCTTCTTTTGGTTCAGTTTTCCCTAGGAGGCGAATGACTTGAAAATGGTAGCAAGGGCCACAAGGATTTCGGTGAGGAACAGGAGGAAGGAGAAGAGTTTGGTGGAGAGAAAAGGGGGGGGGTTTCTTGGTCGAAATGCCTTAGGCATTTCCTCCTCTTCATGGCCTTTTATGGTGAGTAAAGAGGCAAGCACCTCTCTAATGGTGTCTCTTCAATTTTTTTTGTCTCTTCATCTTCTTTCCCACTTATCTACAATTTCCCATCCTCTTCTAATAGCACTCCCTTGCTAGGTGAATTGGTTACATGAATATTCTTAAGGCTTTGCTTTACTTTGAGGTCCAAGGTTCAATCCTTGGCACCTCTTTTTTTTTCAAGCCCATGTAACCAACGCCCAACAAGAGAATGCTACCCATTTAGTTCATACACATGCCTATTTATATCATTATTCATTCATTCATGTGCATGATGTCAAGCATGATATTAATGTAGCATATAAACATAATTATCACACACATTCATCATATATCAAGAAGGTGCTTAATATCTTCTTTATTCGAAATTTCCCCCTTTAAATTCATAATTTTATTCTTGGCCACATGTTCAATTATTACATTGTTCGAGAGGGAAATTTGGGGTGTTACAATCCACCCTCCCTTCTGGAAAGTTCGTCCTCGAACTTAAAACAACTAGGGACATTTTCGTTTCATATCATCCTCACGTTCCCAGGTAACTTCTTCAGATTGCTGACTTTGCCACAAGACTTTGACTAAGGGCACTTCCTTGTTCCTTAGTCTCTTGATATCTCGATCCAGGATCCGAATGGGTTCACTCTCGCAACTCAGGTCCTCTTGGATCTGTACGACATGCGGCTCAATCACCTTGTTGGTACTGGGAATGCACTTTTTGAGTATCGACACGTGGAACACATTGTGGATAGCAGACATCTCCTGAGGTAGCTCCAGCTCGTAAGCCACCTTGCCCACTCTGTTCAGGATCTTGTACGGTCCCACATATCGCGGATTAAGCTTTCCTTTCTTCCCGAATCACATTACTCCTTTCATAGGAGCTACTCGGAGGAACACCAAATCTCCGACGTCAAACTCCAAAGGTCTACGTCCCTGATCCGCATAGCTCTTCTGCCGGCTCTGGGCAGTCTCTATTCTTTGACGGATACTCTGTATGGCTCGAGTGGTGTCGTCGATGAAATTCGTCTGGAGTCCCATCTCCTTCTTTTCGCCACCCTCGTACCAACAGATTGGAGACCTACATCTCCGTCCATATAACGCTTCATAAGGTGCCATTCCGATAGTAGCTTGGTAGCTATTATTGTAAGCGGATTTCGCTAGACATAAGTATCGGCACCAGCTCCCTTTGAAATCCAGGGCACAAGCTCGTAGCATGTCCTCCAGTACTTGATTTACTCTTTCTGTTTGCCCATCAGTCTGAGGATGAAAGTGTTGGTGCAGTAAGCACCCAAGTCAAACCTGTGTTTTGATACTGGCAAAAAGGTTCAAAAGTTAAGGGTTATTTGTTATCTAACAATGCTACTTGAGTGTACAGGAAAAGCCCTAGCGAAGGAATACTAGGCACTGGCGAAGGACTGCCAGAATGGAAAAGCCCTAGCGAAGGAATGCTAGGCACTGGCGAAGGACTGCCAGAAGAAAAGACCTAGCAAAGGGTTGCTAGGCACCAAGCGAAGGGAAGCTTGGTAACTCAAGACCTGGCGAAGGACTGCTGGGCAAAAGTCCAACTGGAGGATCCGGTTGGCACCAGGTAAAACTCTCCCGAGAGGAGTAGGTGAGGACGCGTTCCCCTCGAGGGAACATTAGGCGTCGGTTCGACCTAGGGCTCGATTTTGGAGATCCAAAGTCAGAACCAAGACAGCTAAGGCTGTTTTAACTAACTTATTATTTGCTGTTTTGGACTAACCCTGGATGCAGGACCGAAGGACTGTGTTTCTGCAGCTCAGAGAGCCTCAAAGGAGTGAGGCCGTAGCTGAGTAGGGCGCCCCGGATGTGTCGGGCGCCCCAGAGTCAACCCAAAGTCAGCAGAGAGGTAAACGCCCCAACAGCAGCGCAATTGGGGGCGCCCCGCGTGTGTCGGGCGCCCCGCATGTCGGGCGCCCCGCATGTCTCGGGCGCCCACTGTGCCACGCCACTGAAGGCGGCTGCAGCTCACCCTCGCGAAGCCTCGGTGATAAAGTTTGACCGGTCAATCGGGCGCCCCGTGCGTGTCGGGCGCCCCAGTCAAAAACAATCCCGAAGATAACGAGATCAGCTTTGACTAGAGCATCGCCGGATCTGCAGCCACGTGGAGGGCGCCCCGAGCATGTCGGGCGCCCCCTGCCCTATATAAAGAGGGCCTCGACCCTCTTCAAAGATCATCAATCATTGCGACACTTCTGCGCTCTTCTGCTTCCGCGACACGCTCCAGAAATCTTCCAACTCGAGCTGACGACGTCCCGCTGCTCCGAAACTTCGATCTACACCGGACGTCGGTAACGAAGAGCTGTATTTAAAGTTTACTAAACTGTTCTTGTAATTATCTTTCGTGTAAACTCTTACGAACTTATAGAATTGCCCGCAGTAAACGGTCAACGACCGTGGGCCTTGGAGTAGGAGTCGACCTAGGCTCCGAACCAAGTAAGACGATCGTGTTAGCGTTGTTTTACTCTATTTTATTCCGCTGTGCACTTGCTCTTTTAAATCCGAACGAATTGCGACATTCACCCCCCCTCTCTCGCATTTCTCGATCCAACAAGTGGTATCAGAGCGGGGAAGTCAAACCTGGTGCAACCACCAGTTTGAATATTTTTCGGATTTTTTTTTCTTCTCTCATTTTTTTAAAATAAAAAAAAATTTTCTTCGTTCGAGTTTTTATCTCAAGGTTGGTGCAACACCACTTGAAATCTGTGTTTGATTATTTCTTCCCGCACTACTAATCCAAGACCAAGTCTTGGAAATATTTTTGTTGTTTACTTTTATTACAGTAACAAATGTCTATCCAAGAAGGATTTAGCACCGCCAGACCTCCACTTTTCAGTGGAGAAGACTTTCCCTACTGGAAAAGTCGAATGGAGGTCCACCTGAAAACTCAGGTGGAAATGTGGATAATCATCCAGTCTGGACTGATGATTCCCACCAATGCTGAAGGTGTACCACAAGACTACTCAGAATGGGACACTTCCCTTAAACGAAAGATTGAAGCAGACGCCAAAGCAACCCAGACTCTACAATGCGGACTAACTAAAGAAGAGCTGAACCGCGTAGGACCCTTCAAAAGTGCAAAAGAACTATGGGCTAAATTGATTGAACTCCACGAAGGAACTTCAGATACAAGGATCAGCAAACGAGACTTGCTACTGAACAAGCTCTTCACTATCAAAATGGCAGATAACGAGACAGCAGCCCAGCTCCACGCCAGAATCCAGGAGCTGATGAATGGTCTTCACGCAATAGGTCACCAGGTTCAAAACCGTGATCTGATAAGGTACGCCCTAAACGCATTCCCTAGGACCACCTTGTGGGCATCTATGGTAGATGCATACAAAGTCTCTAGGGATCTTTCAAAAATTAAGCTAGATGAGTTATTTTCTGAACTTGAGCTGCATGAACAGACTAACTCCAATTTGGTCAAGAAAAGTATAGCCTTTTTTGCAGGGAAAACAGGGAAAATGACCAAGAAGAAAATTCAAGTTGAACCTGAATCTACCTCAGATTCAGAAATAGAAAATCAAGAAGAAGATCAGTCAGAACTGGTCCGGCTAGCTCGAAGCTACTACAAAAAGTTGAAGAACCAAACTAACACACGGAGAACAAGCCGAAGAAAGGACGGACAAGATGAACCGGCAACTGACAAACAAAAGCCCAACGTAACCTGCTACGAATGCAAGAAGAAGGGCCACTACAAGACTGAATGTCCAAGTCTAAAGGAGTCCAAAAAGAACAGAAAGAAGAAGGCACTCCAAGCGACCTGGGACGAGTCTTCCTCAGAAGAAGAAGAAGAAGAAGAAGCACCTCAGTCCAATCTTCTAGCCCTGACCGCTTCGGATCAAATCGAGACTGACTCAGACTCGGAACGGGACGACGGCAAGCTGACCATCTCCGACAACGGCGAAATAAGGGTAACGGGTTTTTCGAAATTACAGTTGAATTCGCTTATTTCCTATCTATCCCGAGATTTGGCGAAAGCCAAACTCCGAATCGAATCCCTCCGACAGGAAGTAAAACTCCTGAAAGAGGGAGCTGATTCTGAGTCCTTAACTGAGAAAATTCAGGAAGAAACCCCTGATCAAGTTGAGAAACTTGAATCAGAGAATTTCTCCTTGAAAACTCAAGTCAAGGATTTAAGAACAGCTTTAGAACGATTCACTTCTGGTTCCAAGAATCTTGATATGATTCTGGGAAAACAGAAGTCTGTTCTAAAACGATCCGGACTTGGCTATAGAACCAAATCTCGGCAAAGATCTTACTTTGCTGTACTGAACCAGTCAAGACCTAAGGTTCAGGCATGGGTGCCAAAACTGTGCCTGACTAAACCAACTGGTTCAAATCAATTTTGGATCCCCAAGGACAAGATTCACCTCTTGCCTAACCCATATAGAGGCTATAGTCCAGGGGGAGCCAAAATCAAAACAATTTTTATAATTAGATAGTTTTTTTAATT
Organism: Boesenbergia rotunda; assembly: GCA_024364735.1. NCBI lineage: Eukaryota > Viridiplantae > Streptophyta > Magnoliopsida > Zingiberales > Zingiberaceae > Boesenbergia > Boesenbergia rotunda. Next base: position 462,558 of record JAGFNQ010002155.1, on the reverse strand, counting down.
GATTGATTGTGTGTTTATTTAACTTCTTGCAAATTGCCATGCTTAGATTTAAGGAATTCTTAGATTTAAGGACTAAAATTACTTGAAAATTGAAAACATAGTATTGGGAGGAGGTGAGATGATAGTACGTTAGGGAAGCCAATTTGGCGGAACTAGCCGAAGCTACCGATCCAAGACCCAAGCTAGTTAGACCAGAAAATGACCTAATTTAATTTGAAAATGAAATTTCATTAAAAGGCTTTGTCAAGGAAAGGGTGGATGATCCCATAAGGCTTCGGCCAAAGAAGGCCTAGTGCCTCGCCAAGACCTGGAAGCCAATTTCTGAAATTCAAATTCAAGTTAACTTTTGTCAAATTCGAATCTAACTCAAATTTCAAATAATTATAGAATCTAAACTGTTTTTCAAAACCTCTATTTTTCAAACTTATTATCTTTTTGAAAAACACTTAATCTGTTTTCAAAAGTAAATATCTTTTCAAAAAAAAAATGAAAATTCCCTTTCAAAATTAATTTTTACCTTCAAACCTGTCTCACAAAAACCTTAAGGTTAACGTGATTGAAAACCCTAGATTCAGTGAGACAGGAAAATTAAGCTCAAATTAAACCACCTTGCTTGTGCTTTCATAATCATCGTCAAACTATGATTAACCTAGTCAAACACAGTCAAACGGAGTCAAACAGTCAAACCTGGTCAAAACAGTCAAAAGTCTGGTACCTAGGGCGCCCGTAATCTGTCGGGCGCCCCTATACGCTCCTGTCCCCCACGCTGATTAAAGCAGTCAAAAGCTGCAGTCAAAAAGCCTTTGAGAAGGGCGCCCGTGACATGTCGGGCGCCCCCATCAAAACCTGTCCCCCACGCTGATTAAAGCAGTCAAAAGCTGCAGTCAAACAGTCTTTCAGAAGGGCGCCCGTGACCTGTCGGGCGCCCCTACAGACCTTTTCCCTGCCCGAGGCAAAACCAACCTGTACAGGGCGCCCGTGACCCGTCGGGCGCCCCCCCATCAACCCCTATAAAAGGGACCCGAGACTCCCTCATTTCCCACACCACATCTCACACTCCTTCTTCCCTTGCCTCATTCTTGTGGATCAAGTGAACCTAAGCCTTCCCTTGCCTCAACCATGCCTCCAAGGTATGAAACTTAGTTGTGCAATTAATTTTTCTTAATTTTTTTTGCACACTCCTTCTTTATCCTTAATCACTTATTTTTTCTACACTTAGAAAACGCCGAGCAGTTCAGTCGAACCCCGGTAATGAGCCCAGTCCCGACCCTAGATTTCCTAACCTAGCACTTTGTAACAAGTTCGCACAAACCACCTACATTCCGATTAAAACAAGCTACCTTAACCGTCATTTCTTCTCCCAATCCTGTCCAGTCGCAATGTCCGCAATTAACTTCTATCAACTAGATAACCTCGTATTCTGCACACATTCGATCAACAACACCCTATGTGCAGAATTCTATAACAACATAGTTAGGCAAGACCACTTGAGCTTCGTCACTACCGTTCAAGGAATGCCCCTGAGCATCACTCCTACCCTACTGAACCGATTTTTGGGACTCCGACCATCTCAGTCCATCTTCTGTTGCTACCCTCCAAGGAACCCGCCCTTCGACGCCCCCTACTCTCATATTGACCTGAACACCTTATACAACTATTTCTTTGGGGAAGCCATGGACCCTGCAGGAGGGCAGTTCCACTCCACCCGACTCCCGATTCAGGACTACGCTCTCTACAGAGTAATTGTCCGTTGCATCCTTCCTTTGTCCACTAGGGACACAGCCTCCATGAAACCCTTTCACACTTTTCTTCTCTATGCCCTTATCCACCATCTGGACATAGATATAGGCCTTCACATCTTCCACTGTATCCTACATGCCTCTAGTGTATCCACTAAGGGGCGGATCCGCACTCCCTACTGCCACGTCATCACCTCTATCCTCCACCACCACGGCCGAAATATCACTGACGGCGAGATTACCACGATGACTGAATTCGACGAGATAGGATTTAGAAACTTTTCTTTAGCCGGTATAGACGTCTCGGGCACCGGGGTTCTGACTTGGCGACGCCAACCAGCCGCACAGGACATTGCCGACGAGGAGGTCGAGGTCGACGCTGCAGACTTAGCAGCAGAGGTAGATCAGCCCGCTCCACCGACCTTGTACGAGAGAGTTACACGACTCGAGACGCACATCCAGAACTTCAGAGAAGAAGTGGAAGCATACCATATTGAAGACCAAGAGACAAACTTAGGCTACTACAACAACATTATGAGTACCCTCACAGCCGATAGAGAAGCCTGGAATGCACAGTACCATGAGATCATGGCACGATTTGATGCATGGCAGCCGGGCCCATTTGATCCTCCTGGTCCCTCCTCTTAGATGACTTAGACATGTACCCATTTGACTACCCCTACTGAGTAGGGTTGACTTCTGTTGACTTGTACTAGACTTCCACTTGAACTATGCTAATCTTAGCTTGGCTTGTTTATTTTTTTTGACTAAATTAAGGTAGGGTTATGCTTAGTAGAATAGAATCATTTGGTTTTTGGATTTTCAATTTTAAATTGAACTTAAAATGTCTTTTAAAATGTTTTTTGTTAAAAATATTACTTTAACTTTAAAAAGTTTTTTACTTAGTTTTATTTCAAAAACTATCCCTTTCAAAACTAGGGCTTTTTTCGAAAATGGACTTAGCCTAGGCGCTAACCCTAGAACTGCATGCACCTATAGATCTAGAAGCCAGCATCTCACAAGCACCTTAGGGCACTTTTTGAATGATAACCTAGAAAGGGTTGAGATGCTTAGGTCTTTGCCTTAACTCAAGATGCTTTAAGTCAGTGCATCTGCAGCAGTTGGGGCACTAAATACAAACTGAACAGCAATCAAGTTAAGTGTCAAGTTTAGACAATCTAACTTGAACAGCTCACTTAACTTGACTAACCCTAGCCAAAACTACTGTTTATAACAGTTAGTAAGTAGCTAAGTGGGTTAGACAGGTCCCTAAAGGATTAACCAGACTTAGGTCTTATTTTGATTCAGTACAGCAAATGCTCTATTTAAGTATTGCAAATTTTGTTTCTTTTTTTTCTGCATTCTTTTTGATATATGTCAAAGGGGGAGAGTTGGAAAGAAAACAGGAGAGTTGGAAAGGAAACAGGAAACACAATTTTCTGTTTTCAAAAAGTTGAACTAAAAAAGTTGGTATAATTTTATTTCTAAGCTCTGAACTATTTTTTGCTTAAAATGATTTTTACTTAATGTTTCTATGTTTGAAATTTTTCTCAAAAACTGAAAATTTTCTAAAGTCTGAAATTTTTTTCAAAAATGAAAATTTTCTAAAGGTTCCCAAACCAAGAATGTTTTTGAAAAACTTAGCAAAAACTGTAGAGATTTCCTAACTTATTATCAAAACATGAAATCTTCTAAGTACTTCATTCACACCACCTGTTTTTGAAAAACCTAGGGGGAGATTTCTTCTAGGGGGAGGGAATCTAACTTAGGATTTTAAATTCAGCACTTTTTTCCTTAACTTTTTGAACTAGGTTGCCATATATCAAAAAGGGGGAGATTGTTGGTGCAGTAAGCACCCAAGTCAAACCTGTGTTTTGATACTGGCAAAAAGGTTCAAAAGTTAAGGGTTATTTGTTATCTAACAATGCTACTTGAGTGTACAGGAAAAGCCCTAGCGAAGGAATACTAGGCACTAGCGAAGGACTGCCAGAATGGAAAAGCCCTAGCGAAGGAATGCTAGGCACTGGCGAAGGACTGCCAGAAGAAAAGACCTAGCAAAGGGTTGCTAGGCACCAAGCGAAGGGAAGCTTGGTAACTCAAGACCTGGCGAAGGACTGCTGGGCAAAAGTCCAACTGGAGGATCCGGTTGGCACCAGGTAAAACTCTCCCGAGAGGAGTAGGTGAGGACGCGTTCCCCTCGAGGGAACATTAGGCGTCGGTTCGACCTAGGGCTCGATTTTGGAGATCCAAAGTCAGAACCAAGACAGCTAAGGCTGTTTTAACTAACTTATTATTTGCTGTTTTGGACTAACCCTGGATGCAGGACCGAAGGACTGTGTTTCTGCAGCTCAGAGAGCCTCAAAGGAGTGAGGCCGTAGCTGAGTAGGGCGCCCCGGATGTGTCGGGCGCCCCAGAGTCAACCCAAAGTCAGCAGAGAGGTAAACGCCCCAACAGCAGCGCAATTGGGGGCGCCCCGCGTGTGTCGGGTGCCCCGCATGTCGGGCGCCCCGCATGTCTCGGGCGCCCACTGTGCCACGCCACTGAAGGCGGCTGCAGCTCACCCTCGCGAAGCCTCGGTGATAAAGTTTGACCGGTCAATCGGGCGCCCCGTGCGCGTCGGGCGCCCCAGTCAAAAACAATCCCGAAGATAACGAGATCAGCTTTGACTAGAGCATCGCCGGATCTGCAGCCACGTGGAGGGCGCCCCGAGCATGTCGGGCGCCCCCTGCCCTATATAAAGAGGGCCTCGACCCTCTTCAAAGATCATCAATCATTGCGACACTTCTGCGCTCTTCTGCTTCCGCGACACGCTCCAGAAATCTTCCAACTCGAGCTGACGACGTCCCGCTGCTCCGAAACTTCGATCTACACCGGACGTCGGTAACGAAGAGCTGTATTTAAAGTTTACTAAACTGTTCTTGTAATTATCTTTCGTGTAAACTCTTACGAACTTATAGAATTGCCCGCAGTAAACGGTCAACGACCGTGGGCCTTGGAGTAGGAGTCGACCTAGGCTCCGAACCAAGTAAGACGATCATGTTAGCGTTGTTTTACTCTATTTTATTCCGCTGTGCACTTGCTCTTTTAAATCCGAACGAATTGCGACATTCACCCCCCCTCTCTCGCATTTCTCGATCCAACAGAAAGGAGGTACTGAAACGCAGCTTTGTGCCGAGAGTTTTATGAACACATTCCCAAAATTACGATGTGAAGCGACCATCTCTATCTGAAATGATGGTCTTGGGAATGCCATGCAGTCTGATGATTTCTTGAGCATAAAATTGAGCCAGTTGCTCAATCGAATATGTCATCTTGATTGCTAGGAAATGGGCTGACTTCGTCAATCTGTCGACGATAACCCATATAGCGTCGTATCCATTTGTAGTTCGGGGAAGACCTGAGATGAAATCCATAGAAATGTCTTCCCATTTCCATTCTAGAATTTGGATCGGTTGCAGAACTCCTCCAGGCCTCTGGTGTTCTGCTTTGACTTGCTGGCAGGTCAGGCAGGTACTGACGTGCTGAGCTACATCCCTCTTCATACCGGACCACCAAAACCTCGTCTTCAGATCTTGGTACATCTTGGTGGATCCCGGGTGCATAGAATAGGGGGTTCCGTGAGCCTCCTCCAAAATCTTCTTTTGTAGTTCCAGATCATTAGGGATACAGAGTCGATCCCTAAGGTATATTTCCCCATTATCGGCGATATGAAAATCATCGCCCTTGCCTTCAAGAATTTTCTGTTTAACCTTCTGAAGACTTGGATCACCATTTTGCTTCTCCAGTATGTCGTCGAAAAGTGCCGGCATAATTGCCAGGGCCGAAAGTCGTCCGGAAATGACCTCAATCCCGTAGCTCATAATTTCCTTCTCCAGTGGTCGGGACAATACTGATAAGGACATTAAGGTGGCACTAGTCTTTCTGCTGAGTGCATCAGCCACCTTGTTTGCTTTGCCTGGGTGATAGAAGATCTCATAGTCATAGTCTTTTACGAGTTCCAGCCATCGACATTGTCGCATATTGAGGTCCTTCTGAGTGAAGAAATATCGTAGACTCTGGTGATCTGTATAATTCTTGCATTGTGCTCCATATAGATAGTGTCTCCATATTTTCATAGCAAAGACCACGGCTGCCAATTCTAAGTCGTGAGTGGGATAGTTCCTTTCATGTTCCTTCAGTTGCCTAGAGGCGTAGGCAATGACTTTACCATTCTGCATCAGTACAGCTCCGAGTCCCAATCTGGAGGCATCGCTGTACATATCGAATCCCTTGTCATTTTCTGGAAGAGTCAGGATTGAAGCACATGTAAGTCTTCTTTTCAGCTCCAAGAAACTCTTCTCGCATTCGTCTGTCCATATATATTCCGTGTTCTTCTTGGTGAGAACCGTCATCGGTGCTGCGATTCTGGAGAAGTCTTTTACGAATTTTCGGTAATATCCCGCTAATCCGAGAAAACTCCTGATCTCGCTAGCATTCTTGGGCCTGCTCCAGTTACTGACGGCCTCAATCTTCTTCGGGTCAACCATGACTCCATCTTTGGAAATAATATGACCGAGAAAGTGTTAGTGATATGAGAGAAGTGTCCTAAGGCAATCGCCTTATGATTATAAACATTTATTTTAATAAATGATAATTCACTATTTGAGTATACATGTTAGTGCATTTGATTGAGATCTTAAACTCATCTATTGAATGTCCGCAATACAATTCACAGCATAAGAGAATTTGTGATGGGATCGCAACTAGTGATTATCTCTATATGTGCAATTGTGAAGTATTGAAATTATCCCTAGTCGATGAATTGATAAAAACGGACACTATCAATTCTGTTGAGACTAGCATGGGTTATTCTCTAATCAGCTGATTCTCACTGGCTGGTGACATTGGGATGTCCGGAGATAAACATGGATGCTAGTTAAGGGAACTAGTTCATTGGAGTGACTAGCTGTAAGACTTCATATGGTTATCTATATAGATATGTCAATGAAGTTCTTACTGCAGCTTAAGTGCGATGTTCCTTTGACTTGCGGTGTTCAAGTCATCTTGGTCATGGAGACTTATACTTTAACATCTTAAGCAAGCATCTCCAGGGAGGTGTGGACCCAAGATGATTGGGTATTAGCCGATGTGCCCGAAAATGTTTGAACAGCCTACAAAGGATTCACCACTCCTTGCGAGGAGATGTATACCCAGGCCTATCGTCGGATTGTTACTCAAAACCTCTGGCCAGAGTATATCATGTTTAGAGTGCGAGTCTCTTAAATACATGAGAGTAATTAGAAATCCAAAGGATGAGAAAGACACTACTTGGGCTAGGTGTGACGTAGTCAGTCTAGTGGGGACTGACACAAACAAACCATGTCCTGAACCAAGTGGGTATAAGATGGTGAAGGGAATGGGGCACGATTCATTAGAGCTGCTAAAGGGTTTCAGAATTACTTCTGAGGTCAACCGTTGATCTTTCGATTAATTGGGGGTCATGATGTACTACTAGGTGCCACTCATGATCGTTCTATAATTAGTTGATTATAGACGGCTAACATAAATCGAAAGCCTATTTAGTCACACGCACTACGAGTAATCCGAGGGATTTAAAACGAGTTGAAAATTGGATTTTCCAATCAAGAGAAATAAGTCGAATCTGAGTTAATCAGAGGCGCAACGGAAACTTAAAATGGCTAAGTCTTTTGAAGGCTTATTGGGCGAATTAAATGAGTTTAATTCACGATGAAAACGGCTTGGTTTGGCCGGCCAATAAAAGGGAATAAACCAATTTAATTGGTTTAATTAATAAAATAAATCTAGCGCGATTTGTTTTATAAATTATGGATAAATAAATTGATATATAAAGAAATTTATATAAAGAGATTTATAAAGAAATTTGTAGAAAATTTATTCTTTTTATGGAAATTAAAATGAACCATGAATTGGTTTAATTTTAATTTATAAAATCAATTATGAATTGATTATCCATGATAAGAAAATTTTATACAAATTTATTCCATAATTAAAAGGGAAAGAGAATTTGTTTTATTATAAAGTTAGTTATAATAAAAACTAAGAATAACGGAATAAGTCATAAGAAAATTTATAAGATAAATTTCTTATGATAACTAATTCCGTTAATTCTGTTAAGAGGGAGACTTGGCAAGGGAGAGGCTACTATATAAAGGAACCAAAGGCTAGCCCTTAATTCCAATCAATAGAGCTATCAAGAGATTAACTCTCTCCCTCTCTCTCTATTATTCTCTTCTCTCCTTCTCCTTCCCAAGCTAGGGCCGGCGCCCTCCTTGAGATCTAGGGTTGGCGCCCCTTCATCCACCTAGGGCCGGCACATCTCCTTCCCTAGGGTTGGTTGCCGTGAGCTATCAAGAAGAAGGAGAAGCCAAACAAGAAGAAGAAGAAGCGGATCGCAACTCCTCTCTTCCCGGAATTTGGATTCCGTTTCTTGTTGGTTAGTTTCCTATCTTTTCTCTTGTTCTTCTAGTTGTGCCTTTAGAGAATCTAGTAGTTCTCGTCGGCACAAAACTCGTGACTTTGCGAAGTCATCCCGAAGAGAACTCGGCGTGGACGCGAATAGAGGCGGAGCTTCCAAGGGACGCTACAGTTGGATCTCGTCCCTTACTTCGAGTTACGAGAGGTACTTAGTAAATTAGTTTACTTTTCTGCAAAGTTTTAATTTATGATTATGTCAACACATCATAAGGTTGCATGCTAGATACGTGGTTAAAATAATTTAGGAAATTATTTTATGCTAATTCTTCCGCTGTACGTAAAAATTTAAAATTTTACGAACCCGTATCCTTGTCGACATGCACCCGGTCCCAATAGAAAGGACACTTGGTCCAGCCAGAATTCGCATTTGGAGAACTTGGCATACAATTTCTATTCCCGAAGAATCTGTAGTACTATCTTCAGGTGCTCGGCATGCTCTTCTTGATTGCTCGAGTAGATAAGGATATCGTCGATGAAGACGATCACAAACTTGTCGAGGAAAGCCGAGAATACCCGATTCATCAGTTCCATAAACTTTGCGGGAGCATTGGTCACTCCGAAAGGCATCACGACAAACTCATAATGCCCGTATCTGGTCTGGAAGGCCGTTTTCGGAATATCATCTGGCTTGACTTTTACTTGATGGTAGCCAGATCTGAGATCAATCTTCAAAAATACGGTAGCTCGCTTCAGTTGGTCGAATAGGTCGTCGATTCTTGGAAGGGGGTACCTAACATTGTTTACACATAGTTCAGGTTTTGAACTTCAGTAAATTACTTCACCATCATGTTCTTACCTATTCTTGATTGTCACGTTGTTTAGCGCTCTGTAGTCGATACACAGGCGCATCGTGCCATCCTTCTTCTTGACAAATAATACCGGAGCTCCCAATGGAGAGTGACTAGGGCGAATAAATCCCTTGTCGAGTAGCTCCTGTAGTTGTCCGTGCAATTCCTTTAACTCGGCCGGCGCCATACGGTAGGGTGCCTTGGAGATCGAATTTGTACCAGGAATCAGTTCGATTTCGACTTCAACCTCTCTGTCAGGGGCTAATCCTGGTAACTCATCCGGGAACACTTCTGGATAATGGCATACTATTCTGACATCTTCCATCTTCTGGTCCGTTGCCTGTTCTGTACTGACCACATGTGCTAGAAAACCAGTGTATCCCTTGTCCAACATTTTCTGCGCTTCGAGAGCCGATAAGAATTTCCCGGTTCTTTTCCTTGGCTCTCCAATAAATTCGAACATGGTTTCTGCCTCGGGCTGGAAGACCACTTTGCGTTTACGACACTCGATGGAAGCACCGTATTTGCTTAGGAAATCCATACCCAGTATTACATCGAAGTCTTGCATGTTGAGTACTATCAGGTCGCAATAGAGTTCCCTTTCTGCGATTCTGATTGGTACGACATGCAACTGGTGGGTGGATGCCATTGTCTCTCCCGAGGGCAGGGTTGTTAAAAACTTGCAGTTTAGAACTTGTAAGGGTATGTCTATCTTCTTAGCATATATCATGGAAATGTAGGAATGCGTTGCCCCAGTATCAAATAAAGCAGTAGCATGTTGACTGTAAATAATTATCTGACCTGTGACAACGGTGGAAGCATTTGCCGCATCTTCTTTTGTTAGAGAGAAAACCCTGGCGTCCGTAGTAACCGGCAGGGCCTCCAATCTGCCTTGACTGATTTGAGGACCTTCCAGTGCGGCTTGCATATAGTGCAGCTGTGCAGGGGTACTCTGGTACGGTATCGGCTGCTGAGAAGGTGCCGGGGCCTTGGTAGGACAGGTAAAGGCCTTGTGTCCCTCTTGTCCGCATATGAAGCATTTGTTTGTACCCTTGCGGCATTCCCCAGGATGATTGTTTCCACATTTTTCGCACGGATTGTACTTGGGCTTATTATCTGCTGGGCCGCCTTTAGAATTGTTCCACTTTTTCTTGTCATTGCGGTTCCCTTTCCAGCTAGTACCCGCGTGCTGAGGCTTCTGCCCTCCTGAGGGGGCTTGGCTCTTGTTTGTTGATTTATGTTGTTCAGATAATGCTCGGTGATCAAAGCACTGCTGAACAGCTCCTCGGCGGTCTGTGGTCTGTTAACTCCACCGGCCACGTTCAGAGCTATCTCCGGTCGTAACATCTTCAGCATAAGGCGGACCTTTTCTTTCTCCGTCTTGACCAACTCCGGACATAGGCGGGCCAGTCGGTTGAATTTCTTGACGGCTTCGCTGACGGACAGGTTGCCTTGTCGGAATTCCGTGAATTCATCATAATGTTTGTTGGTGACCTGCAGGTGGAAGAACTCCTCAAAAAATTCCGTCTCGAAGTCTGTCCACTTCATCAGGTTCACGGGTCTCTTGGCCTTGACCCTTTCCCACCACATTCTTTCATATTGCATGTACTATAGACATTCAATCATTCATAAACATAGGCATACTTTCATGGCATAATCATTAGCATAAATAGCAATACATAGAAGGACCTTTCGTTTAACACATGTAAGTGAAGCAACCATCATGCTAGTTTCATCAATACATCATACATATAACATGCTTGTCTTAATCAAGGCAATATGTTAGTTTAATCTTTCTTTTCTCATCTTAATACATGCTGTCCGAAACTTCATAGCAAGGATATCATAGCATAAAACCCACATAGCATTGGAATAAAGGCATACATTACATACGAGGTCATTTACAAGTACACTGGTAGTCTAGACTTCACTAAACACTAGTTTAGGTGCATGAATTATACTTGAACTTATTCTTAGCCTTTATTCTAGTAATTGGCCAAAATTCACAGCATGGATAACATAGTATAAAAGTCATATAGTCATGGAAATAAAAACATACGTTACACATGGAATCATATACAAGCACAAGGGTAGTCTAGGCTTCATTGAACACTAGTTTAGGTGCATGTTTTGTGCTTGAGCTTATTTTTAACCCTTATCCCAGTATTTGTCCAAAATTCACAGCTAGATAACATGGCATGAAAGTCATCCAATCATGGAAATAAAACATAATTTACATGAGAGATCATTAGCATGTACAAGAGTAGACTAATCTTCACTAAACCTTAGTTTGGGTGCATGAATCGTACTTGCACTTATTCTTAACCCTTACCCTTGTAATTTGCCGAAATTCACAGTATGTATAACATGGTATAAAAGTTCATATAACATGTAAACAAAAATATATTCTACCATTAAGGTCATATACAAGCATAAAGGTAGTCTAGGCTTCATTAAACACTAGTTTAGGGGCATGCTTTGTACTCGAGCCTATTCTTAACCCTTATTCTTGTAATTTATCGAAACTCACAGTAGGGATTTCATAGCATAAACATTCACATAACATGGGAATAAAAGCATATTTTTCATAAGAATTCATTCACAAGTGCAAAAGTAGTTTGTACTTCACCAACCACTAGTTTAGGTGTATGATCTAGAGTTCTACTTGGATTATCATGCATATGGGTACATGTAACATTTTTCTAAACATCAATACATAGAATGGAGCATGAGTTTAGGCTCAAACAACTTAGATAAGGTACTGACCCTAAGGTATAAATTATTTCCATCATGAAATAAAACACCCAATCACATGCATATCACTTGATTTAACCATAACTTCATGAAGGTCTATAAAATTCTATTGTAAGGCGTAATTTAAGGTCCCTTGGCCGAATGTTACAAGGGTCCCTTAGCATAGATTCCACAAAATTTCTTGGCCTAAAACATTTATATAGCAAGGAAACAATCATTAGAACAATAGCCTACTTCATGCATCGACATTTATCCATTTCATGACTTGGCCAAATTCTTCCAAGTCCTTTACATCATGGAGGGCATTCAAACACCATGTATCCATCATATATTCATTACAAAAAGGTAATAACAATTTCATGAACTCTTCCTTTAAGTTTTTGGACATAGAAAAGGGGGGTACCCCTTTATGGCCGAAACTTCCCTCAAGGTTTTCTTCCTTTCTCTTCCACCCAACATCACAAGCAAACATAAAAATCATAAAAACACATAAAAAAACCATTATGTTGCAAGTGAGGGAGTCTTACCACTTGTGCTTATGTTCCCAAAAGATCTCCAAATTTTGGAGAAGAAAAGACCTCTTAAACTCTAGCACTACTCTTGTTCTTCTCTTCTTTTGGTTCGGTTTTCTCTAGGAGGTGAATGACTTGAAAATTGTAGCAAGGGCCACAAGGATTTCGGTGAGGAAGAGGAGGAAGGGGAAGAGTTTGGAGGAGTGAAAAGGGGGGGGGGTTTCTTGGTTAGGCATTTCCTCCTCTTCATGGCCTTTTATGGTGAGTAAAGAGGCAAGCACCTCTCTAATGGTGTCTCTTCAATTTTTTTTTTGTGTCTCTTCATCTTTTTTCCCACTTATCTACAATTTCCCATCCCCTTCTAATAGCACTCCCTTGCTAGGTGAATTGGTTACATGAATATTCTTATGACTTTGCTTTCCTTTGAGGTCCAAGGTGTTGATGCAGTCTGGCCCTGATTGTTGTTTTGGTGTTGACAACGATTTTAGTTTAGGTTGATGACGATGATGGTGATTATGATTAAGTCTTGATCGAGGATTAGGCATGATTTGGAAAATCCTAATCTGGAGGGTTAGGTGTGAAAAATCCTAGCCTGGAGGGCTAGGTGTTGGAAAATCCTAACCTGGAGGGTTAGGTGTGAAAAATCCTAGCTTGGAGGGCTAGGTGTTGGAAAAGTCCTAATTCGGAAAGGTTGGGTGATAAGTCCTAGCTTGGAGGGCTAGGTGAAAAGTCCTAACTTGGAGGGTTAGGTGCAAATTCCCATCCTGGAGAATTAGGTGAAAAAGTCCTGGCTTGGAGGGTCAGGTGCCTAGCTTGGACGGTTAGGTTGGATGAAGTTCTAACTCGGAAGGGTTGGGTGAAAAGTCCTAGCTTGGAGGGCTAGGTGAAAAGTCCTAATTTGGAGGGTTAGGTGCAAATTCCCAACTTGGAGAGTTAGATGGAAAATCCTTAGCTTGGAGGGCTAAGGTGGATGGAAACTTAGCTTGGAGGGCTGAGTTTAAGTCCCTGGATCGGTCTGGTGACCGATCAGGGATTCTGGCACGCTGCTCCTTCGTGGATCAGTCTGGTGACCGATCCAGCAATGACTGATCGGTCGGGTGACCGATCAGGGAGCACACAGTGAGGTTGGGAACCTACTGTGCTGCTCCTGATCGATTTGGTGACCGATCAGGGAGTATGCGTTTCACCCATTGACTGGCTCCTGATCGGTCTGGTGACCGATCAGGGAGCAAGCAGTGAGGTTGAGTTCACTTGCTGAACAAGCTCCTGATCGGTCTGCTGACCGATCAGGATCACTGTGCAGATCGTTCTGGTGAATGATCCAGCTTCGCGGGCTCCTCACTAAGATCGATCAGAACGGTTCCTGATCGATCAGGTGATGACCTGATCGGACTGCTGACCGATCAGGTGACACCCTGATCGGTCAGGTGACCGATCAGGAGGGTTAGCCTACGAAACTCAGAAATCGCCTCAATATAAGGGTGGATCGGTCAGGTGAACGATCCACGACCTGGGATCGGTCTGGTGATCGGTCCAGGAGAATCTCAAAGAAATCGCGATTTCTGATTGAGCGTTGGGGATCGATCAGGACGGAGCCTGATCGGTCTGGAACCAGCCTGATCGGTCTGGTGACCGATCAGGAGGCTCTCTGATCGGTCAGGTGACCGATCACTTTAATTCAAACTGCACTGACAGACGCTCTGATCGCGTCTGAACACAACCGATTCGCTGCCACTTTCCTCTGATATTTGATATGCTGCTTGATTTGCTGCTCTAATACTCTGATTGAGTTTCAGGTGACAAGGGAAGCTGCTGACTGAAGCTTGGCTGAGGGAGCTTAGGAAGTTCAGTTAGGGTTCAGTGTAGCTGGCGCGTTGGCAGTGAGGCAGCTGTAGGCTGCTGGAGATGAGATCATCTGTCGCTTGGCGGAGAAACAAAAAGGAACGAGAGAAGTTGAGTTCAACAGTTCTTCATTTTTTGTGCTCTTGAGTTCCTGCGTTACAAGCTTGCTGTTCTTGAGTTCTTCAATCATTCTAAGCAAGCTATTGAGAAGCAATCATTATACTTGAGCGCTTGAAGGAGAAAACAAGAGGCTTGGAGTCCGACAGTGGGAAGACACGGAGAAGGGGTCTGCGTGAGATCGCCACTGGGTGGAGCTCAGGGAAGCTTGCTGTGTTTTGTCCTTGCTAAGTGGTTGAGTAAGATCCTTCTTGTTGTTGTTTCTTTGTGCTCATTCTATATCATTATTTGAAACACACTGTGGGGAGGTTTCTCCATCGAGAAGGAGGTTGCTTCATATCCGGTGATCACCGGGGCTTGATCTGCCGACGATCAAGGGATCGCCCACCTTAAGGGCACGCCAAGGAGTAGGGGCAAGTTATCCCCGAACCTTGTAAAATCTCCTTGTTAGCGATCTTGCTAATCTTGCTAGTTAGGTTTTGATTTGTAGTTTCCACAAGTTTTGTTTTCCCATACTTCCGCTATGCTATTAATAACCTCAAGTGCAGAAATTTGATAACTTCTCAAAGAAGAAGTGATTGGCTATATTCACCCCCCCTCTCTAGCCATCTCGTTCCCAACAAGTGGTATCAGAGCCCGGGGCTCTATACACGGCTTAACAACCGAGAGTTTTCAACAGATGGCTTTGAGAGAAGGCTTCTCCACCACCCGACCTCCATTCTTTGATGGCGCCGATTTCCAATATTGGAGATCAAAAATGGAATACTATTTGAAGATGGATATCCATACGTGGTTCGCGGTGAAGGAGGGATTCATCTCTCCTAAGGATGATGAAGGCAAGGAACTCGAATCTTCACGGTGGACTGCCGAACAAACAAGAAAGAGTGAAGCCGACGCGAAGGCGGTTGTCACTCTACAATGTGGCATGAATAAAGACCAACTCATCAAGGTTGGTCCCTTCACAAGTGCAAAAGACTTGTGGAACAAACTCATAGAGCTCCATGAAGGCACTCGAGACTCAAGGATTGCAAAGAGGGACTTGTTCCTCAATCAACTTCAAAATCTCTCCATGAAGGAGAATGAGTCGGCAAGTGAGCTTCATAGCCGGTTCAAGGAAGTCCTTAATGGACTTCATTCAATTGATGAAAAGGTCGAGAATCGCGACCTTGTGAGGTATGTCTTGAAAGCATTTCCAAGGAATGCTTTGTGGTCATCCATGGTGGATTCCTACAAAGTATCCAAGGATTTATCTATTGTAAAGCTAGATGATTTATTTTGTGAGATGGAATTGCATGAGATGGCTAACAAAGGCCCCAAGGAGAAGGGGATTACCTTAGTTGCAGGGGACCGGATCAACAAGAAGAAGAAGGAGAAGAAGAAGGAGAAGAAGAAGGAGAAGGATCTTTCATCATCTTCATCCTCCTCCGAATCCGAGTCAAACTCGGAGGAAGATGGCAGTAGCTCCTCTTCATCTGAAATGGCGAACTTCGTGCGGAGGATGATGCGAAGAGACCGACGTTTCAAAAGGAGAGGTAACACTAGTGAATTCAAGCTTGATAAGAATAATGCATCTTGCTTTGAGTGTGGTAGGAAAGGGCATTTCAAGAATGAATGTCCGAAGCTTAAGAAGGAGGAGAAACCTAAAAGAAAAGAAGAGAAATCCAAGAAGAAGAAGAAAGCATTGAAGGCTTCTTGGGATGAGTCATCCTCTAGTTCATCCGATGATGAGAAGGAGGAGAAGAGCACAAGGCAAGTGGCACTCATGACTCTTGGAGAGGAGAGCAGTGAAGAATCTTCAAGCTCCTCAAACGCGGCTTCATCATCTTCGGATGATGAAGAGGTAACTTCTCCCGAGCTTGAAAAGTGTTATAGAGCAATTGCATGTTTAACTAGTATGCTTAAGAAATCCAAAAACAAAGTTAAAGCATTGCAATTAGAAATTGATCAATTGAAAGCTTCTAGGGATGATAACATTGATGACTTGCATGTTGAATTACTAGAAGATGAAATTAAATCTTTGAAACATGAGATTGTAAGCTTGAAATCCTCTAAGGTTGAGGAAATCAGTGATTTGCATGATAATGAGTTAGTGGAGGAAAACCAATCATTGAAGAGTGAAGTTGAGAAGCTCAAGAATATTCTTGGGAAATTCTCAAATAGCTCTAAGACCCTAGATATGATATTAAATGCCCAAAGAGCGGTTTACAATAGGGCCGGTATTAGTTATCGCCCTAAGGAACCCTCATTTGTATCTCTCATGTCTAGGACTGACATGAGACAATCTAGGACACCCAAAATCCAAAAGAAAGTTGTTAAGGCATGGGTGCCAAAGTCATGCTTAGTTGATGCTTTAGGTCCCAAGGTTTGGGTACCTAAGACCTCTATTTTTCGAATTGTGTAGGTTATGATTGAGGGGGAGCATCTATCAACTTGGTTCGTTGATAGTGGATGCTCCAAACACATGACCGGGGATAGATCATTGTTTACCACATTTCACAAGAAGAGTAGAGGTAATGTATCATTTGGTAACAATGGTAGCCTTAAGGTCATAGGAATAGGAGACATTCAAATATCCGAATGTCTTAGAATCTCAAATGTCCTTCTAGTCAAGGGGATGAAGTTTAATCTCCTAAGTGTCAGTCAATTGTGTGACACGGGTTACACAATTGACTTCCAACCAAGTCAATGTCTAGTTAGACAAAATGACACCTTGGACACGGTACTAGTAGGAGCAAGAGTAGACAATATTTATCAAGTTTCATTTAAAAGTGCTACTAATGCTTTTGCTAAGTGTTTCATGTCAAGAGAAGAAGAGTCCACTCTTTGGCACCGGAGACTAGCACATGTGAACATGAAGAACATCCGGAAGTTGGCCAACAAGGGACTAGTTCGAGGCTTACCGAGCATCAAGTATGGAAAAGATAAATTATGTGATGCGTGTCAAATGGGTAAGCAAACAAAATCTGCACATAAAGGTAAAAGCACTGTAAGTACTTCCAATGCACTAGACTTACTTCACATGGATCTATTTGATTGTAGTACTATCATATCATTGAATGGAAGTAGATATTGTTTTGTTATCATTGATGATTTCACTAGATATACATGGACTTCTTTTTAAAACATAAAGACCAAACCTTAGATATTTTTATTTCTTTTTGTAGAAGAATTGAAAATGAAAAATCATCAACAATTAGGACAATAAGAAGTGATCATGGAGGTGAATTTCAAAACCAAAGGTTTCTAGAATTTTGTCAAGATAAGGGTTATAGACATGAGTTCTCTACTCCTAGGACACCACAACAAAATGGTGTTGTAGAGAGGAAGAACCGTGCACTTCAAGAGGCTGCACGAAGCATGCTTAATGAGTACTCACTCCCGAGTTACTTATGGGCTGAAGCTGTAAATACAGCTTGCTATGTGCAAAATCGAGTTCTCATCCATAGGTTTTTAGAAAAGACTCCCCATGAACTTTGGTTTGGGAAACCACCTACGGTTAAACACCTTAGGGTGTTTGGGTGTAAGGTGTTCATCCTAAACACCAAGGATCATCTTGGAAAGTTCACGGCAAAAGCTGATGAAGGGATACTAGTCGGGTACTCCCTCGTTAGTAAAGCCTACCGAGTCTACAACAAGAGAACTAGACTAGTTGAAGAGTCTTCTGATGTGGTTTTTGAGGAAATTCCAAAATCAATTGACCAATCAGAAAATGTAGGAGGAGCTCAACATGAACTTAGGAGACTAAGTTTGAAAGAAACTCCAAGTGTTGTTGATGGTGATGAGTC
>JAGFNQ010002155.1:415622-443585 GCA_024364735.1 Boesenbergia rotunda | reverse complement strand
TTTCAGTTTCAGATCAGATATGTATGCCATGCTATAGCTTAGTTTTCAGCTTCAGTTCAGTATATGTCATGTCTCAGTGATTTGCCATGACATTTTATGACATGTATTTTAGCATGAGCATAACATGATTGTTTATGAACATGAGCGTGTATTTGCATAGCATGTTTTGAAAAGCATAATCCGAGATTTTATAGTTTTGTGAGGCTAGATGGTACTTACTAAACTTTATGCTTATTTGTTTACATTTCCTTATACTGCAGATACAGGTAAAGGAAAGCACTAGTAGCGGAGGCGGCGGGCTTGATGCAAAGTGTGTGTGATGGTGGAGTTGGAATAAAAGTCTTCGAAACTTGCAAAGGATAGAAATAATCCTTTTTATGCTTCTTTAGTTATTCCGCAATATATTATGTGAACCATGTATGAACTTAATTAGACTTGTATTCGTGGTGCCTAGTATGCTTGAAGTAGTTTACTTACCTGACTTAATATTGGTTTTGTGAATGCTTGAATGTCATGAGTCATTTACTTGTGATAGGGTAATTTAGACCAATGTTTACGCTTTAAGAGTAAGAACTTGATACTTTTGATCTACATGCTAAATACTTAAAATATGTTTGTTCTAAGATTAATGCACCATATGGAATGACATGTAGTAGCTAAGGATGCCTTTAGATAGGAATACTGAATAGTTTCAATAAGAAGTTGATACGAACTTGGCATATTCATGTTATGCTTCTACATGTCGTTTTTGTGATTTCTAAGTTGCTATACATGCTAGAAACCCTCCAAAAACATGTAATAAATGCCTTAGAATAGTTGTGGAACTTTATTTATGTCATTATGTTTGTTAAATATGATTTTGGTACATTGTAGCTCAAGTTTGATAAGTTCTGAAAATCTGAAAGCTGGATTTTCAGAACTACCAGTCGACTGGGAAAACACCAGTCGACTGGTATCGGGCACAGAAACATTCTGTGGCCCGACCAGTCGACTGGCATATAGCAATCGACTGGTACTGTGTAGAACAGAAGTGATATAGAGCAGTTGGTTCGTGCTTTAGCCATGCAATGCAGAGGTTGGGGGATCAAATCCTGCCAAGATAATAAAATAAAAGTTTTGCTTTATTTTGTGCTAGTTAGTACTTTCCACATGATTATGAATTGTTAGTTCAGTAAATAGCGAAATAAGAATGTTTAAAATTCTCCCACTTGGGTTTAGCATCTAGAAAGCATTATCAGAAATCATCAATTAGTCAGCCAGTTAGTAGTAGCGATCGGCCTTAAAGCCTAGTACCAGAAGACGGGTCGTTATAGAGTGGTATCAGAGAAAGTTCCATCTTTCCTCCCCACACACATCAGCATCAGACCTGCAGCTTCCAAGTAAGAGTACCTCTCACATTACTTATGCTTTCTTGCTTTTTCATTTCCTACTTAACTGAAGCATGTTTATAACTCATGACACTTTAATATTGTTATAGTAATATGTATGTCCTCTATTATTTAGATAATGGCTAGAGGACGCCCAACTAGAAGGGCACCAGCTACTGAGCCTCAATAGGAGGCAACTGACATAGTGACTCCACCTAATCTCGTGGAGATAGTGGCTCAGCTCCAGAGACAAATAGTTGAGCATCAGCAAGAGATAGCCACTTTAAGGGCTAATCAGCAGACCACACCTACTGCTACGTCAGGACCAAATGTGGAAACCCCAATAGTGACAGAGGTTTCACCTAGAGTACCAATCCCACCAATAGCACCAGAAGCCCCAGCAGTAGGGGCTAGAAGAGAAGCATATCTGGTTCAGTGGCAGAAGCACAAACCAGAGACCTTTTCAGGCACTAGTGAACCTTGGGATGCACAAGCCTGGTTCAAAACCTTGGAGAGTACCATGGAGCTTCTAGACTGGACAGAACATGAGAAAGTAAAGTGCGTCTCCTTCTGCCTAGCAGGAGATGCTAGAATATGGTGGGAAAGGGTGAAAGCCAAGCAAGACATAAATCAGATGACGTGGGCCAACTTCGAAGTAGAGTTCTTCGAAGAATTCCTTCATATGCGGGTTACTAACCGACATTATGATGAATTCACTGAATTTCGTCAAGGTAACCTATCAGTAGAGGAAGCCGTGAAGAGATTCAACAGACTGGCTCGCCTGTGCCCTGAACTGGTCAGCACTAAATGAGAGCGAGTCAGGCTAATGCTCAAGATCCTAAGGCCAGAAATAGCATTGAATGTGGCCAGCAGTGTCCATAGGCCGCAAACCTCAAAGAACTAGTTAGCAGTGCTCTGATCACCGAGCACTACCTGAACAGCATGCAACAGCAGAAGTCAGTCATGATAGAAAGTAAAGGCCAAGGCAGTTCAGGAACTCAAAAACCCAGGGTGTTCGCAGAAAAGTTAGCTATACCTCCAGATGTACTCAGTGGCCAATTCTTAACCGCCCTACCTTCAGGAGAGACCATGGCATCCACGCACTGGCTCCGTGCAGTGCCTGTCAGAATAGCAAGTAGAGCGCTTTATGGTGATCTGATAGTACTAGATATGACAGATTATGATGTTATTTTTGGAATGGACTTCCTAATCAAGTACGGTGCCTCCATAGAATGCCGTAAAAGGAAAGTCATATTCCAACCTGAAGAAGGAGTGCAGTTTGAATACATAGGAGAACCCAAGAGAAAAGCCAAGAAATTTCTCTCAGCTTTAAAAGCACAGAAACTGCTGGATACAGGATGTACTGGATTTCTAGCACATGTAGTCAATACCACGCAAGAGAAGGACCAAAAGCTAGAAGAGGTCCGAGTGGTATGCGACTACCCAGCAGTTTTCCCTGATGAGCTACTAGGCCTAGCACCAGACAGAGAGATTGAATTTGAGATCGAACTCGTTCCGGGTACAAATTCGATCTCAAAAGCACCATACCGTATGGCTGTAGCAGAATTGAAAGAACTTCAGAAGCAACTACAGGAGTTACTCGACAAGGGCTTCATCCGCCTTAGTCATTCACCATGGGGAGCTCCAGTGTTGTTCGTGAAGAAGAAAGACGGGTCCATGCGCCTGTGTATAGATTACCGAGCTTTGAATCAAGTCACCATCAAGAACCGGTACCCTCTACCCAGGATCGATGATTTGTTCGATCAGCTAAAGGGATCCACAGTCTTCTCAAAGATATATTTGAGATCCGGCTATCACCAGGTCAAAGTCAGAGAGGGTGATATTCCCAAGACAGCTTTCAGAACCAGATATGGGCACTATGAGTTTGTAGTCATGCCTTTTGGGGTCACAAATGCTCCAGCGACATTTATGGACCTCATGAACAGAGTATTCAGGGAGTACTTAGATAAGTTTGTCATCGTCTTCATTGATGACATTTTTATCTACCCAGGAACTCAGGAGGAACATGTTGAACATCTCAGGACAGTATTGCAGATTCTTCAGCAGAGCCAGCTGTATGCGAAATTCTCAAAGTGTGAGTTTTGGCTCGATCAGGTGTCTTTTCTAGGTCACATCATCTCCAAGGAAGGGGTGATGGTAGACCCCAGCAAAATAGAAGCAGTAAGTAACTGGATCAGACCGAAGAATGTCAGTGAGATCAGAAGTTTTCTGGGTCTAGCCGGTTACTACAAGAAGTTCGTAGAGAATTTCTCCAGAATAGCCTCCCCACTGACAGCTCTTACCAGAAAGAACAGAAAGTTTCAATGGACAGAGGTCTACGAGAACAGTTTTGCAGAATTAAAGAGAAGATTGACTAGTGCTCCCATCCTGACTCTTCCAGAGACCACTGACAGCTTTGACATATATAGCGATGCGTCTAAATTAGGACTTGGAGCAGTGCTGATGCAGAATGACAAGGTTATTGCCTATGCCTCTAGACAACTCAAGGATTATGAGAAGAATTACCCTACCCATGACCTTGAGCTAGCTGCAGTAGTGTTCGCTCTTAAGATTTAGAGGCATTACTTATACGGAGCTCAGTGTAGGATTTTCACAGATCATCAAAGTCTAAAGTATTTCTTTACTCAGAAGGATCTGAACATGAGACAACGCAGGTGGCTTGAGCTAGTCAAGGATTATGACATTGACATCCTCTACCATCCAGGTAAAGCTAATAAGGTGGTAGATGCACTTAGCAGAAAATCTAGTGCCACCCTACTAGCTTTGTCCATGATGTCACAGCCCCTTCGGAAAGAGTTATCAGAGTTCGGACTGGAAATTTTAGTTGGGCAGCTCTCCACTTTGACATTAGTGTCAACCCTGATTGAAGACATCCAGACAGCACAGGATCAAGATCCTGACCTTCAAAAAATCAAGCAGGGGATAGCAGAAGCCGAAAATGGAGAATTTCGCCTATCAGATAACGGGACACTATACTATGGCGATCGCTTATGTGTTCCGAACCAAGAAGAGCTCCGAAGGAAGATCCTAGAGGAAGCACATGGATCTCCTTACGCGATGCATCCTGGTTCCACCAAAATGTACCAAGACGTCAGGGGATGTTTTTGTTGGCCTGGGATGAAGAGAGACATCGCCAGATATGTCAGTACCTGTCTGACATGCCAAAGGGTCAAGGCAGAACATCAGAGACCAGGTGGAGTTCTGTAGCCTATCCAAATTCCAGAATGGAAATGGGAAGATATTTCCATGGATTTTATAGTGGGACTACCCAGAACAACGAATGGACATGATGCGATCTGGGTAATAGTTGACAGATTGACTAAGTCTGCCCACTTCCTAGCTATCAGGATCTCCTATTCCATGGAATAACTAGCTCAGTTATACCTCAAGGAGATCATCAGACTACATGGAGTCCCTAGGACTATCATTTCAGATAGGGACAGAAGGTTCACTTCGCACTTCTGGGAGTGCGTATAGACAGCACTAGGCACCAAACTGAAGTTTAGCACAGCTTTCCATCCCCAGACTGTTAGTGATATGAGAGAAGTGTCCTAAGGCAATCGCCTTATGATTGTAAAACATTTATTTTAATAAATGATAATTCACTATTTGAGTATACATTCTTGTGTATTTGATTGGGATCTTAAACTCATCTACTGAATGTCCGCAATACAACTCACAGCATAAGAGAATTTGTGATGGGATCACAACTAGTGATTATCTCTAAATGTGCAAATGTGAAGTATTGAAAATATCCCTAGTCGATGAATTGATAAATACGGACACTATCAATTCTGTTGAGACTAGCATGGGTTATTCTCTAATCAGCTGATTCTCACTGGCTGGTGACATTGGGATGTCCGGAGATAAACATGGATGCTAGTTAAGGGAACTAGTTCATTGGAGTGACTAGCTGTAAGACTTCATATGGAATCTATATATAGAAATGTCAATGAAGATCTTACTGCAGCTTAAGTGTGATGTTCCTTTGACTTGCGGTGTTCAAGTCATCTTGGTCATGGAGACTTATACTTTAACATCTTAAGCAAGCATCTCCAAGGAGGTGTGGACCCAGGATGATTGGGTATAAGCCGAAGTGCCCGAGGATGTTTGAACAACCTACAAAGGATTCACCACTCCTTGCGAGGAGATGTATACCCAGGCCTATCGTCGGATTGTTCCTCGAAGCCTCTGGCCAGAGCATATCATGTTTAGAGTGCGAGTCTCTAAAATACATGAGAGTAATTAGAAATCCAAAGGACGAGAAAGATACTACTTGGGCTAGGTGTGACGTAGTCAGTCTAGTGGGGACTGACACAAACAAACCATGTCCTGAACCAAGTGGGTATAAGATGGTGAAGGGAATGAGGCACGATTCATTAGAGCTGCTGAAGGGTTTCAGAATAATTTCTTCTGAGGTCAAACCGTTGATCTTTCGATTAATTGGGGATCATGATGTACTACTAGGTGCCACTCATGATCGTTCTATAATTAGTTGATTATAGACGGCCAACATAAATCGAAAGCCTATTTAGTCACACGCACTACGAGTAATCCGAGGGATTTAAAATGAGTTGAAAATTAGATTTTTCGATCAAGAGAAATAAGTCGAATCTGAGTTAATCAGAGGCGCAACGGAAGCTAAAAATGGCTAAGTCTTTTGAAGGCTTTTTGGGCAAATTAAATGAGTTTAATTCGTGATCGGTTCGGGTCGGTTTTGGCCGGCCAAAGAGGGTGTTAACCCTCCTTGGGTGGCCGGCCATTGAAGGGAGAAAAACCAATTTAATTGGTTTAATTAATAAAATAAATCTAGTGCGATTTATTTTATAAATTATGGATAAATAAATTTGTATAAAGAAATTTATATAAATAAATTTATAGAAATTTATTCTTTTTATGGAAGTTAAAATAATCCATGAATTGGTTTATTTTAATTTTATAAAATCAATTATGAATTGATTTTTCCATAATAATAAAGTTTATAAATTTCTTATAAAATTTATTCCATAATAAAAGGAGAGATTAATCAGTTTTATTATAAAGTTAGTTATAATAAAACTTGGTAATTCATAAGAAAATTTATAGGATAAATTTCTTATGATAACTAATTAGTTTTATTATAAAGTTAATTATAATAAAACTTGGTTTAAACGGAATAATTCATAAGAGAATTTATAGGATAAATTTCTTATGATAACTAATTAGTTTTATTATAAAGTTAGTTATAATAAAACTTGATTTAAACGGAATAATTCATAAGAGAATTTATAGGATAAATTTCTTATGATAACTAATTCCGTTAATTCCGTTAAGAGGAGACTTAGCAAAGGAGTTGCTACTATATATAGGAACCAAAGGCAAGCCCTTATTATGAATTACTAATTGAGATTAGTAACTTCCTCTCTTCCCTCTATTTTATTCTCTTCTCCCTCTCCCTTCCCTTAGGGCCGGCGCCCTTCTTGGAGAATTAGGGCCGGCTCCCACCTTCCTTGCTAGGGCCGGCACACCCCATCAACACCAAGCAAGGTTGCCGTGAGCTTCAAGAAGAAGGAGAAACGAAACAAGAAGAAGAAGAAGCGGATAGCGACTCCTCTCTTCCCGGAATTCGATTCCGTTTTCTTGGTGGTTAGTTTCCCTTTCCTCTCTTGATCTTTCTTGTTGTGCCTATAGAGAATCTAGTAGTTCTCGTCGGCACAAAACTCGTGACTTTGCGAAGTCATCCCGAAGAGAACTCGGCGTGGACGCGAATAGAGGCGGAGCTTCCAAGGGACGCTACGGTTGGATCTCGTCCTTTACTTCGAGTTACGAGAGGTATAATGTAAATTAGTTTACTTTTCCGCAAAGTTTTATTTTATGATTATGTCAACACACTATAAGGTTGCATGCTAGATACAAAGTTAAAATAATTTAGGAAATTATTTTATGCAAATTCTTCCGCTGCACGTAAAAATTTAAAATTTTACGAACTCGTATCCTTGTCAACATGCACCCGGTCCCAACAGTGGTATCAGAGCCGGTTAGTGTTCGACTTAATCATATAATTGTTTTGTGAAAAACTTTATCATGATCTCAATTTCGGAAAAATTTTTCAATTATGGAAACTTTCAAATTATAATAAATTTTAGATTTAGGAATTTCAAAGTTTGGAAATCGTCATGAAATTTCGCAAACGTTTGAAATTTTCTAATTTCTGAAATTTTATAATAATTGTGAAAACTTCCCATCTTTGAAACTTTCCAATTTTGGAAATTTTTCTATTTTAGAAATTTTCCAATTTTGGAAATATGTAAGTTTTCTTTGTACCGGAAACTTACAATTATTCTGAAAACCTATTTCAAAATCTCGCGATTTTGGGCACTTTCTTTTGAGAAAGTCTAGACAAATTTATGGACAATTAATTGACAATTAAATTTGAATTAGTTTTTAAATTGACAACAAAATTCTTTATTTTGGATCCGTCCAATTTAAAGTTAGTTGTTGTAATTTAATTTCCCAATTTTTAATTGAAATTGTCATGTTTAATTTGGATATGCTTATGAAGCAAACCAAATTGAATTTACGATAAATTATTTTTCTTTGGGTATCTGAGCCTCGGGGAGCCACCCTTAGAAAACGATTTGTTGTAATTAATTAAATCCATAAAATATTATTTAAGAGGTGATGCTCTTAAATATTGTTGTCTCCAAAATTAATTAGGAAAATGGTTTCCTATAGAGTTTCTTAAAGGTGATTTTCATGAAAATAATATGTTGTTGAATTAAGGGAATTGTCTCTTAATTTAATAAGATTTGAATTAGAGAAATCAAAGTCTTGAACATATTATTTCCGAAATTAATTATGACAATTTAGGAAATTATTTCCCAAAACAATTCCTTTAATTAAGTATGAGATTGGAATTAGGAAATCCGGTTCCTAATTCAATTAATGAGACTTGATAACTTAAGTCACATACATACTTAATTAAGGAAATCGTTAGTCATGACATAGTTCTATGTCATGAATGTGCTTAGAAAAGAGAGATGAGACTTAAAACCCCTTACAAAATATTAAGGCCAACACCTTCCATTAATATGGTTAGAATCGGAGTTTTGTTTCTCGTTTGGGTTGATGGACACATCCATGCCCGACTTGAACCTCAACATGTTCAAACCATGGAATTAGTTTATGAATAATATAGTTGGAGTCAGAGGTCAATCATTAGTTTTGGTTGTTGGACACATCCAAGCCTGACTAAGCGGTTGAATGAGCTCCAACCATATTAAAACTATTTCTTGATTAATGGGTCAGTCTTAAGCTTGGAGCATCGATTTGTTGTGCCACAGCCAAGGTCGATGTAAAGATAGGTGCAGTTGGGTGCTATGTATATTGTTACATACTTGTTAATGAGTTAACAACCCAATGATTTATGCAAACATTCAATTAGTTGATAGCATAAAGTGATAGTTACATATATGTGATGTGTAATCGGTATAATTACCTACCTTCATAGCTAAGAAAAACTTGATGGCCACAGCCATGGTTGTTCTTATCTATGGTTGGATATCAACCTATTTGGAGATGCTCCTATGATCTCCCGAATTGATAATAAGGGTGACTCAATTCGTAAAATAAATAGGATTTAATTTATGTATGATGATACATTCTTTAATCATTCTTCTCACATAATCTCAATTTGTATTTCTAGGATAATCACTCGATCATGTCTTCCCTAAACTTGCGTTCCATTTTGGACACCAATAAACTGACTGGGCCGAACTTCACTTCGAAACCTGAGGAAAGTCCTCAAGGCGAAGAAGCTTGCTTATGTCCTTGAAGATCAACTTCCCAACCGTCCTCCCGAAAATGCAACTCCAGACCAGTTTCCTGAGTTGCTCAACCTGCTGAAGACTGTAGAGCCTTCTGTGAAGCAGGATCAAAAGACGGTTTTGTTAGTTGGTTCCTCGAAGAAAGGTTCTAAGAGGAAAGCAAAAGAACAGAATAAAGGGAAGAAGAAAAAAGACAAAAAGACTGAAAAGAAACCAAAAGGCACTTGCCATCATTGTGGCAAGGAGGGTCACTGGCGAAGAAACTGCAAGGTTTATCTTGAGTCCTTGAAGAATAAGGCATCTGATGCCCCATCCTCTTCAGAAATCTTCGTTATTGAATGTCACTCTATTTCCTCTAATACCTGGGTATTTGATACTGGGTGTAGCTCACATATATGTAATGACATACAAAGGCTAAGGAATAGAAGAAGACTCGTCAAAGGAGAGGCGAATTTGCGAGTTGGAAATGGAGCAAAGATTGCTGCTGTTGCCATCAGAACATATTTGCTAAAGCTCCCCACTGGACGTGTTTTAGAATTGGATAATTGTTATTTTGTTCCTTCATTAATAAAGAACATTGTATCTATTTCATGTTTGAATGAAAAGGGTTATCATTTAACTTTTAGTAACAATTGTTGTTACATAACTTTAAATGGCGTTCTTTATGGGAATGGAACTTTGAGCAATGACATCTACACGTTAGATTTATCCGGTGACGTTTTCAATATCGAAGTAAGTAACAAACGTGCTAGAATAGATAATCGAATAGACTCCTACACGTGGCATTGTCGTCTTGGCCATATAAGCAAGAAACGCATGACCGAATTGCACCGATGTGGAATTTTGGAATCATTTGAACCCGATTCATTTGATACATGCGAATCATACTTAAAAGGCAAGATGACCAAATTACCCTTCTCCGGAAAAGGTAATTGCTTGGTCTGATACATACTGATGTATGTGGACCAATGTCAACTCTTGCACAAGGAGGCTATAGCTACTTCATCACCTTTATCGATGATCACTCACGATTCGGGTACGTGTTCTTGATGAAACACAAATCTGAAGCCTTTGAGAAATTCAAAGAGTTCAGAAATGAAGTAGAGAAACAGCTTGACAAAAGTATTAAGATACTTCGATCCGATCGAGGTGGTGAATACTTAAGTCAAGAGTTTCAAGATTATCTTAGAGACAATAGGATATTGTCACAATGGACTCCGCCGTATACACCACAGCATAATGGTGTATCTGAGAGGCGCAACCGAAACTTGATGGACATGGTTAGGTCTATGATGAATCATGCAACTCTTCCAAAATCCTTTTGGGGCTATGCACTTAAGACAGCTGTTTACTTGCTAAACAGAGTCCCGACCAAGGTAGTCTCTACTACTCCATATGAGACATGGAATAGTAAGAACCCCCACTTAACTCACCTTAAGATATGGGGTTGCCCCGCTTATGTGAAGCGGACTGTATCAGACAAATTGGATGCTAAGTCTGATAAATGTCTATTTATTGGATACCCTAAGGAAACGAAGGGTTACCAATTCTATCATCCCTTGGAACAAAAGGTGTTTGTTTCAAGGCATGCTGTATTTCTAGAAAAGGAATTTCTTTTACAAGAAAACAGTGGGAGTGACATTGAACTTGATAAAGTTCAAGAAACTCCAATAGACATTACAGAGACACCTAGTCTAGACCCACAACCAATACCTCATAAAGATGAGCTATCAGTTGAACCTAAGAGTACACCACCTCTTCGTAGATCTGATAGGACACGCAATATTCCAGAGAGATATAGATTTCTCATAAGTGAATCGAACGATGTGTTACTCATAAGTGATGACGAACCTATCAGTTATGAAGATGTTCTAAAAAATTCAGAAAGGGATAAATGGCTTGAAGCTATGAAGTCGGAAATGGATTCCATGTATAAAAATCAAGTATGGGACTTGGTTAACCCACCTGAAGGGATTAAGCCCATAGGGTGCAAGTGGGTTTTCAAGAAGAAAACCAACATGGAAGGTAATTATGCTTAAATCCATTCGGATACTCCTAGCCATAGCAGCTCATTATGATTATGAGATATGGCAAATGGATGTGAAAACAGCTTTCCTTAATGGAAACCTGCTTGAAGATGTATACATGATACAACCTAAAGGTTTCACATCGGTTGATAAAACCAAAATATGCAAGCTTCGACGATCCATATATGGACTGAAGCAAGCATCTAGGAGCTGGAACATCCGTTTTGATGAGACAATCAAAGAGTTTGATTTCTCACAAAATCCTGACGAACCTTGTGTGTACAAGAAGGTTAGTGGGAGTGCAGTCGTATTCCTAGTATTATATGTCGATGACATCTTACTTATAGGAAACGATATATCAGTCTTACAGACAGTTAAAATTTGGTTGTCCAAAACTTTCTCCATGAAAGACCTGGGAGAAGCAACCTATATCCTTGGAATTAGAATCTATAGAGATAGATCAAAACGGTTGCTTGGTCTTTCGCAGTCTACATATATAGACCGAGTGCTAAAAGGGTTTAGCATGTCGGAATCCAAGAAAGGTTACCTTCCCATCAGGCATGGGATCAACCTTTCAAAGTCTATGTGTCCGCGCACAGAAGACGAGAGGATTTGCATGAATAAGATTCCCTATGCATCCGCGATAGGATCTATCATGTATGCTATGTTATGTACTAGGCCCGATGTATCATATGCTTTGAGCGTCACAAGAAGATACCAGTCGGATCCAGGAATGGATCATTGGGCGGCTGTTAAGACAATCCTTAAGTACGTAAGAAGAACTAAGGATGTGTTCCTAATATATGGAGAAGGAGATATGGTAATACGTGGGTATATAGATGCCAGTTTCCAGACAGATAAGGATGACTCCAAATCTCAGTCTGGATACGTATTTACTTTGAATGGAGGCGCAATAAGTTGGAAGAGTTCCAAACAAGACACCATAGCGGGTTATACCACGGAAGCAGTTTGGATCAAGAAGTTTGTCTCAAAACTTGATGAGGTTCCAACCATTGATGAAGCAATACCGGTTTATTGCGACAACAATGGAGCTATTGCACAAGCAAAGGAACCAAGGTCTCATCAACGATCCAAACACGTGCTTCGCCGCTATCATCTGATCAGAGAGATTATAAGTAGGAATGACATACAAATTGAGAAAATTCCCATTGAAAGGAATTTAGCGGATCCTTTAACTAAGGCCTTACCTCAGAGCAAGTTTGAGGGTCATGTTAGAGCATGTGGTATTGGATACCGTAGCGATTGGCATTAGGCCAAGTGGGAGTTTGTTAGTGATATGAGAGAAGTGTCCTAAGGCAATCGCCTTATGATTGTAAAACATTTATTTTAATAAATGATAATTTACTATTTGAGTATACATTCTTGTGTATTTGATTGGTATCTTAAACTCATCTACTGAATGTCCGCAATACAACTCACAGCATAAGAGAATTTGTGATGGGATCACAACTAGTGATTATCTCTAAATGTGCAAATGTGAAGTATTGAAAATATCCCTAGTCGATGAATTGATAAATACGGACACTATCAATTCTGTTGAGACTAGCATGGGTTATTCTCTAATCAGCTGATTCTCACTGGCTGGTGACATTGGGATGTCCGGAGATAAACATGGATGCTAGTTAAGGGAACTAGTTCATTGGTGTGACTAGCTGTAAGACTTCATATGGAATCTATATATAGAAATGTCAATGAAGATCTTACTGCAGCTTAAGTGTGATGTTCCTTTGACTTGCGGTGTTCAAGTCATCTTGGTCATGGAGACTTATACTTTAACATCTTAAGCAAGCATCTCCAAGGAGGTGTGGACCCAGGATGATTGGGTATAAGCCGAAGTGCCCGAGGATGTTTGAACAGCCTACAAAGGATTCACCACTCCTTGCGAGGAGATGTATACCCAGGCCTATCGTCGGATTGTTACTCGAAGCCTCTGGACAGAGCATATCATGTTTAGAGTGCAAGTCTCTAAAATACATGAGAGTAATTAGAAATCCAAAGGACGAGAAAGATACTACTTGGGCTAGGTGTGATGTAGTCAGTCTAGTGGGGACTGACACAAACAGACCATGTCCTGAACCAAGTGGGTATAAGATGGTAAAGGGAATGAGGCACGATTCATTAGAGCTGCTGAAGGGTTTCAGAATAATTTCTTCTGAGGTCAAACCGTTGATCTTTCGATTAATTGGGGATCATGATGTACTACTAGGTGCCACTCATGATCGTTCTATAATTAGTTGATTATAGACGGCCAACATAAATCGAAAGCCTATTTAGTCACACGCACTACGAGTAATCCGAGGGATTTAAAACGAGTTGAAAATTAGATTTTTCGATCAAGAGAAATAAGTCGAATCTGAGTTAATCAGAGGCGCAACGGAAGCTAAAAATGACTAAGTCTTTTGAAGGTTTTTTGGGCAAATTAAATGAGTTTAATTCGCGATCGGTTCGGGTCGGTTTTGGCCGGCCAAAGAGGGTGTTAACCCTCCTTGGGTGGCCGGCCATTGAAGGGAGAAAAATCAATTTAATTGGTTTAATTAATAAAATAAATCTAGTGCGATTTATTTTATAAATTATGGATAAATAAATTTGTATAAAGAAATTTATATAAATAAATTTATAGAAATTTATTCTTTTTATGGAAGTTAAAATAATCCATGAATTGGTTTATTTTAATTTTATAAAATCAATTATGAATTGATTTTTCCATAATAATAAAGTTTATAAATTTCTTATAAAATTTATTCCATAATAAAAGGAGAGATTAATCAGTTTTATTATAAAGTTAATTATAATAAAACTTGGTAATTCATAAGAAAATTTATAGGATAAATTTCTTATGATAACTAATTAGTTTTATTATAAAGTTAATTATAATAAAACTTGGTTTAAACGGAATAATTCATAAGAGAATTTATAGGATAAATTTCTTATGATAACTAATTAGTTTTATTATAAAGTTAGTTATAATAAAACTTGGTTTAAACGGAATAATTCATAAGAGAATTTATAGGATAAATTTCTTATGATAACTAATTCTGTTAATTCCGTTAAGAGGAGACTTAGCAAAGGAGTTGCTACTATATATAGGAACCAAAGGCAAGCCCTTATTATGAATTACTAATTGAGATTAGTAACTTCCTCTCTTCCCTCTCTTTTATTCTCTTCTCCCTCTCCCTTCCCTTAGGGCCGGCGCCCTTCTTGGAGAATTAGGGCCGGCTCCCACCTTCCTTGCTAGGGCCGGCACACCCCATCAACACCAAGCAAGGTTGCCGTGAGCTTCAAGAAGAAGGAGAAACGAAACAAGAAGAAGAAGAAGTGGATAGCGACTCCTCTCTTCCCGGAATTCGATTCCGTTTTCTTGGTGGTTAGTTTCCCTTTCCTCTCTTGATCTTTCTTGTTGTGCCTATAGAAAATCTAGTAGTTCTCGTCGGCACAAAACTCGTGACTTTACGAAGTCATCCCGAAGAGAACTCGGCGTGGACGCGAATAGAGGCGGAGCTTCCAAGGAACGCTACGGTTGGATCTCGTCCCTTACTTCGAGTTACGAGAGGTATAATGTAAATTAGTTTACTTTTCCGCAAAGTTTTATTTTATGATTATGTCAACACACTATAAGGTTCATGCTAGATACGAAGTTAAAATAATTTAGGAAATTATTTTATGCAAATTCTTCCGCTGCACGTAAAAATTTAAAATTTTACGAACTCGTATCCTTGTCAACATGCACCGGGTCCCAACATAGACAAATGGTCAGATAGAGAGAGTTAATCAAGTACTAGAAGATATGCTCAGAGCTTGTGCTTTAGATTTCAAGGACAGTTGGTGTAGATACCTGTGCTTAGCAGAATTTGCTTATAACAATAGTTATCAGGCCACTATCGGCATGACACCCTATGAGGCTTTATATGGGCGGAGGTGTAGATCTCCTATCTGCTGGTATGAGGGTGGTGAGAGGCAAGAGTTAGGCCTACAGACAGATCTTATAGATGATACCACCGTAGCCATACAGCAGATCCGCCAGAGAATAGAAACAGCTCAAAGCCGCCAGAAGAGCTATGCTAATACACGGCGCAGACCATTAGAGTTTGAAGTTGGGGATTCAGTATTACTCAGAGTGGCTCCCATGAAGGGAGTAATGCATTTTGGAAAGAAGGGCAAGCTAAGTCCCAGATATGTTGGACCATACCCCATCACTAGAAGAGTTGGCAAAGTAGCTTATGAGTTGGAGCTACCTCAGGAGATATCAG
Organism: Boesenbergia rotunda; assembly: GCA_024364735.1. Lineage (NCBI taxonomy): Eukaryota > Viridiplantae > Streptophyta > Magnoliopsida > Zingiberales > Zingiberaceae > Boesenbergia > Boesenbergia rotunda. Next base: position 428,097 of record JAGFNQ010002155.1, on the reverse strand, counting down.
CTATCCACAATGTATTTCATGTTTCCATGCTGAAGAAGCATATCCCAGATGCCACCCAGGTGATAGAGCCACAGACGGTACAAGTTTGCGAAGATCTCAGTTATGATAGTCGGCCTATTCAGATAATAGGCCGAGTAGTTAAGAAATTGCGAAACAAGGAGGTACCATTAGTGAAATTCATATGGCAAAATCATCAAGTAGAGGAGGCAACATGGGAACCAGAGGACAGCATGAGGCAGAAATACCCAGAGTTGTTTTAAGTTCGAGGACGAACATTTTATAAGGTATGAGGGATTGTAACGTCCGAAAATTCTCAAACCTAATTTTAGAAATATCCTAGAATTAATTCTGAATTTATGGATATTTTTATAGAATTTTTCCATGGACAAATAAGGCAAAAATGAATAAAAATAGAATGCGCAGTAAAAAAAATTTAAATGGGGTTTGAACCTTGGCCCTGTACCATGAGAAGAGAATAGACTTACCAAGTGGGCTAATCTATTTTCATTAAAATAGAATAGAGGAAAGGATAAATAAGGTAAAGTTAGTTAAATTTTTCCGTAAGTATACAAAGGGGAACTTAGGGTTTTAGTATTCATTCTTTTCCTCACATCTTCTCACCGCCGACTCTCTCTCTCACGATTTTTCTTCCTCTCCTCCTCTTCTCTTGCCGCCCAAGACAAAGGGAAAGCAAAGGGAAGGTCCCAAGAGGCCCTATTCTCTACGAGAATTCTCGTAGACGCGAGGAGAACGCCAAGAAGCAAGAAGAACGTTGTAGTTCGACGTTTCCTCAGGAATTTCAGATTTTATTCGTAAGAAAAACCTAGCGCAGGATGTAAGTATCCCTCACCTGCAGTATAAGTAGTTTCGGTTGATTTTTCGTATGCTTTATTTCCTTGTATTTATGCTTTACGATTAGAAATCGTAAATTATGAACAAACACGTTGTGCTACCCTTCAGTTTTGGGTCAAGAAGCACGTTAGGTGTTTGTTAAATTGTTCAGTTCAGTTAATGCTATAGAAAGCATTAAAGAATAGAAATTCTTGCTTCAGTTTATGATTGGGACCAAGGTCCAACGGGATGGGCTCCTAGTTGCCCCTAGGTTTAGATAACCTAGTAAAAACAAGAATCAGAAGAGAAAAAGAAAAGTATAAAAGAACTATTTTATTTTCAGTTGGGATTGTACCGGACTTCGGTCCAGGGATGGGCTCCAAGTTGCCCCTAGGTTCAGATAACCTAGTATGGGATGGGCTCCTAGTTGCCCCTAGGTTCAGATAACCTAGTAGAACCCTAATGGATTTGGGATTTTCTATCTCGAATTTATTAGGGATGCGCGCACAGTTGGTACATTGCGGCCCCACAGCAGTTGATTATTATTTTCACCTACTATATGTATATAGTTTCCAGGAATTCATTTTTAGCATGTGGTGAATTTAATAATTGGTTTTATGTTAGTTAGTTTCAGTTTCAGATCAGATATGTATGCCATGCTATAGCTTAGTTTTCAGCTTCAGTTCAGTATATGTCATGTCTCAGTGATTTGCCATGACATTTTATGACATGTATTTTAGCATGAGCATAACATGATTGTTTATGAACATGAGCGTGTATTTGCATAGCATGTTTTGAAAAGCATAATCCGAGATTTTATAGTTTTGTGAGGCTAGATGGTAGTTACTAAATTTTATGCTTATTAGTTTGCATTTCCTTATACTGCAGATACAGGTAAAGGAAATCACTAGTAGCGGAGGCGGCGGGCTTGATGCAAAGTGTGTGTGATGGTGGAGCTGGAATAAAAGTCTTCGGAACTTGCAAAGCAATGAAATAATCATTTTTATGCTTCTTTAGTTATTCCGCAATATATTATGTGAACCATGTATGAACTTAATTATACTTGTATTTGTGGTGCCTAGTATGCTTGAAGTAGTTTACTTACCTGACTTAATATTGGTTTTGTGAATGCTTGAATGTCATGAGTCATTTACTTGTGATAGGGTAATTTAGACCCATGTTTACGCTTTAGGAGTAAGAACTTGATACTTTTGATCTACATGCTAAATACTTAAGATATGCTTGTTCTAAGATTAATGCACCATATGGAATGACATGTAGTAGCTAAGGATGCCTTTAGATAGGAATACTGAATAGTTTCAATAAGAAGTTGATACGAACTTGACACATTCATGTTATGCTTCTACATGTCATTTTTGTGATTTCTAAGTTGCTATACATGCTAGAAACCCTCCAAAAAAATGTAATAAATGCCCTAGAATAGTTGTGGAACTTTATTTATGTCATTATGCTTGTTAAATATGATTTTGGTACATTGTAGCTCATGTTTGATAAGTTCTGGAAATCTGAAAACTTGATTTTCAGAACTACCAGTCGACTGGGAAAACCAGTCGATTGGTATCGGGCACAGAAACATTCTGTGGCCCGACCAGTAGACTGGCATATAGCAGTCGACTAGTACTGTGTAAAACAGAAGTGATATATAGCAGCTGGTTGGTGCTTTAGTCATGCAATGCAGAGGTTGGGGGATCAAATCCTGCCAAGATAATAAAATAAAAGTTTTGCTTTATTTTGGGCTAGTTAGTACTTTCCACATGATTATGAATTGTTAGTTCAGTAAATAGCGAAATAAGAATTTTTAAAATTCTCCCACTTGGGTTTAGCATCTAGAAAGAATTATCAGAAATCATCAATTAGTCAGCCAGTTAGTAGTAGCGATCCGCCTTAAAGCCTAGTACCAGAAGGCAGGTCGTTACAGATCTGGAGGATCATGGGGTTTGATATGTGTGTCAATATGGTTAAGTTAGGGTTTTATTGTGTTCTAATATGTGTATGTGAGTGTGCAGATTTGCAGGTACACATAAACTTGGTTGGATGTCTTCAAGTGAAGGGTGGCATGGAGGCAAGTCGTGGGCTTGTGTGCGCATTCGAGGGAACATGGACAAAGCAGGGACGATGAGCCGAGAGAAGCAGACTTCGAGGCTTATGTGAAGGATGGCATGGAGGCAAGTCGCGGGCTTGTGTGTGTATCCGAGGGGCGAGAGCCGAAAATGAAGAGGGCGTGAAGGCAACAGATCGAGACTGCTGTTTGAAGAGTCAACCAGGTCGTGAGGGTCCAAGTGTTGAGTGATTGTACTCGGGAACTAAGTCGGGAGGGTTCGAATGCGGAGAGAAATGTACTCGGGAAGGGAAACCCTAAGCTTAGGGAAGGACCAGTCGACTCCCCAGGGGTAGTCGACTGGTGTGGCCAGAATTCGAATGGTCAGGCTTGAATTTCGAATTCCCGAGAGGCCAGTGGACTGCCCCAGGGGCAGTCGACTGGTAACGGTCACATTTTAGCTCGAGCTCTATTTAAGGGAGCTCATTTAGGGCTGTTCTTCCTCTCACGAAACCTGCTTGGATAGAGATGGTTAGTAGTCTATTGTGCTCAGGTAGTGTCCAGAGGTTGTGGTGAGGTTGTGGTGAGGGAATCATCCACCGAAGGATTAGGGATCGTCCACCTTACGGGCTGCATTGGAGTAGGAGCATCATCACCGAACCACTTACATCGGTGTGTCATTCTTCTTCGTTAGATTTTATTTTTATTTAGTATATTCTGCTTGCGCACTAAAGATTGTAGGAAGAAAACCGAAAGAAGCTATTCACCCCCCCCCTCTAGCTTGACGGTCATGATCTAACAAGTGGTATCAGAGTGAAGGTCCGCTCTTGTTGGAATAACCTCCAAAAGAGCATAGTTAGAGGGAATGATGATGGAAGGCAAGTTGGGTGATGACATCAACATTCTACCGCCTTACGATTATGAAGATTTTGACTATTGGAGGACAAGAATGAAGACTTGGTTTGGAATGGATTGGGAGTGCATGGTGATGCTAGAAGAACCATTCGAAATCCCTAGGGATAAGCATGGGAAAAAGCTTCGACCTAGATATTGGACCAAGGAGCAACAAGTCCAATCTAAGACAAATGAGAAGGTAATCGCTATATTAATTGATATTTTACCTAATAATGTTTTGAGTGGTGTAGGTGAGTATAGAAATGCATATGAGTTATGAAAAAAGATGGAAAAGTGTCATGCGAACCCTACACAAGCTCAAACAGTAGAAGAACCCCAAGAAATAAATTCAATGGTCCAAGAGAAGGAAGAGGAAAAAGAATTGACCATCTCATCAAGTGAAGTGGCTCAAGATAGTGAAAGGTCATCCACTTCATCAAGGGAAGAAGAGGAGGTCACTATATCAAGGATTGAGGGGAGAAGAGACTCACTTCAATACCGGAGCAAGAGGAAGCTCCTACCTCCACAAAAGCAAGAACCAAAGACCACATCATATGCTTTGGATATAACAAGAAGGGGCAATATAAGGACAAGTCTCCACTAGGTAAAAAGTGTTAGGTATAGCTTGGTGGGTTTCCATAGCAAATACCTAGTCGATCTGAGAGACCTCTCCATACCTATGGATTAAAAAATTTAATCCGAAAAGAGAGCCGTCTCCCATCGACGGTCTCGTGCCGTATCGAACTATCCAAATTGCAACTTAGCCAATTACCAAAATCGACCTTGTAATTTGCTCGACTGTTCGACCGCGAAAAAGGCGACGAGTTGATTGCCGGCTTTTGTGTTTATGGTCGGGGTCCAGTTAAGAATTTATTAAACATATTTTGCAATCAAAACAATAAATTCTTACACATAAAATGACAAGGCATAATGACATGACACAAAATAACATAAGGAAATATAAGGGAGCTTATGGAAAGTTATACCTTTCCGATCACCTCGCGGTCTTCTACCTTATGTCCCTCCCTTCGTGGACATTGTGTGGGCGACGATCTACCGCAATCCGAGATAACCAAGAGCTCTAATCAATCCTCTTCTTCAACCGGCCAAAACCCTAGCTCCTAGGGTTTGCACCGCCAGCCACCCCCTTCCTCTTCCCTTGCGCCACCGACCGCCGGAGCAAGCTCCAAGCCCTCTGACCAGCAACAGACCTAGAGAGGAAGGTGAAGAAGATGAAGAAGGAGAAAAACTTCCTCCTTCCTAGCCCCAACACATACCACAACCTCTTCTCCCTCTACCTTGCGGCGGCGGTGCAACCCTTGGTTGCGCTGCCTGCAGCCGGCCGCCGACGCCTCCCTCGACCTCCCTGAGCACCACGCAAGGTAGAGGACTCCTCTACCTTGCTTTTGTGAGCTTCAGCTGGAATTTGGTGGAGGAAGGAAGAAGAACCGAGGAGCTCTTCATCTTCTTCTTGTTGCGCCGCTGAAACCTAGGAGAGAGAGGGAGAGGAGAGGGTTTGGGTCTTGGCTCTTGGATTGATTAATTCTCTTGGTTTCTTGATCTCATAGGGTATTTATAGGGCTAAGGTAGGGACGACGAGGAGGAGTTGGTTCTTGGCCCGCTAATGGATCCAAACCCGATCCATTAATTAAGATCCATTCCACTAAAGGACCTTAATTGAACTTCCTCACCAACCCCATATTTTCATATGGGCTCCACATATTATGAGTCGTCCATCCCTCCGTGTTTAAGATCGTGCATGCCCGTTAATTAATTAAATTACTGACAATTTAAATTAATTAACTTCTGGATTCTTGATTAGTACTACTCAACCTTATCAACGTGCCGAATCAAATCCACCTGCAGGGTTTGGCACGATGAACCTTTTGAGCTCACCAAGGGGGCATCATCATCCTGACTCACCAGGACACAGATTCCGTCAATAATCATCGGCACATCATATTATTAATATTATTTCCCAACTTACCGAGTCTGTCGATCTAACAGAATAGATCTCGCCCATTGATAAATCAAAAAAATAATAATTAATAATATATGCCCGATATTATTTCGGGATTAAGGGATCATCCTCTATAATAGCACTTGAGGTCCTATCCAATTATCTAGTTAGTACAAATCAGATAACCTCGAGTTTCGGTCCTGCTCAATGTACTGATAGCACACTAGTGTAGTCCTATGGTCAAGACCAACCACACCTAACTACAGTACAACCATCCCGATGGGTTGTCCAATTCCATCTAGGTTGTGAGCCTCTATTTATGCTAAGTAAGGAACTGATAACATGATCTTCCATGTGACACCACACACCATGCTATCTACAATGCAAAGCAATGGGACTTCGTGTATGTGTTGAGGCAATCTGTGGTCCGGAGTGACCAAGTGTTTTGATGATTGGTCAAAGGGTTTAAGTTAGGTTTACCCTTGTTATATCATATGTGTATGATGAGTGTGCAGTATGTACAGGTTACATATATGGACTTGGCTGGACGACCTCAGTATGATGAAGGGTGGCATGGAGGCAAGCTGGAGGCTTGCGTGCACATCCGAGGGACCTTGGAGAGCAGGGACGATGAGCTAATGGGTGCGGACTTCGAGACATGCGTGAAGGATGGCATGGAGGCAAGCTGGAGGCTTGCATGCATCCGAGGGACGGGAGCCGAAGATGAAGAGGGCGCGAAGGTAACAGTCGAGGCTGCGGAGGAGGAGTCAGTCAAGTCATGAGGGTACGAGTGCTCTGGGAATGTACTCGGGAAGGGAAACCCTAGGTAAGTTAGTAGGGAAGTCGACTGCGCTTGGGGCAGTCGACTAGTAAAACTCACAGAAGGGTTCTTGCCTGGGACCAGTCGACTGCCCTGGTGAGTTGGCTGAGAATTCGAACGTTGGGGTGCAACGGTCGAATTTCAGTGACACCAGTCGACTGCCCTGGAGGCAGTCGACTGGTAGCGAGGGTTTCAGCCCGAGTCCTATTTAAAGAGGACTTCGTGGTGGCTGAGATTCTTGACGAATCTTGTCTTGGTTAAAGGCAAGATAGTAGTCTTTGTGCTTAGTGCTTCGTTTGAGTTTGTGGCGAGGTTTCTCCACCCACAAGGAGCGACGAGGGGTAGCCGGAGGTTATCCGGGGATTGATCCACCGACGGATTCTTGGATTAGTCACCCGTCCGGGGTGGATACCAAGTAAATCAGGTTGTTAGTATTGTTATTGTATTCTTTTGCATATTATTGTTTCCGCTGCGCTAACGACATTGTAGAGATCAAAATGAAAAAGTGCTATTCACCCCTCTAGCGGACATGATCGATTCAATCAATTGGTATCAGAGCGAAGGAACACTCTTGATCGGACTAACCACTGAGGGAGTACACGCTAGAGGAGAAGAAAATAGAAGACAAACTTGGGGACGATATCTACACTCCACCGGCCTACGACCACAAGGACTTCGGCTATTGGAAAGCAAGAATGGAGACATGGTTCGCGATGGAGTGGGAATGTAGAATTGCGCTTGAAGAGCCCTTCAAAGTTCCAAAGGACAAGCACGGAAAGAGGCTTCATCCTAGATATTGGGACAAAGATCAACAAGAACAATTTCGGGCCAATGAGAAGGTAATTAGTATTTTGAAAAATATTTTGCCTAATAAAATTTTGAGTAATGTAGGGGAATACCAAAATGCATATGAATTATGAGATAAGTTGAAAAGATATCATGAGAACCCTACATCAATTCAAAGAGTTGAAGAGCCCGAAGAAGTAAGGTCAATAGTCCAAGAAGACCAAGAGGAGGAAGAAGTGTCAACTTCATCAAGTAAAGAGGAAGAATTAAGTGAAAGATCATCAACCTCCTCAAGAGAAGAAGTGGAAGCATCAATCTCAAGAATTGAGGGGGAGGAGAGACCCTCAACTATACCGGATCAAGAGGAAGCATCCACCTCATCCAAGGTTGAAGAAGAAGTCAACCTAGGTTCTACCTCCACCAAAGCCAAATCAAAGGACCATATAACATGCTTTGGGTGCAACGAAAAGGGGCACTACAAGGACAAGTGCCCGAAAGGTAAAATGGAGGTAAAATCTAGACCCATTTCAATTCATTTATATTCTAACAAGGGTTGTAGGATTGGAGAAGCCCAAGAGAAGAAGAAAAGAATTAGATGCTTCACGTGTGATGAGCTAGGACACTACCACACCAAGTGCCCAAAGAGTGGAGAGCTCATGAAGATGGAGCACTTGAGGAGATGGGAGAAAGAGCAAAGGAAGAAGAGAAGCTCACAACAAGGAGGAACTCCAAGGGTAAGGGAGGTAATTCCTAATCCTAGAATAAAATGTAATTCAATTTCAAGTTCCTCCTTGCATATTAAAAATAATGTAAATCATTCATCCATGCATGCTAAAATAAATGAAAATTATTTACTTGTGCATAACCATGGTTTTAGATATCATGATAGGACTAGGGTTAACAAGGTATATCATAACCCTAAGAAAAGCATGCACAGAAGATCATGTGTGTGATGCATATTTATTAGTATGTGCAAAAAATGTCTCATACTTGGCATCGTAGATAACATGGTGCGTGGTGTCGCACAGAAGATCATGTTATCAAGTTTCTTGTAGAAGTATAAGAAAGAGGCTCACAACTGAGATGGAGTTGGACAAACCATCAAGATGGTTGTAGTGTAATTAGGTATGGTTTGTCTTAACTATAGAATTATACTAGTGCGGTTTGTGTGCATTGAATAGGACCAAAAGAGAGGTCATCCAATTTTGTACTGACTGCATAAATTGGATTAGACCTTGGATTATATTATGGAGTATGATCTCTAAATCTTGAAATAATAACGGGTATATATAGTTAATTAATTATTACTTTGATTTACCAATGGGCGAGATCTATTCTGTTAGATCGATAGACCCGGTAAGTTGGGTAATAATTTTTTCTGCATAGTGTGTCATTGATTATTGAGGGAATCCGTGTTCTGGTGAGTCGGGATGATGATGCCCCCTTGGGGAGCTCAAAAGGATCGTCATGTCAAATCTTGCAAGTGGAGTATGATCCGACATGATGAAAAGGTTGAGTAGTACTAATCAAGGATCAAGAGGATAATTAATTTAATTATCAGTAGTTTAAATTAATTATCGGGCATTTGATATCTTAAACACGGGGAGATGGACGACTCAATATAGGTGGAGCCCATATGAAAATATGGGGGTTGGTGAGGAAGTCCAATGGAATCCTTTAGTGGAATGGATCTCCATTAATGGATTGGGTTTGGATCCATTAGCAGGCCAAGAACCAACTCCTCCTCATGGTCCCTACCTTAGCCCTATAAATACCCCATAGGAGTCATGATACAAGGCGAATAATTAATTCATAATTAATTGGAAATTATTCCAATTATTAAACCCTAAAATCTCTCTCTCCTCTCTTCTCTCCCACCTCTCCCCTAGGGCAAACCCGGCGGTGAAGAAGGAGGGTTTTTTCTTCCTCCTCTCTTCTTCTCTTCTCTTCCAGTTCACTGCCAGCAACCAATAGCCACCGGTAGAGCTCTTCTCTGTCGGTTTTGGTGTGCAGCGAGGAGGTTGGAGGCGCGTTTTGTTGACGCAAGGGAGAAAGGTGGCGCCGACGGTGGAGGTGTAGAAAGCATTTATTTTCATCCTCTCCTCTTCTCATCTTCAACATCCTCTGCTGCAGATGTTCACAAGACAAGGAGGAGCTCCCTTCTCCTTTGTGGCGTGTGGAAGTAGAAAAGGAAGAAGGGTGGTGCGCTGGCGAGAGTTGTCTCTTCGTTTTGGTGCTTGTCGCCGGAAAAGGGAGTGGCTGGAGGAGTTCATCTTCCTTGCAGGATTCCTGCCATGAGACAGGAAGAAGAAGAGGTCGTTGGGTCGAGCAGAGGTGGAGGGGAGATGCTCTTCTTCCCCGACTTCACCTCCTCTTCCTTGAAGGGTTGCCGGCGGGAGCCAAACCCTAACCCTAGGGTTTGGTGTTGGCGCAAAGGAAGGAAGAAAAGAGAGGATTAATTGGTGCCTTGGTGACTTCGTGTCTTGGTAGCTCGTCGCCCATACGACGTCCAGGAGGGGAGGGTCATAAGGTAGAAGATTGCGAGGTAAACGGCGAGGTATACCTCTCCCTAGCTCCTCTTGTTTTCATTATCATTTCATGCTTGTTTTATTTGCATGTGATTAATTAATTATCATGAGTTAATTATTAGTTAATTAATGTGATAATTAATTATGTCATGGACCCCGAATATAAACACAAAAATCGGGGATCCATTCGTCGTCTTTTTCGCGGTTAATTAATCCGAAAAGTTACAAGGCCTTAACCTCGGTTTTGGTTAAGTTGTAACTTGGATTAATTAACACGATGACAAGATGGTCGTTTGGGAGACGGGTCTCTATTCGGATTAAATTTTAATCTGTAGACACAGAGAGGTCTCTCATGTTCAACCCCGTGTGTAAACGCCCGCCCCTTACCGTTAGGCGGCGCGTTACCTTTAACCTTTTTTTTCTTTTTTCTCTTACTTATATCATTGCGTATGAATCTAACCTTGCAGTGGAAATGAAACACAACTAAAAGCATATGCAATGATAAGGAAGTAATAACATCATATAACATCTAATAGCATCCATACTTAAATAAACTCCAAAAGAACTAGCAAGTATCATGCATAAAGTAGCAACATATGTCTTATTAGAAATAAGAACTAAGTCTATAGATGACACTAAAGTGGATCGATTAGTCAAGTCACCACCACACACATTAGCCCTTCCTGCAGCTGCCCATTCCTCAGAAATTTCTATGTTGATCTGCAACATAAGCAAACAAACTATAAGTATAAAACTTAGTAAGCTCTTTCCTACTCACTAAATCCGTACGTCGCATGCATTTTAAAACATATAACATTTCATGGATAGCATAAAATTCATAAGGCACATAAGATACATGAAGACATATAAACATAGAACATGTGCATTTCAAAACATTAGGATGCTCTTTAGAAAACATAGTAAATAATACTTTAAAATCATATACATCATATTCTTTGGGGTCCCCGGTTTTGTACCCATTCTTTCTTTTGCACGCATACCCCTATGTAGGATGCGAGGTAGCTAATCCCGACCTACTAGGGTCTACATTCTAGGCTTACTATCTTTCAGCCTAGGGACAACATCATCGGTAGTCCGAAGCCGTGGATCTTTTCAAGATCTGGTACAAGCCAATCTTTAAAGTAAAATACATACATGCATTCTTTTATTTTCTTTCTTTCTTTCATATAGAACATGCATTCCTTTTTTCTTTCTTTCATATTGCATGTACTATAGACATTCAATCATTCATAATCATAAGCATACTTTCATATATAGAACATGCATTCTTTCTTTTTCTTTCTTTCTTTCATATTGCACGTACTATAGGCATTCAATCATTCATAAACATAGGCATACTTTCATGGCATAATCATCAGCATAAATAGTAAGACATGGAAGAACCTTTCTTTTAACACATGTAAGTGAAGCAACCATCATGCTAGTTTCATCAATACATCATACATATAACATGCTTGTCTTAATCAAGGCAATATGTTAGTTTAATCTTTCTTTTATCATTTTAATACATGCCGGTCAAAACTTCATAGCAAGGATATCATAGCATAAACCCCACATAGCATTGGAATAAATGCATACATTATATAAGAGGTCATTTACAAGTACACTGGTAGTCTAGACTTCACTATATACTAGTTAAGGTGCATGAATTGTACTTGAACTTATTCTTAGCCTTTATTCTAGTAATTGGCCAAAATTCACAGCATGGATAACATAGTATAAAAGTCATATAATCGTGGAAATAAAAACATACGTTACACATGGAATCATATACAAGCACAAGGGTAGTCTAGGCTTCATTGAACACTAGTTTAGGTGCATATTTTGTGCTTGAGCTTATTTTTAACCGTTATCCTAGTATTTGTCCGAAATTCACAGCTAGATAACATGGCATGAAAGTCATCCAATCATGGAAATAAAACATAATTTACATGAGAGATCATTAGCATGTACCAGAGTAGACTAATCTTCAGTAAACCTTAGTTTGGGTGCATGAATCGTACTTGCACTTATTCTTAACCCTTACCCTTGTAATTTTTCGATATTCATAGTATGTAAAACATGGTATAAAAGTTCATATAACATGTAAACAAAAATATATTTTACCATTAAGGTCATATACAAGCATAAAGGTAGTCTAGGCTTCATTAAACACTAGTTTAGGGGCATGCTTTGTACTCGAGCCTATTCTTAACCCTTATTCTTGTAATTTGTCGAAACTCACAATAGGGATTTCATAGCATAATCATTCACATAACATGGGAATAAAAGCATATTTTTCATAAGAATTCATTCACAAGTGCAAAAGTAGTTTGTACTTCACCAAACACTAGTTTAGGTGTATGATCTAGAGTTCTACTTGGATTATCATGCATATGGGTACATGTAACATTTTTCTAAACATCAATACATAGAATGGAGCATGAGTTTAGGCTCAAACAACATAGATAAGGTACTGACCCTAAGGTATAAATTATTTCCATCATGAAATAAAACACCCAATCACATGCATATCACTTGATTTAACTATAACTTCATGAAGGTCTATAAAAATCTGTTTTAAGGCATAATTTAAG
>JAGFNQ010002155.1:348643-415597 GCA_024364735.1 Boesenbergia rotunda | reverse complement strand
TCTAGGAGGTGAAGGACTTGAAAATGGCAGGCAAGGATTTCGGTGAGGAAGAGGAGGAAGGGGAAGAGTTTGGTGGAGAGAAAGGGGGGGGGGGTTTCTTGGCCGAAAATGCCTTAGGCATTTCCTCCTCTTCATGGCCTTTTATGGTGAGTAAAGAGGCAAGCACCTCTTTAATGGTGTCTCTTCAATTTTTTTGTGTCTCTTCATCTTCTTTCCCACTTATCTACAATTTCCCATCCTCTTCTAATAGCATAATTATCACCACATTCACCATATATCAAGAAGGTGCTTAATATCTTCTTTATTCGAAATTTTCCCCTTTAAATTCATAATTTTATTCTTGGCCACATGTTCAATTATTACATCGTTCTAGAGGGAAATTTGGGGCGTTACAATCCACCCTCCCTTCTGAAAAGTTCGTCCTCGAACTTAAAACAACTCGGGATATTTTCGTTTCATATCATCCTCACGTTCCCAGGTAACTTCTTCAGATTGCTGACTTTGCCACAAGACTTTGACTAAGGGCACTTCCTTGTTCCTTAGTCTCTTGACGTCTCGATCCAGGATCCGAATGGGTTTGCTTTCGCAACTCAGGTCCTCCTGGATCTGTACGACATGCGGCTCAATCACTTTGTCGGTACTGGGAATGCACTTTCTGAGCATCGACACGTGGAACACATTGTGGATAGCGGACATCTCCTGAGGTAGCTCCAGCTCGTAAGCCACCTTGCCCACTCTGTTCAGGATCTTGTACGGTCCCACATATCGCGGACTAAGCTTTCCTTTCTTCCCGAATCACATTACTCCTTTCATAGGAGCTACTCGGAGGAACACTAAATCTCCGACGTCGAACTCCAAAGGTCTACGTGTCTGATCCGCATAGCTCTTCTGCCGGCTCTATTCTTTGGCGGATACTCTGTATGGCTCTGGTGGTGTCGTCGATGAAATCCGTCTGGAGTCCCATCTCTTTCTTTTCGCCACCCTCGTACTAACAGATTGGAGACCTACATCTCCGTCCATATAACGTTTCATAAGGTGCCATTCCGATAGTAGCTTGGTAGCTATTATTGTAAGCGAATCCCGCTAGACATAAGTATCGACACCAGCTCCCTTTGAAATCCAGGGCACAAGCTCGTAGCATGTCCTCCAGTACTTGATTTACTCTTTCTGTTTCCCCATCAGTCTGAGGATGAAAGGCGGTACTGAAACGCAGCTTTGTGCCGAGAGTTTTATGAACACATTCCCAAAATTGCGATGTGAAGCGGCCATCTCTATCTGAAATGATGGTCTTGGGAATGCCATGCAGTCTGATGATTTCCTTAGCATACAATTGAGCCAGTTGCTCAATCGAATATGTCATCTTAATTGCTAGGAAATGGGCTGACTTCGTCAATCTGTCGACGATAACCCATATAGCGTCGTATCCATTTGTAGTTCGGGGAAGACCTGAGATGAAATCCATAGAAATGTCTTCCCATTTCCATTCTGGAATTTGGATCGGTTGCAGAACTCCTCCAGGCCTCTGGTGTTCCGCTTTGACTTGCTGGCAGGTCAGGCAGGTACTGACGTGCTGAGCTACATCCCTCTTCATACCGGACCACCAAAACCTCGTCTTCAGATCTTGGTACATCTTGGTGGATCCCGGGTGCATAGAATAGGGGTTCCGTGAGCCTCCTCCAAAATCTTCCTTTGTAGTTCCGGATCATTAGGGATACAGAGTCGATCCCTAAGGTATATTACCCCATTATCGGCGATACGAAAATCATCGCCTTTGCCTTCAAGAATTTCCTGTTTAACCTTCTGAAGACTTGGATCACCATTTTGCTTCTCCAGTATGTCGTCGAATAGTGCCGGCATAATTGCCAGGGCCGAAAGTCGTCCGGAAATGACCTCAATCCCATAGCTCATAATTTCCTTCTCCAGCGGTCGGGGCAATACTGATAAGGACATTAAGGTGTGGCACTAGACTTTCTGCTGAGTGCATCAGCCACCTTGTTTGCTTTGCCTGAGTGATAGAAGATCTCACAGTCATAGTCTTTTACGAGTTCCAGCCATCAACGTTGTCACATATTGAGGTCCTTCTGAGTGAAGAAATATCGCAGACTCTGGTGATCTGTATAAATCTTGCACTGTGCTCCATATAGATAGTGTCTCCATATTTTCAGAGCAAAGACCACGACTGCCAATTCTAAGTCGTGAGTGGGATAGTTCCTTTCATGTTCCTTCAGTTGCCTAGAGGCGTAGGCAATGACTTTACCATTCTGCATCAGTACAGCTCCGAGTCCCAATCTGGAGGCATCGCTGTACATATCGAATCCCTTGTCATTTTCCGGAAGAGTCAGGATTGGAGCACATGTAAGTCTTCTTTCAGCTCCAATAAACTCTTCTCGCATTCGTCTGTCCATATATATTCCTTGTTCTTCTTGGTGAGAACCGTCATCGGTGCTGCGATTCTGGAAAAATCTTCTACGAATTTTCGTAATATCCCGCTAATCCGAGAAAACTCCTGATCTCGCTAGCATTCTTGGGCCTGCTCCAGTTACTGACGGCCTCAATCTTCCTCGGGTCAACCATGACTCCATCTTTGGAAATAATATGACCGAGAAAGGACACTTGGTCCAGCCAGAATTCGCATTTGGAGAACTTGGCATACAATTTCTGTTCCCGAAGAATCTGTAGTACTATCTTCAGGTGCTCGGCATGCTCTTCTTGATTTCTCGAGTAGATAAGGATATCGTCAATGAAGACGATCACAAACTTGTCGAGGAAAGCCGAGAATACCCGATTCATCAGTTCCATAAACTTTGCGGGAGCATTGGTCACTTCGAAAGGCATCACGACGAACTCATAATGCTCGTATCTGGTCCGGAAGGCCGTTTTCGGAATATCGTCTGGCTTGACTTTTACTTGATGGTAGCCAGATCTGAGATCAATCTTCGAAAATACGGTATCTCGCTTCAGTTGGTCGAATAGGTCGTCGATCCTTGGAAGGGGGTACCTAACATTGTTTACACATAGTTCAGGTTTTGAACTTTAGTAAATTACTTCACCATCATGTTCTTACCTATTCTTGATTGTCACGTTGTTTAGCGCTTTGTAGTCGATACATAGGCGCATCGTGCCATCCTTCTTCTTGACAAATAATACCGGAGCTCCTCATGGAGAGTGACTAGGGCGAATAAATCCCTTGTCGAGTAGCTCCTGTAGTTGTCCGTGCAGTTCCTTTAACTCGGCCGGCGCCATACGGTAGGGTGCCTTGGAGATCGGATTTGTACCAGGAATCAATTCGATTTCGAATTCAACCTCTCTGTCAGGGGCTAATCCTGGTAACTCATCCGGGAATACTTCTAGATAATGGCATACTATTCTGACATCTTCCAGCTTCTGGTCCGTTACCTGTTCTGTACTGACCACATGTGCTAGAAAACCAGTGTATCCCTTGTCCAACATTTTCTGCGCCTCGAGAGACGATAAGAATTTCCCGATTCTTTTCCTTGGCTCTCCAATAAATTCGAACATGGTTTCTGCCTCGGGCTGGAAGACCACTTTGCGTTTACGGCACTCGATGGAAGCACCGTATTTGCTTAGAAAATCCATACCCAGTATTACATCGAAGTCTTGCATGTTGAGTACTATCAGGTCGCAATAGAGTTCCCTTTCTGCGATTCTGATTGGTACGGCACACAACTGGTGGGTGGATGCCATTGTCTCTCCCGAGGGTAGGGTTGTTAAAAACTTGCAGTTTAGAACTTGTAAGGGTATGTCTATCTTCTTAGCATATATCATGGAAATGTAGGAATGCGTTGCCCCAGTATCAAATAAAGCAGTAGCATGCTGACTGTAAATAATTATCTGACTTGTGACAACGGTGGAAGCATTTGCCGCATCTTCTTTTGTTAGAGAGAAAACCCTGGCGTTCGTAGTAACCGGCGGGGCCTCCAATCTGCCTTGACTGATTTGAGGACCTTCCAGTGCGGCTTGCATATAGTGCAGCTGTGCAGGGGTACTCTGGTACGGTATCGGCTGCTGAAAAGGTGCCGGGGCCTTGGTAGGACAGGTAAAGGCCTTGTGTCCCTCTTGTCCGCATATGAAGCATTTGTTTGTACCCTTGCGGCATTCCCCAGGATGATTGTTTCCACATTTTTCGCACGGATTGTACTTGGGCTTCTTATCTGCTGGGCCGCCTTTAGAATTGTTCCACTTTTTCTTGTCATTACGGTTCCCTTTCCAGCTAGTACCCGCGTGCTGAGGCTTCTGCCCTCCTGAGGGGGCTTGGCTCTTGCTTTGCTGATTTATGTTGTTCAGATAATGCTCGGTGATCAAAGCACTGCTGAACAGCTCCTCGGCGGTCTGTGGTCTGTTAACTCCACCGGCCACGTTCAGAGCTATCTCCGGTCGTAACATCTTCAGCATAAGGCGGACCTTTTCTTTCTCCGTCTTGACCAACTCCGGACATAGGCGGGCCAGTCGGTTGAATTTCTTGACGGCTTCGCTGACGGAGAGGTTGCCTTGTCGGAATTTCGTGAATTCATCATAATGTTTGTTGGTGACCTGCAGGTGGAAGAACTCCTCGAAAAATTCCGTCTCGAAGTCTGTCCACTTCATCAGGTTCGCGGGTCTCTTGGCCTTGACCCTTTCCCACCACATTCTGGCATCGCCAGAGAGGCAGAATGACGTACATTTTATCTTCTCGTGCTCCGGCCAATCCAGCAGCTCCATAGTACTCTCCACCGTCTTGAACCAGGCCTGCGCATCCCATGGCTCGCAAGCACCTGAGAAGGATTCCGGCCTCAGCCTCTGCCACTGGATTAAATAGGCTTCCGGTCGCATTCCGGTGGCAGGGCCTGTCGGGGGTGCTGGCGTAGCTGGGGGTGTAACTGTTATCACGGGCTGGTTTGGTGGTGGAGTAGCAGCATTTCCCTGTTGAGTCATCAGGGTGTTGATGGTCTGCTGTTGTTCGGTGATCTGACACTGGAGTTCTGCGACTATGTGCGTCAGGTCAGTCGGGGGTGCAGTTTCATTTGTTCTGGTACTTCTTTTAGCCATGTTATCTTCACGAAATAATACATAGGCTAGTATCAGGTTACTGTTATTTCCATTCATATACATCTTAAATCATTGTCATTACAAGGCATGATAAGGTATCTTCCCAGTTTTATCCAAGGTAAGATCATGCTTCCGTTATACATATCATTTTAAATCATTGTCATCATAAGGTATCTTCCTAGTTTTATCCAGGGTAAAATCATGCTTCCATCATACATATCATGCATCATACTTGCATAATTCAGTTATCAATATAAACATGAAATAAGGCAAGTATAGAATTTCTTACTTGGAAGCGGCAGGAGGTAGGCTTGATGTGTGTGTAGTGAGATAACAGTGGGCTCTGATACCAAGCTGTAATGCCCGCCCCTTACCGTTAGGCGACGCGTTACCTTTAACCCTTTTTTTTTCTTACTTACTTATATCATTGCGTATGAATCTAACATTGCAGCGGAAATGAAACACAACTAAAAGCATATGCAATGATAAGGAAGTAATAACATCATATAACATCTAATAGCATCCATACTTAAATAAACTCCAAAAGAACTAGCAAGTATCATGCATAAAGTAGCAACATATGTCTTATTAGAAATAAGAACTAAGTCTATAGATGACACTAAAGTGGATCGATCAGTCAAGTCACCACCACACACATTAGCCCTTCCTGCAGCTGCCCATTCCTCAGAAATTTCTATGTTGATCTGCAACATAAGCAAACAAACTATAAGTATAAAACTTAGTAAGCTCTTTCCTACTCACTAAATCCGTACGTCGCATGCATTTTAAAACATATAACAATTCATGGATAGCATAAAATTCATAAGGCACATAAGATACATGAAGACATATAAATATAGAACATGTGCATTTCAAAACATTAGGATGCTCTTTAGAAAACATAGTAAATAATACTTTAAAATCATATACATCATCTTCTTTGGGGTCCCCGGCTTTGTACCCATTCTTTCTTTTGCGCGCATACCCCTATGTAGGATGCGAGGTAGCTAATCCCGACCGACAGGGGTCTACATTCTAGGCTTACTATCTTTCAGCCTAGGGACAGCATCATCGGTAGTCCGGAACCGTGGATCTTTTCAAGATCCGGTACAAGCCAATCTTTAAAGTAAAATACATACATGCATTCTTTTCTTTTCTTTCTTTCTTTCATATAGAACATGCATTCCTTTCTTTCTTTCTTTCATATTGCATGTACTATAGACATTCAATCATTCATAATCATAAGCATACTTTCATATATAGAACATGCATTCTTTCTTTTTCTTTCTTTCTTTCTTTCATATTGCACGTACTATAGGCATTCAATCATTCATAAACATAGGCATACTTTTATGGCATAATCATTAGCATAAATAGCAAGACATGGAAGGACCTTTCTTTTAACACATGTAAGTGAAGCAACCATCATGCTAGTTTCATCAATACATCATACATATAACATGCTTGTCTTAATCAAGGCAATATGTTAGTTTAATCTTTCTTTTCTCATCTTAATACATGCCGGCTGAAACTTCATAGCAAGGATATCATAGCATAAAACCCACATAGCATTGGAATAAAGGCATACATTACATAAGAGGTCATTTACAAGTACACTGGTAGTCTAGACTTCACTAAGCACTAGTTTAGGTGCATGAATTGTACTTGAACTTATTCTTAGCCTTTGTTTTAGTAATTGGCCAAAATTCACAGCATGGATAACATAGTATAAAAGTCATATAATCATGGAAATAAAAACATACGTTACACATGGAATCATATACAAGCACAAGGGTAGTCTAGACTTCATTGAACACTAGTTTAGGTGCATGTTTTGTGCTTGAGCTTATTTTTAACCCTTATCCCAGTATTTGTCTGAAATTCACAGCTAGATAACATGGCATGAAAGTCATCCAATCATGGAAATAAAACATAATGTTGGATCGTGAAAACCGATAGAGGGGGGGGGGTGAATATCGGAAATCGTTTTTCTTTCGGAAAGCTTAGAGCAAGTACGCAGCGGAAATTAGAAACACAGAGACACAGTTCGATTTACTTGGTTCGGAGCCTGTGTCGACTCCTACTCCAAGGCCCACGGTCGTTGACCGTTTACTTTGGGCAATTCTATATCAGGCGCAAAACAAGTTTACAAAATTGATTACAAAAGTATGTGCAGTAAACTTAAATAGCTCTTTTTACCGACGTCCGAGGAAGATCGACTTTTTCGGAGCAGCAGGACGTCGTCGGCTCGAGTTGGAAGGATTCCGGGGCGTAGCGCGAGAGCAGAAGAGCGTAGAGTCGTTGTTTCGAAGTTGTTGTTGAAGGCTTGGGCGTTGGGTGCTATTTATAGCACCTAGGGGTGCCCTGGACGTCGGGGGCGCCTTGCCACGTGTCAGCCGATCCGGTTTTAGCTCGGTCAAGCGTTATCCCATCCGAATAGGGATAACTTTGACTCTGGGGGCGCCACGGTCGTAGAGGGCGCCTTGGCTGACTTCTTCCGCGCAGAAATCTCGGCTGTGGATGAAGCTTCGCAGACCTGGGCCCAAGGCGCCTTGGCTCCTGAGGGCGCCCTGGCTGCTAAGGGCGCCCTGGCTGCTGAGGGCGCCCTGCCCAGTAAGCAGCCGAAGGCCTTTTTTGCTTCACTTAGTTCTGGTTCACCTTGGGGGCGCCCTGGACACTCAGGGCGCCCTGCTCAGCTTCTGCCTCACTCCTTTGAGGCTCTCTGAGTTGCAGACACACGTTCCTTCGGTCCTGCATCCAGGGTTAGTCCAAAACACAATACAACAATTAATTATTAGTTTATACAGCCTTAGCTGTCTTGGTTCTGACTTTGGTCTCCAAAATGGAGCTCTAGGTCGAACCGACGCCTACTGTTCCCTTGACGGGGAACGCGTCCTCACCTACTCCTCTCGGGAGAGTTTACCTGATGCCAACCGTTCCTCTGGTTGGACTTTTGCCTGACGGTCCTTTGTCAGGGCTTGGATGCCGAGCTGTCCTTCGCCCGGAGCCTAGCATTCCTTCGCTAGGGCTTGAATATTGGCTGTCCTTCGCCAGTTGCCTAGCAGTCCTTTGCTAGGGCTTCAGTCCCAGGCTGTCCTTCGCCTGGAGCCTAGCAGTCCTTCGCTAGGGCTTGATACTGGCAGTCCTTCGCAAGTTGCCTAGCAATCCTTTGCTAGGGCTTTCTTTCCTGGCATTCCTTTGCTAGTGCCTAGCAGTCCTTCGCTAGGGCTTTTCCTGCACACTTGATTAACTTGTTAGAAAACAAGAAAACTTAACTTTTGACCTATGTTGCCATTATCAAAACACAGGTTTGACTTAGGTGCATTCTGCACCAACAATCTCCCCCTTTTTGATTTATGGCAACCCTAGTTCAAAAAGTTAAGTTTAAGCAAAACATGAAAAAGTTTTAAGTTTTGTTCCCTCCCCTTGGAAGGAATCTCCCCCTAGATTTTTCAAAAATTCGTGGGGTTTAAAAACTTTACTTGTAGTTGAAAACTTTTTGAAAATGTTAGCTTAAGTAGGAATTTCAGTTTTTATACAGTTTTGAAAAACTTAAGCTTTAGAGTACTTAAGAAAAAATTTTGAAAGCTTGAGTAAGAATCTTGCAGCTAGTGTACTTAGCAACATTTTAAAACTTGAGTAAGAATTCTTTGAAGGGCTAGAGTACTTAGCAACATTTTAAAACTTTTTAAGAAATTTTGAAACTAGAGTACTTAGGGAAAATTTTGAAAGCTTTAAGAACTTAAGTACTTCTTCAAAAGGTTTAAGCTTTTAACGAAAGGAAAAGTATGTTTTTGAACCTTTTTGAATAAAGGAAAAATTTTAAAAACTTTTGAAAGCTTAAGTATTTTTCAAGAAGTTTTGAAAAAAGTTCTGATAGCTTAAGTAATAATTTTGAAGGACTTGAATACTTAGCAAAATAAGCTACAGTTTTGAAGGACTATTTTGAAAGCTTAGGTTTAAAAAACTTTTGAATACTTTTTGAATAAAGGATAGAGTTACGAAAATAAAATTTTGAATAAAGGATAGAGTTACGAAAATAAAATTTTGAAAACTTTTTACTCTCTCCTTTCCTATCTCTCCCCCTTTGCCGTATATCAAAACAGATAAATATAGCAGAGATAATGGAAATAAGTAAGATTTTGCTGTACTGAACCAAATCATAGTTAGACTTAACTAAATCAATCAATTTTCTTTGTAGGGGTCTAACCCAATTAGCTACTTACTAACTGTTATAAACAGTAGTTTTTGCTAGGGTTAGTCAAGTTAAGTGTTTTTGTTCAAGTTTGATTTTCTAAACTTGACACTTAACTTGATTGCTGTATAAGTTGTATTTAGTGCCCCAATTACTGCAGATGCACTGACTTAAAGCATCTTGAATTAAGGCAAAGACCTAAGCATCTCAACCCTTTCTAGGTTATCAATCAAAAGTACCCTAAGGTGCTTGTGAGATGCTGGCTTCTAAGTCTATAGGTGCATGCAGTTCTAGGGTTAGGGCCTAGGCTAAGTCCATTTTCGAAAAAGCCCTAATTTTTAAAGGGGGTAGTTTTGAAAATAAAACTAAGTCGAAAAATGAAAACTGATTTTGAAATTAAGTAAAGTGGTTTTTCGAATTCTATTTTGAGTAACAATTAACAAAAAACAAGTAGAACAGTAATAGAAGAAAATGTAGTTAATCTATTCTACTGAACACTATCCTAATTGCAAAAGGACAAGTACTCATAAACTGGTCAACAGAGAATAAAGCAGATGTTCAAGGTTCAACACAAGTCAAATAGTCAAACACCAGTTAACCCTACTGAGTAGGGGTAGTTAAATAGGTACAATGCTAAGTGAATCTAAGATGAAGGACCGGGATGATCAGACGGGCCCGGCTGCCATGCATCAAATCGTGCCATCATCTCTGTGTATCGTGCGTCAGCCACTTCTCGATCAGCTCGACGAGCTTCCATCTGTTCTAGGTGGTAGGCTTCGACCTCCTCTCGAAGACTCTGAACCTTTGTGTCTAAATGTGTCACTATCTGATAGAGTGTCGGTGGAGCGGGCTCGTCGATATGTGCTCGGGCTGCTGCGGCTACATCTGCGACATCGTACTCAACCTCCTCGTCCGAATCGATCTGGGGAGCTGCTCTCTGACGTCTCCAGGACAAGACCCCGGTACCGGACACCTCTATACCTACTAGGGCGAAGTTTCTATAGCCTATTTCATCGTAATCGGTTAAATCGGCCATCTCTCCTTCGGTAATGTTCCTACCATGGTGATGTAATAAGGAAGTAATGATGTGGCAGTAGGGTGTGCGTACCCGCCCTTGCGTGGTGACGCTGGATGCGTGTAGGATGGCGTGAAACATGTGAAGCCCTATATCGATGTCTAGATGGTGAATCAAGGCGTACAGGAGAAAGGCATGGAATGGTCTCATAGTGGTGACGTCCCTGGTGGATAATGGCAGAATACATCGGACTATGACCCTATATAGGGCGTAGTCCTGGACCTCTAATTCGACAGACTGAAATCGTCTGGCCACGGGTCGCCTAAAGAAGTAAGAGTGTAATGTATCTAAGGTGATGTGAGAGTAGGGGGCATCAAAGGGAGGCTCCTTAGGAGGGTAACAACAGAAAGTGGACTGCGAAAGTCGTAGTCCTAGAAATCGATTGAGTAATGTTGGTGTGATAGTTAAGGGGATTCCTTGAACAGTGGTGGAGAACATGAGATTATCCTGTCTGATTATGTTATTGTAAAATTCTGCACATAAGGAAGTATTAATTGGGTGTGTGCAGAATACGAGATTATCAAGTTGGTAAAGGTTTATGACGTTCATTGCTAGGGGACAGGATTGGGTGAAAAATTGTCTATTCAAATAGCTCGTCTTGATAGGTTTATAGGTGGTGCGAGCGAACTTGTTACACAATTCTAAATTTGGAAACCTAGGATCAGGACTAGGTTGTGTACCGGGTTCTGCCTGGTTAGGTCGGCATCATCTAAGAAAAAGAATGTATACTTAAAGAAAGTATGCATTTAATGAAAAATTGAAAAGAAATTAAAAAAAAATTATACCGGGTTGCTCGGGGAGGCATTGTTGAAGATGAGGGCTTGAGAGCTTGAGAGGGTTGCAAGATCTCTTGGAAGGTAGAAAGTTGAGGAGGATAAGTGTTTTGGGTGTGAAGAGAACAAGGGGAAGGGAGCCCCTTTTTATAGGCAGTTTCGGGCGCCCTTTCTCGGGAGGGCGCCCTAACTGACGAGGGCGCCCTGTCTGATGAGGGCGCCTTGACCAGGCTGCAGGCACCTTTTCGCCACTGAAGGACACTGGCGAGGGCGCCTTTCTGGGCGAGGGTGCCTTGGCCAGGTCTGCAGCCCCCTTTTTGCAGCTTTCTGCTGTTGAATGACTGTGGGAGGGCGCCCTGCATGACAAGGGCGCCCTAAACAGAGCTGCAGCTGCCTTTTGGCAGCTTTTGACCACCCTAGGGGCATACGAAGGCGCCCTGGAGCACCAGGGCGCCCTGGTCAGCGTGCAGTGGCAAAGGAGCTTTTTGACCAGCCTTGGGGCGCCCATATGGATTTGGGCGCCCTAAGGACTAGCTTTTAACCCTAAGGGAGTGTATTTGACCATGGTTTGTCTATTTTGACCGTGGTTTGACTATTTTAACCGTGGTTTGACTATTTTGACCATAGTTTGACTATGTTGACCATGGTTTGACTATGTTGACCATGGTTTGAATTATAGTATTTAACTACAATACAGGTATTAAAGGAATCATAATTGAGTCTTAATTTTATTGTCTCACCCAAATCAAGGGTTTTCAATCACGTTAACCTTATAGGTTTTGTGAGACAGGTTTTGATAATTTTGACAGTTTATTTTGAAAATAATTAAATTTTGAAAACAATTAAAAAAAATGTTTAATTCTACAAATAACTGAAATTTTGTGTTAGATTCGAATTTGACAAAAATTAATTTGAATTTGAAATTCAAAAATTAGCTTCCAGGTCTTGGCGAGGCACTAGGCCTTCTTTGGCCGTAGCCTTATGGGATCATCCACCCTTTCCTTGACAAGGCCTTTTAATGAAGTTTCATTTTCAAAATTATTCCTTGAAAAATTTCTGGTCTAACTAGTTTGGGTTTTGGATCGGTAGCTTCGGCTAGTTCCGCCAGTCTAAAGAGACCAAGTGAACTTGATCTTATTAGAATTGATTTCCCCAACGTACTATCATCTCACCTCCACCCAATACTATGTTGTCAAGTTTCAGTTAAGTTTGTTCAGTCCTTAACTAACTATTTCTAAATCTAAGCATGGTAAATTACAGGAATTTAAAATAAGCAATCAAACAAGCAATTACAATCAAGAATTAAAATTATTTATCTAATAATGAATATTGTTTTCAGTTTGGCTCCCCCTGGACTAAAGCCACGGTGATGGTTAGGCAAGATATGAATCTTGTCCTTGGGGATCCAATACTGATTTGATCCAGTCGGTTTGTTCAGGCATAGTTTAGGTACCCATGCCTGAATTTTACCTCTGGACTGATTCAGTACAGCAAAGTAAGATCTTTGCCGAGATTTGGTTCTATAGCCCAATCCGGATCGATTTAGAACTGATTTCTGTTTTCCAAGGATCATGTCACGATCTTTGGAACCAGTTGTAAATCGTTCTAATGCTGATCTAAGATCCTTAACCTGAGTTTTCAGGGAGGAGTTTTCCTTTTCAAGTTTTTCATCTTGAGTAGGAGTTCCTTCCTGAACCTTCTCGGTTAAGGGTTTAGAGTCAGCTACCTCTTTTAGGAGTTTTACTTCCTGTCGGAGGGATTCGACTCGGAGTTTGGCTTTTGTCAAATCTCGAGAAAGAAAAGAAATTAATTCAGTTAATTGCGATCTATTAAAACCTGTTACCTTAATTTCTCCGTCTTCTGTGAAGGTCATCTCGCCGTCGTCCTGTTCTGATTCTTACTCAGTCTCGACGTTTTCTGAGGCAGTCAGGGCTAGTAGGTTGGACTGGGGTGCCTCTTCTTCTTCTTCTGAGGAAGACTCGTCTTAGGTTGCTTGCAGTGCCTTCTTTCTTCTCGTCCTTTTTGTCTCCTTTAGGTTAGGGCATTCTGACTTGTAGTGACCCTTTTTCTTGCACTCGTAGCAGGTCACATTAGGCTTGTTTGCTGGTTCAGCTGGTTCGTCCTTTCTTCGGCCGGTTCTCCGTGTGTTGGCTTGATTTTTCAATTTTTTGTAGTAACTTCGGGCCAATCGGACCAGCTCAGATTGATCTGCTTCTTCATCTTCTGCGTCTGAATCAGAGTTGAGCTCGGGTTCAGGTTGAGGTTTCTTTTTTGTCGCTTTTCCAGTTTTTCCTGCAAAAAAGGCAATACTCTTCTCGACCATATTAAAGTTAGTCTGCTCATGAAGTTCTAACTCTGAAAATAATTCGTCTAATTTAATTTTGGAGAGATCCCTAGAGACCTTGTATGCATCTACCATAGATGCCCACAAGGTGTTTCTGGGGAAGGCGTTTAGAGTATACCTTATTAGGTCACAGTTTTCAACCTTGTGACCTATTGTGTGAAGACCGTTCATTACCTCTTGGATTCGTGCGTGGAGCTGGGCTGCTGTTTCGTTGTCCGCCATCTTGATAGTGTATAATTTGTTCAGGAGCAGATCCCTCTTGCTGATCCTGGTGTATGAAGTCCCTTCGTGCAGCTCGATCAGTTTTGTCCACAGCTCCTTTGCACTGTTGAAGGGGTCCACGCGGTTCAGCTCCTCTTTCGTCAATCCACATTGAAGAGTCTGAGTAGCTTTTGCGTCTGCTTCTATCTTTCGCTTTAAGGTGTTGTCCCACTCCGAGTAGTTTTGAGGTAGTCCTTCGGCGTTTTTGGGGATCTCCAGACCGGACTGGATAATGATCCACATGTCCACCTGAGTTTTCAGGTGGACCTCCATACGACTTTTCCAGTAAGAAAAGTCTTCTCCACTGAAAAGTGGAGGTCTGGCGGTGCTGAATCCCTCTTGCATAGCCATTTAATCTGACAAAGAAAACTACTAGAAAAATATCCCAAGACTTGGTCTTGGATTAGTAGTGCGGGATAAGGGAAATAAAATATCGAGGGGTGTTGCACCAACCTCGATTAACGAAAGAAATTCGAACGGAAAAATATTTAAAAATTCGAATTAAAAAAAAATTATAAAGAAAATCCGAAAAGAAATTTTTAAACTGGTGGTTGCACCAAGTTTGAACTTCCCGCTCTGATACCACTTGTTGGATCGTGAAAACCGATAGAGGGGGGGGGGTGAATATCGGAAATCGTTTTTCTTTCGGAAAGCTTAGAGCAAGTACGCAGCGGAAATTAGAAACATAGAGACACAGTTCGATTTACTTGGTTCGGAGCCTGTGTCGACTCCTACTCCAAGGCCCACGGTCGTTGACCGTTTACTTTGGGCAATTCTATATCAGGCGCAAAATAAGTTTACAAAATTGATTACAAAAGTATGTGCAGTAAACTTAAATAGCTCTTTTTACCGACGTCCGAGGAAGATCGACTTTTTCGGAGCAGCAGGACGTCGTCGGCTCGAGTTGGAAGGATTCCGGGGCGTAGTGCGAGAGCAGAAGAGTGTAGAGTCGTTGTTTCGAAGTTGTTGTTGAAGGCTTGGGCGTTGGGTGCTATTTATAGCACCTAGGGGCGCCCTGGACGTCGGGGGCGCCCTGCCACGTGTCAGCCGATCCGGTTTTAGCTCGGTCAAGCGTTATCCCATCCGAATAGGGATAACTTTGACTCTGGGGGCGCCCTGGTCGCAGAGGGCGCCTTGGCTGACTTCTTCCGCGCAGAAATCTCGGCTGTGGATGAAGCTTCACAGACCTGGGCCCAAGGCGCCTTGGCTGCTGTGGGCGCCTTGGCTGCTGAGGGTGCCCTGGCTGCTGAGGGCGCCCTGCCCAGTAAGCAGCCGAAGCCCTTTTTGCTTCACTTGGTTCTGGTTCACCTTGGGGTGCCCTGGACACTCAGGGCACCCTGCTCAGCTTCTGCCTCACTCCTTTGAGGCTCTCTGAGTTGCAGACACACGTTCCTTCGGTCCTGCATCCAGGGTTTGTCCAAAACACAATACAGCAATTAATTATTAGTTTATACAGCCTTAGCTGTCTTGGTTTTGACTTTGGTCTCCAAAATGGAGCCCTAGGTCGAACCGACGCCTACTGTTCCCTTGACGGGGAACGCGTCCTCACCTACTCCTCTCGGGAGAGTTTACCTGATGCCAACCGTTCCTCTGGTTGGACTTTTGCCTGATGGTCCTTTGTCAGGGCTTGGATGCCGAGCTGTCCTTCGCCCGGAGCCTAGCATTCCTTCGCTAGGGCTTGAATACTGGATGTCCTTCGCCAGTTGCCTAGCAGTCCTTTGCTAGGGCTTCAGTCCCAGGCTGTCGTTCGCCTGGAGCCTAGCAGTCCTTCGCTAGGGCTTGATACTGGCAGTCCTTCGCCAGTTGCCTAGCAATCCTTTGCTAGGGCTTTCTTTCCTGGCATTCCTTTGCCAGTGCCTAGCAGTCCTTCGCTATGGCTTTTCCTGCACACTTGATTAACTTGTTAGAAAACAAGAAAGACTTAACTTTTGACCTATGTTGCCATTATCAAAACACAGGTTTGACTTAGGTGCATTCTGCACCAACACATAATTTACATGAGAGATCATTAGCATGTACCAGAGTAGACTAATCTTCACTAAACCTTAGTTTGGGTGCATGAATCGTACTTGCACTTATTCTTAACCCTTACCCTTGTAATTTGCCGATATTCACAGTATGTAAAACATGGTATAAATGTTCATATATCATGTAAACAAAAACATATTTTTCCATTAAGGTCATATACAAGCATAAAGATAGTCTAGGCTTCATTAAACACTAGTTTAGGGGCATGTTTTGTACTCGAGCCTATTCTTAACCCTTATTCTTGTAATTTGTCGAAACTCACAGTAGGGATTTCATAGCATAATCATTTACATAACATGGGAATAAAAGCATATTTTTCATAAGAATTCATTCACAAGTGCAAAAGTAGTTTGTACTTCCCCAAACACTAGTTTAGGTGTATGATCTAGAGTTCTACTTGGATTATCATGCATATGGGTACATGTAACATTTTTCTAAACATCAATACATAGAATGGAGCATGAGTTTAGGCTTAAACAACTTAGATAAGGTACTGACCCTAAGGTATAAATTATTTCCATCATGAAATAAAACAACCAATCACATGCATATCACTTGATTTAACTATAACTTCATGAAGGTCTATAAAAATCTGTTTTAAGGCATAATTTAAGGTCCCTTGGCCGAATGTTACAGGGGTCCCTTAGCATAGATTCCATTAAATTTCTTGGCCTAAAACATTTATATAGCAAGGAAACAATCATTAGAACAATAGCCTACTTCGTGCATCAACATTTATCCATTTCATGACTTGGCCGAATTCTTCCAAGTCCTTTACATCATGGAGGGCATTCAAACACCATGTATCCATCATATATTCATTACAAAAAGGTAGTAACAATTTCATGAACTCTTCCTTTAAGTTTTTGGACATAGAAAAGGGGGGTATCCCTTTATGGCCGAAACTTCCCTCAAGGTTTTCTTCCATTCTCTTTCACCCAACATCACAAGCAAACATAAAAATCATAAAAACACATAAAAATCCATTATGTTGCAGGTGAGGGAGTCTTACCACTTGTGCTTATGTTCCCAAAAGATCTCCAAATTTTGGAGAAGAAAAGATCTCTTAAACTCTAGCACTCCTCTTGTTCTTCTCTTCTTTTGGTCCGGTTTTCTCTATAGGTGAAGGACTTGAAAATGGCAGCAAGGGACAACAAGGATTTTGGTGAGGAAGAGGAGGAAGGGGAAGAGTTTGGTGGAGAGAAAGGGGGGGGTTTTCTTTGCTGAAATTGCCTTAGGCATTT
This sequence comes from Boesenbergia rotunda, assembly GCA_024364735.1. Taxonomy (NCBI): domain Eukaryota; kingdom Viridiplantae; phylum Streptophyta; class Magnoliopsida; order Zingiberales; family Zingiberaceae; genus Boesenbergia; species Boesenbergia rotunda. Next base: position 398,631 of record JAGFNQ010002155.1, on the reverse strand, counting down.
CCTCCCCTTCATGGCCTTTTATGGTGAGTAAAGAGGCAAGCACCTCTTTAATGGTGTCTCTTCAATTTTTTTGTGTCTCTTCATCTTCTTTCCCACTTATCTACAATTTCTCATCCTCTTCTAATAGAATAATTATCGCCCACATTCACCATATATCAAGAAGGTGCTTAATATCTTCTTTATTCACAATTTCCCCCTTTAAATTCATAATTTTATTCTTGACCACATGTTCAATTATTACATCGTTCTAGAGGGAAATTTGGGGCGTTACACCACACAAGCAAAGCAAGATCACGTAGTCTCATACCATACGAGCAATACCAGATCACATAAGATCATACCACACGAGTAATGCAAGGTCACCAAACCATATACAAAGTACATCCTATATATGCATGTCAAACATATGCAACAACCATAGCTCAATCAAATAAATCAAGCAATGCAATCATGCATCATGCTCATGATGCAATGACATGGTCACCCCTAACGCCAGTTAAGCCACCTCCATATATCATATGTAAAGGCCCAAGTAGGTAGGGATGTGATAATATACGCACTCTACTATCACTACTCCTGAGTGATCGAGTCGATAAGATGCTGGTGGAGTCAACAGTCCTACCCCATGTCATATGGTGGAGATAACTCTCTCATCTCCTCGTATCACTGGAAGGAGGAGGGATTCCTGCCTGCCACCACGCTTCAAAACCACTACTCATGAGTAACCGAGCGGAGACACGATAGAGCAACTGCATATTCTAGGACCTGGCCAAGAGTGAAGATAGGTCCTTGATGGACCCAAATGAGGTGTCACGAAAGTGGGTCTCAAATTTAGATATTTATAAATGTGCTGGAAACCCTTTTTGCAATCAAAGAAGAAAGACATAGTAAAGGGGCCACAGGTCGTATTTTTCCAAGGGCTAGTTCAAGTTGTTCGATTCGTGCTCGAGTTTATGTGTCGTTAATGTTTTTGGGTTTCAGATAAGATTTTGGGTTTGGTTTCGAATAAACAAGAAAATGCAATAGAAAGGAATGAAAATTTGATACACAATGTGAAACAACCTAGGAATGAACTAATCACATCACAATTGAGATAAAGGAAACTTGACTAATGAATTAACAAGGTGATGACACTTAATTTCAGATTATGAACTGATGTGAAGCACTAATGTGAGCAGCTGATGAAAGACAGATAAATGTGTAACAACGATCAAATGCAAAGTTCACAAACAAATGAATGCATAAACAAGTGAATATGAAGCAAATTTCCCAATCTCAAACTGATATTCATTGAGAATTCGAATTCAGAATTGGAAATTAAGAACTAAATGAATTGAAGGAAATGATGCAATGACAAGTTGAGGACTGAAGCTAACAACTGCAAACTAACTTGAGTCTCTAATGGAGAATTCAGAAAATTCAGCACGATTTCAAATTGGATAAACTGAACTTGCTGAAATTAAATTGATACAGAACTGAAACTAATTGCAAGAGCTGATTTTAAATGCTATGTAACCGAAACACACTTCAATGGAGATTCAGAGAAAATCTAAACGTGCTGGGTACAAAATTCAGAAGTGAAACTAGAGTCTGATACGCAAACTAGACAGAAAATAGAACCTAGGACACAAGAACCAATACTTGATACGCAGAATGGACTAAAGTAAGGAACAAACTGGAATTAAATGTAGTTGTTCTCTAGGCAAACAAACAAATGAACTCACTAACTTGCAGAATTAAAATCTACTGAATAATAGCACTGATTTAAGAAAGGAAACTAAGCAATCTGACTCAACATTCCAAACTGAGATTACTTGCAGAAATCGAAACTGCATCTTAAACCAAAAATGCATTAAGAAAACTAAACCTCGATCTCTCCCTAGCTATTAAACTTGCAGAATGGAACGTAATTGAAACTTGAGACATTCAGAAATTGAAACTACAGCAGCTGAAAGAACTGAAAATACAGAATTTCAAAAATTGATACTCAGCTACGCAAATTGGCACGGAAGCAAGAAAAAACATGGAACGAACTGAAATTAAACCTGAGAATTCACTAACAAGCAGTCTATCTCATTAACTGGCATAACTGGAACTAATTAAAGCAGCAACTAAGCTGAAAACGAAACTTAAGAAATCTGAAATGCAGAAACAGAAATGAACAGGGCAGAATTCGAAATTACAACCTAAAAATAGAAATACAATAAGAAAACTACTCCTCAATCATTCCTTGTCTCAAAACCACCTTGTTCGTCACGCAAGGGCAAGCCAAGAACCCCTTCAACTCGCAATCATCGGAAAAATCTGTCAATGTATCGAATCTGCCACAAATCTGCTCAAGTTTGAAAAAAACCACTCGATCTCTTTGATCTCGCTATGTAGATTGGTGATGATGATTTGAAGATGATCAGAGCTCAGCCGAGAACCCCTCAACTAGCTCAGATGGATGGGAAGTGGCACCAAACGAAATCAAATCGACCAAATGAACAGATCTGAAGAAACCCTCATTCATCTCTGTTTTTGAGCAAATTGGAGCTGAAATCTTCATAGCAACAGCATTCCGACGATCTGATCTCGATCCAAGAATGATTCGAAGTGGTCACGCCCTCTACTAAAGAAAATTGGAAGAAAAACAGTGGAAAATTGCGAAGAAGACGAGCTGTTCGAAGAAGACGCGACGCTGAGATCTGAACAGGGAGTTGGTTTAAGTAGTTAAACAGTGAACGGCTGAGATTGATTCCGCTTCATCCAACGGTGGATCCTTGTCCGATTTGATTCAAATTTTCCAGATCTTGATCAGAGGTCAGGATCATCCTCGTGGTAGCTCGGATCTTCCAGATTTGTAGCGGATGGCTCAGATCAAGCTGATCTTTGAATGGATGGTCTAGATCCCTCTGATCGTGATCCAACGGCTAGATGATCTCCGATTGAGCTGAAACCTTCAGATCTTGATTTGATCGCTCGATTAGCCTTAACCCCAGCTTGGATTGATCAGAAGTTCTCAGATGGTCTAGATCTAACCGTTCTTGCATCAGACGGTCCAAATGAGTCGACGCTTGATCACTTGATCTAGTCCACTTTTGACTCAACATTTGACCCAACCTGACCTAGGTTCATAATCCCTTCAAGCCTACAAAAGTAGATCAAAAATTTAGTGACAAAACAACTCAAAAATATCAAAATTTGCAATTAAGTCCAAAAAGAGTAGAAATCCTAAAACCTAGGGTAAATCCACAATTACACAAGTAAAATATGGGTCAAACACAGATTTAAGCATATAAAATGATCAATAAAATGATACTTATCTAATGAGTGAAGCTAGGTGGACGAAGTCCTGGTGAGTGAAGTTAGGCACGAAGACTTGACCTCGGGTTGGGCATGAAATCTTAGTGAGTGATGCTGGGTAAAAGTCCTGGTGAGTGAAGCCAGGCAAGGTAAAGTCCTAGTGAATGAAGCTAGGCAGTGGGAAACCCTAAGGAGCTAACCTTAATTAGGTAATAAAGTCGTGGAGAGTTGACTTCAAGCAAAGCCTAGTAAGTCAAATAGACTTATAGATGTTAGGCTTAGGATGTTTGTTTGCTTTGTGTGTTTGCTTGTCTTGTAGAAATCTGAAGCTGGAGGTAAGAAAGGAGAACAAAAGAAAAATGAAAAGCAAACTACAGTCTAGGACCGCTCCTAGGCGCTAGGAAGGACCTGAGCGCTCGATTGGCTCCCGGGCGCGCCCGAGTGACTCGAGCCCCCCCCCCCCCCCCCCCCCCCCATTATCTGAGCGCCCTAAGGGTTATCAGGCGCCACCATGTCCAAAGTGCCCCCATGGTAGCGGGCGCCCGAGACCCTTTCCACGGGGTTTATCCCCTACAATAAGGGCACCGAGTTGATCAGGTAAGGATTACATTGAGGGTGCCCCTATAGGCACACGGGCACCCAAGTGACTTATATATAAAGGGCATCGAGTAGTGCATTCATATAATCACTTTCATGAACCTATTACTCTCTATCTGCAAAAGAAAATGCTACAACAAAGCTCTATGACCAAGGAGACTCCAGGAGGAAGTGCGTTGCACTTCGGACTTCCAGATTGGTCGAGATCTTCATCAACTTTTGGTTTGATTGTTATTATTTATAATTAATATTTCATTTACTTTTACTTGTTCTTATTGAACTATAAGACGGGTTTTCTCTGACTCTGGAAATTCCTAAAAGGAGACCATTAGTAGACTCACACTGAGTATTTAGGCCTTAGACGTACTAACCCTGAGGGTAGGAACTATGTAAATAAATCTCGCGGTCTACTTTGTTGCTTGATTTTTATTTATTATTCCGTTGTGCTACTAACGATCTTGTTAAGTTGACCGAACGAACAATGAAATTTCAAAAAGAGAACGAGAGTTGATATTCACCCCCTTATAGACGACACCGATCCTACACCTCGACCCAGTCTTGTCAAGTCTCCAGCTCCGATTTGCTACTTTTTACATCTATTTTGCTCCAAAATGGTCCCTGAAATTGAAAATAGAAGAAAAATAGGTCTCCATACTAGAAGTGGGAAATATGCTGATAAAAGCTAAGAAAAAGGCATAACAACTTAAATATGAATCGATAAAAGCTAAGAAAGGGGCATAACAACTTAAATATGAATCGATAAAAGCCAGTGAATGAGCATGAAAATAAGGAAACAAAGGTATCAAATCTATGCTCATCACACTCCAGACTTAAACTTTTACTTTTACTCAAACAAACACTCTGCATGTACTTATGTATTAGTTGTTATGTATCATAATCCCTAGTGGCATAACTTATCTCTATCAAACACTTTCATTGATGAGCATGATATCAAAATTAATTTGAGAATACCTATGTAAAAGTTCTCCGTGCTTGGTGAGATGAGTGGTCATATTTTATCAAGTGTCAATCTTAATGCCTAGTCAAGTCGTCATCTAACTGGTTTCCTCATAGACCCGACAATAGGCACTTACCTGCTGTATGTTTGGTTCATCTCTTTTAAATCGTCCGTGGTCTCAAAGGTGTGCTAGGATCAAGGGAAGCCTAGCATTTAGTTTCCCAGTAACCTAACTCGGTCTTAAAGGGGTAATTGCTAGTCTCCACTCATGAAACTATTTTTTAATCCCTTATTGAATTCAAATGATTTTTTTCGATGCTTCATGAGTGTAGCACTAACTCAAGTTCTAGCTCTAATCTTAACAGCCAAAACATGATTTGATTTTTTTGAGTGAGCTTTAATGATCCAGGCCACATCCAGTAATTAAAATGCAGTTTAAAAAACCACCATAGGGTACAAGTACTAACAAGCCCTATGGATCATAACTATTTATCAAGTTAACAACTTTTCAAAAATAGGCAAAGTGTAGAGTGATCCTAAAACTAGGCTAAACTCAAATATCTCAATATAGTAATGCTCATTTCATGCTAATGAAGATAGAGGAAAGCATTTACTTGACATACTAGCATTAGACAACTGATAACATAAATGAAGAATAGAAAATGCGGAAGTATCTACATAAGAACAAGACAATCACAGCAATTATGCGCATAATGATGACACGAGAAATTTCTTATGCAAAAACATAAACGAAACTATTGCCCATCATATAGGCATAGCCCCAGGCTTATTTATTGTTCCAATGAAAAATAAAATGTAAGAGTAGCAAAGATTTTAAGGTGAAGGGTTTTACCAAGTGGTACACATGAGAATCTCCTCGTGTCCTTTCTTGTCATCCGTCTACCTTGTATCCACGCTCTTTCTTAGCTTTGAATTCTACATAAAGAAATTGGACTAGAAAATCATGTGGGGATTAGGCTTTTAGGAAAAAGGAAAGAAGAGAAAGACAAAAAATAAGAATGAACTTGGGTTTACTCCCAAGAATTGCTTATTTAAGTTCCAACTCAACTATCCTCATCAGGTAATTCCTCCATATTAAGTGTCCCAACAAAATTGCAAGTGGCTACCTCTTCATCTTCTAAAAACTCATCATCTTGAATTATGTTAATAAATAAACATGAATTACTATCACAGAATTTGTTGTACTCTTCTTTACTCATGATCATCCCTTGGTTTAGTGAAGAAGTCGTCGGTGGTGCATGAGGCTCCTTCTTCTTTTCCATCCATTGCTCCTCCAACTAGTGAGGGAATGATTTGGGCAGCCTATTGATCATCTTTGGACAGATAGGAGATAGATTCTTTGACAGTATATACTCTTCTTGCTCCAAATGCGCCTTAGAACTCTAACCGCCACTTAGCTTGAGAGCATTGCATTGCCCACTAGGCTTTGGTTGGTTGGGAGGAAGGCAATGTGAAGTTAATTTGTCCAATTTAGCCTCTAACAATATGCCCCCCTCATTCTATGTCTTGATGATGGTCTCATTCGCACTTGCAATTACGATATGTGCTTCTTGGATTTTAGGGAAAGATGCTTCCTTATTTTCAGTCACCCAATCTTGGAGGTTCGATGTGACTTGCTTAATTAGTTTCAATCCTTCATCCAAGCTTTTGTCCATCAGAGATCCTCCTGTAACTAAATCCAAAAGAGACTTACTTTCCAATGTGATTCCCCTATAGAATATGTGCACTAGCATTCATCTCTCTAGACAGTGATGAGGACGTTGGCATTATAAAACGTTGAATATATCCTAAGCTTTAAATATTGGTTCTCCTTCTTTCTGCGCAAAGTTGGTGATTAGGTCTCTCATGTACATCATTCTGCTCAGAGGGAAGTAGTGGTTAAGAATTCATTGCTCCAATTGTTCCCAACATGAAATGCTTTGAGGGCAGAGTGAATAAAACCAAGTCTTTGCTTTGTCCTAGATACTAAAGGGGAATGCCATCAACCAAATTGCACTAGCTAAGACTCCTTCACAGTTCACAAAATTGTAGAGCTCGAAGAATGTGTCCAAGTGAAGGTAAGGGTTTTTCTAAAACTTCTCCCCCAAACTTGTGCTTTTGAATCATCATGATTACTTCTAGGTGAAGCTGGAAGTTGACAGCTTCAATTTTGGGTTCCACTATGGGAGACATGAATCTTACAGATATGGACTTGAATAAATCATACAAAGGCCTGTTAATCTTGTTAAATCTCATTGGATCATGTAAAAAAAACAAGAAATGCTAAAATAGAGCAAGAGAAAGAAGTGTGTAAATGAATGAAAACAAAATGCACTGTAAGATATACACAGTAGAGAAAGTGCATAAGTAAAAGTAAGAGAAATGAAATAGCAAGCTAGAAACAAAACAAAATATTTTTGGTGTTTCTCGAAAAGATGCAAAACAGGAAGGAAGACAATGCAAAATGGAATCAAGTATGAATATCTATCTTTTTGTATTTTCTATGTATGTGTAAAAAGAAAACAACAATGTTTTTGTGTTTTCTATATATGTGTAAAACAAAAAGTAAGTATATTTTTGTGTTTTCTATAGAGATACAAAAAAATAAGCTGTAATATCTACAAGTAAACTATGGAAGTAAGCAGAAAATATATACACTAGGAAAAAGGAAAGCCTAATCTAACTCTGGATGCTAATCACTTAATGTTGCTCTCTCAGTCCCCGACAACGACACCAAAAACTTGATGTGTAGCTCACAAGTGCACAAGAATATCGTCAAGTAATAAAAAGATATCGTATCCACAGAGATTGAGGTTGGCAACCACTAGGGAGTTCACAAGCGTGACCTAGATAAATGAGTCAGAAATGATTTGATGTCGCACAGAAACATACTTAAGAGAAAGAGAGAGAGAGTAAAGAAGAGAAGAGAGGAAGTCTAGACTCTTAGGGAGGAAAGACTATGAGAGGGGAATGTCCTAGGGTATAGATTTCCATGTGATGGTCTTTGATATTCCATGGGTTGTTAATGTCTTGGTCTCTATGGTTTGGGATCATAGGTAGTCTAACTGAATTACTAGTGTGGGTTGCAACTTCACACCGAGTGTCTCCCCTATTGTCTATCAATGCTATTAGACAGACAAGATAATTTAAGATGTATAGTTAAAGGATTTCCTTTGTCACTAGGGTTCCCCGGTCATACGATCCTAAATGACACAAGTCATCTCCTAATATGGAATTAGGGGAGACCCATTGAGTTGGGGTTAGATATATCTTTGATTGGACACAATGTCCAAGTCAAGGGAGTGCTCACGGATGTCGGGTTGAAAGGATACCATTGTCATGGAGGGCTCCTTAGGCATACAACCTTGGGCATTGATCCCCATAATCTATTCAATTAACACAATAATTAAGCATACACTCATGGAAAATAAGAGTAAAATATTCATTGAAGCATTCAATCAAACAAGATATGTTCCAGACCATGTCATCAATCCAAGGGCATTACACAAATCATAGAGTTTACATCAAATACACATCACATCTACTTCCTAACCCTAGATCATGTGGAGATCTACTCACAAACATGGAGAGAAACACAAAGATTCAAAAATGAAAAGCTTCACAAGCAAATATAGAGAGGGAGATGAAGAACCTTATCCGTCCTTGAAGCAAATATAGAGAGGGAGATGAAGAACCTTATCCGTCCTTGAAGCTGAGTCTTCAGATCCAATCCAAGCCTTCACGGAGATGGGGGAGCATCGAAGATGTCTTGGAGTGGCCAGGGATCACCGAAAATGTAGAGTAGAGCTTAGAGATGGTTTTCCATCAAGGGAAAAACTTTCTCCCCAAGGGAGAAATCTCCACCCCCCCCCCCCCCCCCCCCCCCCCCAAAAAAAAGGGAGAAAATATGCTCCCTTAGAAAAGAGGCTTAAGAGCCCCTTTATAGCAGGGGCATATGCCCCCTGACCTGGCGCGACATGGGTCGTGCTTGGGTGGCACGACACGGGTTGTGCCTCGGTGGCACGCCCCTGTTGTGCCTCCTGCAGCTAGAGTGGCATGGCCTGAGCAGGGGTCATGCCGGGGTCGTGCCACTTTTGGCCAGTGTGGCACGGCCTGAACACGACTGTGCCTAGGTGGCACAGTCTAGCTATGCTACTTTCGACAAGTGTGGCACGACCTGGGCATAGTCGTGCCACTCTCGGCCAAGTTGGCATGGCTAGGGCATGGTCGTGCTTGGGTGGCACAGTCAGAACTGGAAAATTAGGCACGCGTCGTGCCATTGTGAACGACCATGCCGTGGAAACAACTGATGAAGAAGGTACGGGTTGTGCCTTAGGGGACTGCATGGTTGTGCCAGGGGCACTACCTCAGCTAGAGAAGTGCACGGGTCATGCCATGTTGGCGTTGGGATTCCACCCTGTTTCTCCGTATTTAATTCTATGGAAAGTATTGATCCGTACAGGGACAGAAAACTTCCCGAACAACCTTTCAATCGCCGGTTCTTGTGTTTGGTTCGGGATCCAGGAAGAATACGAATACAACTATAGTGGAATAAAAACCAAATACTAGATAAACCTCTCGATCTTCTATTGTATTCCTATCCTCTTCTTGGACGTCGTGTGGGCGATGATCTTCCAAGAATCGCAGCCGCCACTCACCCTTCTTCTTCTTCCTTTATTTCGCTGCGTGACCTAGCCACCTCAAGGTGGATGTGCCACACGCCCTAGCCGCCTCAAGGTGGATGCGCCACATGCCCTAGCCACATCATGGTGCCACACACCCCAAGAAAAAAAACCCAGAAGAATAGGGGGTTTGATCCACGACTTAAGAGGATTTATATAGACTACAATAGGGACCAAAAGGAGGAGTCGGTTATGACCTCCTAACGGATTTTTAAATTTTCTTGTTTTCAACCCGAAAACCAACTTAAATGCATTAATAATAACCCGATCCACTAAAAGGTTATTATTGAACTACCACACCGACCCCATATTAAAATATGAGCTCCTTCCTATTATGAGTACATTATCTCCCTGTGTTTAGGAAATCGTATGTCCATTAATTAATTGAATTACTAACAGTTCAATTAATTAACATATAATTCCAAGAGTAGTACCACTCAACTTTATTATCATGTCGGACCAAGTCTAACTGCAGGGTTTACAAGATAATCCTTATGAGCTCTTCAAGTGGACATCATCCGCCTAAATAATTAGGACACAATTTCCTTCTATAATCAAGGACACACCATATAAATAATATTATTTTCCAATTTACTGGGCTTATTGATTTAACGAATAAATCTCGCCTATTGGTAAATTAAAGAAATAAATACTAAGTATATGTGCCCGTTATTATATCAGAATTAAGAGCATGTACATACAAAATGACAGAGGTCTTATTCGATTATATAGTCAGTATAAATCGAACAACCATAAAACTGTCATGCTCAATACACACAAAGTGCACTAGTGTAATTCTATAGTCAAGATAGACTAATACCAAATTACACTACAACCGTTCCAATGGTTTGTCCAAATCCATCTTGGTTGTGAGCTACTACTTATACATTACAAGGAACCGATAACATGATCTTCTGTGTGACACCACACACCATGTTATCTACAATGTGAAGTAATGGGTGGTAACAACGTGGATAGTAGGTGATACGGAAGTCTTCTTTTGGGTTGGTATTCATGAGGGTACATGTGTATTATCCTAGGATATCTATTTGGATCTGACAATTCGTCAGAACCATATAGATATTCATAGGGTGCATTGCAGTTGTACCATTTTGCTTGATGATACATATTTACCTTTCATAAAAAAAAAATACAATGTGAAGTAATGGACAACTGCATATATATAACAAATATAAAAATGCAAACACATGACCACTGTGATTCTTATTCTAAAATAAATGTTCATACGGAAGCTAAGCTTATAGTATACATCTTAACAATCTCTCACTTATATTAAAAGACTATGTTGCCAATAATGCTGCCATACATCTGATTCTCATCCCCTCAACATGCCTATCATAAGCTTTCGTTGGAAGGGCCTTAGTGAAAGGATCTGCTAGGTTATCTACTGATGCAATCTTGGCGATAACAACTTCTCCTCACTTTATGATGTCTCGTATCAGGTGGTACTTGCATTCAATGTGTTTACTTGCCTTATGAGCTCGTGGTTCCTTCGAGTTTGCAACTGCACCACTATTATCACAATAAATTTTGATAGCTTTCGGCAAATTAGGAATCACCTCTAAGTCCATCAAGAAGTTTCTGAGCCATACAACTTCTTTGGTTGCCTCAGAGACTGCCACATACTCAGCTTCCATAGTGGAGTCTGCAACGCATTTCTGCTTAATACTCCTCTATACTATAGCTCCACCTCCTAAAGTAAACACATAACCCGAGGTAGACTTACTGTTATCCCAATCTGATTGGAAATCAGAATCCGTGTAAGCCAGAGGGAGCAAATGATCTGCCTGGTAAACTAGCATATAAATTTCTAGTCATTTTTAGTTACTTCAATATATGTTTTACCATAGTCCAATGTCCTTATCCTAGATTACTTTGATATCTACTAACCATGTCCACGACAAAGCAGATATCCAGTCTCGTACATAACATAGTATACATTAGGCTTCCTACATCCGAAGCATAAGGAACTGCCTTCATCTCCTCTATCTCCATTTGTGTCTTAGGACACATCTCCTTAGATAAAGGTACTCCGTGCCAAGAAGGTAGAAAACCTTTCTTCGAGTTTTGAATGCTAAAACGAGCTAGGATAGTATCAATATACGAAGCTTGAGATAAGCACAACATCCTTTTCTTGAGATCCCTTATAACTTTGATCCCAAGGATATGTCCAGCTTATCGCAAGTCCTTTATATCAAACTACTTGGACAACCATACCCTTACGTCTGACAACACTTTGACATTGTTGCCAATGAGCAAAATGTCATCTACGTATAGCACAAGAAATACTACTACGTTTCCGTCACTCCTCTTGTATACGCAAGACTTATTTGGACATTGTATGAATTCATAAGACTGGGTTACCTCATCAAACCGGATATTCCAAGATCTTGAAGCTTGTTTCAATCCATAAATGGACCGATTAAGAGTGCACACAAGATGCTCTTTGCCCTTTTCAATGAATCCCTCTGGTTGCTTCATATAGATGTTTTCTTCAAGACTTCTGTTAAGGAAAGCTGTCTTGACATCCATTTACCAAACCTCATAATTCATATGAGCAGCAATAGACAAGAGAATCCGGATAGACTTAAGCATGGCTACCAGCGAAAAGGTTTTCTCATAATCGATCCCCTCTTTCTGAGTATACCCCTTCGCTACAAGCCTCGCTTTAAAGGTTTTCACCTTTCCGTCTGATCCTCTCTTCTTTTTGTAGACCCATTTACATCCAATGGCTTTTACACCATTCGGTGGTTCTACAAGCTCCCAAACTTGATTAGAATCCATAGATTCTATCTCAGAGTTCATCGCATTTTGCCAAGATATCGCATCTTTGTCTTGGAGTGCTTCGTCATAGGTCCAAGGATCAGGTTCATGTTTAACAGGGACCAAGTCCGAAGAGTCTCCCAAAAGCATGAATCTGTCAGGTTGTCTAACAATCTTCCCACTATGACGAGTTACTACCTATGGATCATCTGTGACACGCGGTGTAATCACTTGTGGTATATCATCCTGTACCATTGGTACTGAAGTAGGAGTTTCCCCTCTTATTTCCTTTAAAACAATCTTACTCATGGGCTTGTGGTTCATTACATAGTCCTCTTCTAAAAATCAGGCATTCATGCTAACAATGACCTTCTGATCTTTAGGACTATAAAATAAACCACCTTTCGTTTCTCTAGGATAGCCCACAAACAAGTGAACTTGCGTATGAGATTCCAATTTATCAGTGTCTCCCTTCAGCACATGTACTGGACTACCCCAAATCCGAATATGTCTGAGACTAGGCTTACGCCCATTCCACAATTCTGTGGGAGTAGAGGGTATTGATTTAGAAGGGACCAAGTTCAGAATATACACTACCATTTCCAGTGCATACCCCCAGAACGAACTCGGTAATTCAGAATAACTCATCATCGATCAAACCATTTCCATAAGAGTCCTATTCCATTGTTCTACCACATCATTTTGTTGGGGTGTACAAGGTGTGGACAATTGGGTTTGAATCACAGCCTCTGATAAGTAACTCCTAAACTTTCCCAAGAGATACTCACCACCACGATCAGACCGCAGTGTCTTGATACTTTTACCATAACATTTATCCACATCAGCCTTATACTCTTTGAACTTGTCAAAGCACTCAGACTTGCGTCGCTTCAAGTAAATGTATCCATATTTTGAATAGTCGTCTATAAATGAGATGAAAAATTCGAAGCCACCTCTTGCCTGGATAGACATAGGACCGCACAAATCAGAATGAATCAATTCCAACAATTCTTTGACTCTATACTCCTTGGCTTTAAAAGGTCTCTTGGTCATTTTTCCTTCCAAGCAAGATTCGCAGGATGGGAAAATTTCCACAACCAATGAACCCAAAGGTCCATCCGCTATAAACCTTTGAATTCTACTCACATTAATATGGCCGAACCTATGATGCCAAAGATATGTATGGTTCATTTCCGAAGGTTCTTTTCTCTTATCAGAATTAGAAGATGTGTTATTAATTTCCATTTGCATCATGGGAGTTATTTGTAGGATCGGTGCTGGTCGATAGAGGGGGATGAATATCGACTAGGAAAACACTTGTCGGAAAACTCGTCGCTTGCTCGTCTTTCTATCAGAGCTAGTACATAGCGAAAAATAGAATAAAAGAAAGACAGAAAATCACACAGAAACAAGCGGGATTTACTTGGTTCCCAACCCCCCAGGGTCAGTACGTCCAAGGCCTAAGCACTCAATCGTGAGTCGACTAATGGTCTCCTTTCCAGAGTTTCCGGGGGTGGAGAAACCCGTCTTACAGTTCAGAGTTACAAGCAAAAAGATAGTAAATAACTTTAACTTGAAAATGAAAAGCAAACCAAACAAAAAGTTGAAGATCCGGCCAATCCGGAAGTCCGAAGTGTCGTGCACTTCTTCCTAGAACCTCCTTGGTCGCAGAGTTTCGCTTTAAGCACTTTTGCTTCGCACAGACTGCTTTATTGGATGTGAGAATTGATGATTAGCAATGAGGGGTTGAACCCCTTTATATAGCAGCTTCCTAGGCGCCTGGGAGTAAGCTACCCCAACTGGGGCACCCAACAAGCCAGGGCGCCTGATTTAAGTCTAGCAGCTAGGATGTGCTTCCCAGGTGTTGTTTTCCCTGCGTTTACTCTCCTGTCTTGCCTCCAACTCAAGGTACATGCAAGACAACAACCACCAGACAAAACACAGATAATTTTAGCCATAGCTTAGTTGGTTCTAACATTGGATTTCACTTGAAACCCTAGGTCGAACCGATGCCAAATCTTCCCTTTCCCGGGGAACGCGTCCTCACCTACTCCACATTGGAGAAGTTGCGTTTGCCAACCAAAACCTCCAGTCTTGACCCGTCTCTATTTCTGTTCGCGATCCCTGCGTGACTAAAGCTTTTGCCAATCGGGACCTCCGGCTAGTGTTAGTGATATGAGAGAAGTGTCCTAAGGCAATCACCTTATGATTGTAATCATTTATTCTAATAAATGAATATTCACTATTTGAGTATACATGTTTGTGTATTTGATTGAGATCTTAAACTCATTTATTGAATGTCCGCAATACAATTCACAGCATGAGAGAATTTGTGATGAATTCACAACTAGTGATTATCTCTACATGTGCAATTATGAAGTATTAAAATTGTCCCTAGTCGATGAATTGATAAATACGGACACTATCAATTCTGTTGAGACTAGCATGAGTTATTCTCTAATCAGCTGATTCTCACTGGCTGGTGACATTGAGATGTCCGGAGATAAACATGAATGCTAGTTAAGGGAACTAGTTCATTGGAGTGACTGGCTGTAAATGTAACGCCCGAAAATTCTCGAAACTAATTTTAGAAATATCTTAGAATTTATTCCAAATTTATGGATATTTTTATAGAATTTTTCCGTAAACGAAAGTGGCAAAAAGGGTTATAAACAGAAAATCGCGTAAGTGGGAATCGATCCCTTCACCTACGCTGTGAGAGGAGAATGGGCGGACCAGCTGGGCTGGTTCAATTTTGTTGAAATAGATTAAGCGAAACAATGTATAAGGTATAATTAGGTAAATTCGCCCCCATAAGTATAAATAGATAATTAAGGAGAGAAGTTTTATTTTCCCTCAACTCAAACCCTTCCTCGCCCAAACCAGCCGCACGCCGCCCTCTTCTCTCCTCTCTTGGGCGAAACCACACCAAGCCTAGGGCTTTCCTCCGGTGGCCGGCCAAGGCTCTCTCCGAGAGATTTTTCGATATTCGGAATCCCCACGACGAGAGGAACGCGTGAGCGCGAAGAAATCTCCGAGACTCCGAGTTTCTCCGGAACCTTCGACGCCGTTCTTGGTTGTAAGTCCAAGATATCGAGGTAAGTACTGCTCACCTGCAGTAAGAGGCAGTTTTCCACAAGAATTTTCTCTTAAAAGTTTTAAAAGAGATATTTACTTTTAGTTTAAGATTTTGCATGTGATCTTAGTTCATTATATGCTTATATATATTTGATAGAGTACCCTATGTGAGTGTAGGGTCTAAGAAATCTATAAGAAAAGAAAAGAAAGATAAAGAAAAAGAAAAGAGAAGGCCAAGGCCTTACGAAATCTCCAAAAGTCAAGACTTAGGGATTTGGGCACACAAGGTGTTCGATAAAATGCCAAGGCATTTAAAGATAAGAAAGAAAAGAGAGAAAAGCTATTTTATTTTCTAAGGCCAATACCCGGCGTCCAAGGGCGTCGTTAAAGAAATCCAGGTGTCCAATTCCAAGGTCTTGGCCCTGGTAGACCAAGGTCTGCCCTATTAGGATTGGTGGCTCGCTACCCCAACCTTTTAGGGAACGCGTATAAGATGGTACTTACGTCTTAAGTGGATCCAAATGAGTTATTATTTTCAAGTATATGCTTTAGCAAAGTTTTTCTAAAGTTTAAGAAAGATTTAAAGTTAAAGAATTGCTAAAGTTTCAAGTTAAGCCAAGAAAAAGTGAGTTAAGACTTATTAATGCTTGAGTATGTATGTTTTGAGTTATACATGTTTCAGTGTTTTTCTGTTAAGCATAAAAGTATCTCATGTGATTTCATATTGTTTAAAAAGCATGCTTGCACATTTCGAGATTTTGTGAGCTAGATAGTACTTGCTAAGCTTTATGCTTATTAGTTGCATTTCCTCTTACTGCAGGTAAAGGTAAAGACAAGCAATTCTGAAGGAAGGCGACGAGGCGGTGCTGAGTGACGTGTGTGTGGTGGCTGACCTTGGAGAGATCCTTGGGATGAGACCGTTTAGCTTATTTGAAATGCATGTTTAAGATTTCCAAATTCCAAGTTATTGTGTTATGGAGTTTATTAACCATTTATGCTTCGGATAGTTTTACATGCTCAATTTTGTAGAATGAAGATTCCATGTCATTTAAATTAGTATGCATACTTTTGTGAATGCACTAGATGAGCAAGGGCATGAGTAGTTTAACATGTGGATACATTGCATCTTAGACTTATTCTTGAGCTTATTATCATTCCCTTTTGGGCTAAGTCCTAATTGTGCTTAAAATGCTTGTAAATTCGGTAGAAAAGTAAGATTTACATTCTATGAAGTTCTAGAAATATTATTGCATGTGCCAAGATGTTGTTAGTTTCGAATTAAGTCTTATTGCTTTAAATATCCTTAGAAAAGTTGCATGCATATTTCATAGTGCTTTAGAAATGTTATAGAACCTTGTGTGATGAGTTTATATGGTTAGAATTTCTAGTAATGTGCCATTATATCATGCATGACTATTAAAGTTAGAATATCATTTTTAGATAGATTGAATACAAAAAAAAAAGATTATAAAGAAAGTTCCGCATTTTTAGTCGTGTATTAGAGTCAAGAAGTAGACAAAGTAACGGTCCGTCTAAGGTAGAGAAGGCGGGTTGTTACAGTTGGTATCAGAGCGGTTCCCATTCTCCAGCATCACACACACATCAGCATCAACCTTGCCGTCTTCAAGTAAGAAAGCTTTAAGTTTCAGTTTCTATTGCTCCTTTACTTAATTGCAGTATAGAGAAATGCTTAAGTACTTACTCATATGTGCATAGAACAAGGAAGCATGTTTAATACCTTAGTATCACGGAATCATGTTTAATCCCTAGAATGGATATTAGGTTACTAAGTAAGAAGACAAGTTTATACCTAGAGATGTAGTAGTGAGTTCTTGTTCCCTTATGCATTGTTAGATGGCAAGAAGAGGCCGAGCTCCTAATGCAAGGGACAGAACTCCAGTTCAAGATAACAATGAGCCCGACACAGAACAGCCAAACCTGATGGTAGTCATTGCTCAAATGCAAGCTCAGATTTCAGAGCAACAGAAGACCATCGCCACACTGATGGCAAATCAGCACCCAGTGCCCCCTACACCACCCACAGCAGGAGTGGAAACTCCAGTGGTGGCTGAAGTTCCACCAGTCACCCAGGAGACCCCTGCCGTGAACCGAAGACAAGAAGCATACCTCGTCCAGTGGCAGAGGCTGAAACCTGAAAGCTTCTCAGGCACGACTGAGCCCTGGGATGCCCAGGCTTGGTTCAAGACTCTAGAGAGCACAATGGAGCTTCTTGACTGGCCAGAAGTCGAGAAGGTCAAATGTGCCTCCTTCTGCCTAACTGGAGATGCTCGTATGTGGTGGGACGGGTCAAGAGTAAGAGAACAGTCAACCAGATGAATGGGCTGATTTGACAGGAGTTCTATGAGAGTTCTTCCATATGAGGGTCACCAACAAGCACTATGAGGACTTCATGGAGTTCAGACAGGGTACCTACCAGTGGGAGAAGCAATCGTGAAATTCAACAGACTAGCTCGCCTCTGCCCAGAGCTAGTCAACACAGAGAGGGAGCGAGTCAGACTGATGCTCCGATGCTAAGACCTGAGATTGCACTCAAACGTGAACAGCGGGATTCATCGACCCCAGACTAGCGAGGAGTTGGTCAGTAGTGCTCTAATCTCAGAGCACTATCTGAATAGCATCAGGCACACAAACACAGCAGAAGCCAGTCCTGATTGAGAACAAGACAACAGGAGGCCAGAAGCCTCAGCCAAATAACCAGAACTGGAAGAACAAGAACCACAAAAGGAAGCAGTGGCCTGGCAGCCAAAAGGAAACCAGAGAACAAGCCAAGCTAGGTATCCACCTTGTCCTAAGTGTGGGAGGACCACATCCAGGAGCATGCCTTTTGGGTGTAACTGGATGCTACTCATGTGGACAAGAGAGGACACAGATCCAGAGACTGCCCAAACAAGTTTTAAGGTACTTCCTCAGCAGTCCGTACAGTATGGAGGCAAGCCTCAGTTACATTACATGCCTACTATACTGGAGGGACCTCAGATCAGTCAGGGAGGTTGGAAGCAGCACCAGTTCAACCAATGCAGAGTCTTTTCCCTCATGAAGGAAGAAGCTGCCAGCGCCTCCACAGTCGTAACAGGTCAAATAGTTATTTTTCAGCATTTAGCTACTACACTGTTTGACACTGGGGCGACCCATTCTTTCGTATCAGTACCTTTTGCTAGTAAGTTACAGGTGCCTGCAGAGAGTTGGGAGTCCAGATTCCTGACAACTCTCCCTTCAGGGGAGATCATGGAATCCACCCAGCGGCTCCGGGCTGTGCCAATCAAGATTTCAGACCGAGAGCTATATGTCGATCTGATAGTCCTTGCGATGCAAGACTTCGACATCATACTGGGCATGGATTTCCTCAGTAAGTACAGCGCTTCAGTGGACTGCCGTAGAAGGAAGGTGGTTTTCAGCCCAGAAGGAGAACCACCATTCGAGTTTCAAGGAGCCCCAAAGAGGAAGACTCAGAAATTCCTCTCAGCCTTNGAGAATTGGAGCACTGGTAAGTCTCCTTTTATGTTCCATGAAGCTCCTCTCGCAGTTCTCCGTCCACTCGTACTTTTTATCCTTCCGGGTGAGAGCCGTTAGGGGAGCTGCGATTCTCGCAAAGTCCTCCAGAAACTTCCGATAATAGCCTGCCAGCTCGAGAAAACTTCTGATTTCATTAGCGTTCTTTGGCCGACTCCAGTTATTCACGGCTTCAATCTTGGTTGGGTCTACCATAACTCCATCTTTGGAAATGATATGGCCCAAAAAGGCCACTTGATCGAGCCAGAACTCGCATTTGGAAAATTTTGCATACAGCTGTTTTTCCCGAAGAATCTGTAATACCATCTTCAGGTGCTCAGCATGCTCTTCCTGGGTTCTCAAATAAATGAGGATATCGTCGATGAACACGATCACAAATTTGTCAAGAAAAGCTAAGAATACCCGATTCATCAGGTCCATAAACATGGCGGGAGCATTTGTCACGCCGAAAGGCATAACCACAAATTCAAAATGCCCGTACCTTGTTCGGAAAGCCGTCTTCGGAATATCCTCCTGCTTCACTCTAACTTGATGATAACCAGACCTCAGATCAATCTTCGAGAAAACCGTGGCTCCCTTTAATTGATCAAACAGGTTGTCTATCCTCGGAAGTGGATACCTATTCTTAATCGTTACGTTGTTCAGTGCTCGATAATCTATACACATTCGCATAGATTCGTCTTTCTTCTTGACGAACAGTACCGGGGCTCCCCAAGGAGAATGACTAGGGCGAATAAATCCCTTGTCAAGCAACTCCTGTAACTGTTCTTGTAGCTCCTTTAATTCAACCGGCGCCATACGGTAGGGAGCCTTGGAGATCGGGTTGGTACCAGGTACCAATTCGATCTCGAATTCCACCTCTCTATCCGGAGCTAATCCTGGTAGTTCATCTGGAAATACCTCTGGGTACTCGCATACCACCCTGACATCTTCCAACTTCTGATTCTTCATTTGACTGGCATCGACTACATATGCCAGAAACCCAGTATATCCTTTGTCTAACATCTTCTGTGCTTGGAGAGTTGATAAGAATTTCCTGGCTCTTGTTCTTGGCTCTCCGATGAATTCAAACTTAGAAGCTGCCTCGGGTCGAAAGACCACTTTTCTCCTACGACACTCGATAGAAGCACCGTATTTCCCTAGAAAATCCATTCCCATTATAACATCATAGTCCTGCATGTCGAGCACTACTAGATCGCAGTAGAGTTCTCTTCCTGCGATTCCGACAGGCACCGTACGCAGTACATGGGTGGACGTCATTATCTCTCCCGAAGGCAGGGCTGTTAGGAACTTGTAGTCTAATACTTGCGGAATCATATCTATCTTCTTGATATATGGCCCCGAAATGAACGAGTGTGTTGCCCCAGTATCAAATAATGCAGTAGCGCACTGACCAAAAATAAGTATCTGACCTGTGACAACGGTAGAAGCTTCCGCAGCCTCCTCCTTGGTAACCGAGAAAACCCTAGCGTTCGCCATAGTTGGTGGGGCCTCCAGCATCGGGGTACCCTCCAGTTCAGATTGCATATAGTGCAGTTTCGCTGGAGCGCCTTGGTATTGAACGATTGGTTGGGGAAAGACCTGGTTCCTGGTAGGACAATAGGCCGCCATATGCCCTTCCACTCCACAGGTGAAGCACCGGTTTGTACCTTTACGGCATTCCCCGGAATGTCCTTTTCCACATGTCGCGCACAGGGAGGACTTGGCCTGTTTGTTCGCTGGGCCCCCTTGGGGGTTGTTCCACGGCTTCCGTTTACCACCTTGGTCTCCTTTCCAGTTAGTATTGGCACTCTGGGGTCTTTGCCCTCCTGAGCGAGTATGAAAGAGAATATCAGGGGTAATGAAAGAAAGAATCGTGAATCCCGGAGTGAACTTGATCCTTACTTTCATTTAGTGTCTTCCTTTGCTGATTGATATTGTTTAGGTAGTGCTCAGTGAGCAAGGCGCTACTAAACAGCTCCTCAGCGGTCTGCGGTCTGTTTACCCCGCCGGCCACATTTAGAGCTATTTCCGGCCGTAACATCTTCAGCATAAGTCGAACCCTTTCTTTTTCCGTGCGGACCAACTCGGGGCATAGGCGAGCCAGTCGATTAAATTTCTTCACAGCTTCATTAACCGAGAGATCGCCCTGGCGGAATTCCGTGAACTCATCATAATGTTTGTTCGTGACACGCAGGTTGAAGAATTCTTCAAAGAACTCTGACTCAAAATCCAACCATGTCATCTGATTCACCTGTCTTTTAGCCTTGACCCTTTCCCACCACATTCTGGCATCCCCAGAAAGGCAGAATGATGCGCACTTGATCTTCTCATGTTCCGGCCAATCTAGCAGCTCCAGTGTACTTTCCACTGTCTTGAACCATGCTTGGGCGTCCCATGGTTCGCCAGTACCCGAGATGTTTTCCGATTTCAGCCTCAACCACTGGATCAGGTAAGCCTCTTGTCGTGCTACAGGGGTCGGGCCTGTCAGCGGGGTCTGCGTAACTGTGGGCGCTACGGGTATAGCGGTCTGATTCACTGGGGGAGTAGTGGAATTTTCTTGCTGATTCACTAAGGTGTTAATGGTTTGCTGCTGCTCAGCAACTTGTTGCTGGAGCTGGGTCACCAATTGCATCAGGTCAGGCAGTGGAGCTGTCTCGTTAAGTCGATTACTCTGTCTTCTGGCCATAGTTTTCTTCACCAAAGACAAATGTGGATGATATGAGTTATTGTTATTCCTACCCCCCCCCCCATATTAAATTCTAAATTATTTAATTCATAAAAATATCATTCATAGTTGCATATTCTAAAGAAATTTTCATCATAGACATCATTCATACTTGCATATTCTAGAATCATAGGTATCATCTATACTGGCAATTTCTAGAATCATTATAGAACATAAGGTATGCATAGAGGTACTTACTTGGAAGCTGCAGGAAGAGGACTTGATGTGTGTGTAGTGAGATGGTAACTGCTCTGATACCAACCTGTAACGCCCGTTTTTTTTTAAAACGGCGTTACGCTAGCGTACTTAGGGGCATGTAAACATCATCATAAGGCAGCGGAATACTTAAATCTTACACATACATGCGCCTAACCATCCTTCCTAACATGGTGACATGGAACTTAGCATAGTAACATCATACTTAGCATCATAGCATACTTAACATCATAGCATCATAGCATACTTAACATCATACCATACTTAACATCATACCATAAAGTCACCTAGGTCATTCAATAAGCACATAAGTAGCAAACGTAAAGTTTTAGCATAAGACTTGTAAATGTATCTCTATCTTGGCCAAGTCACTACCACACACATATTCTTGTCCCCCCTGCTGCTTCACCTATTGTCCTCTTGCTTGATCTGCGGTACAAGGAAATAAGACTATAAGCACATAGGCTTAGTAAGACTCTTTCCTACTCACTAAAACCATTCGTCACTTAACATAAGAACATTAACATAACTTAGTGCTTGGCATAAATCATAAGCATAAGACATCAACCATCCTTAACAATATCTAAACATGGCATACATATAACCATAAAACATATTTAGCATGGCATGATACATGGCATACATACAAACATAAAAACATATTTAGCATGGCATGATACATGGCATACATACAAACATAAAAACATATTTAACATAGCATGATACATGGTATACATACAACATAAAAACATATTTAACATAGCATGATACATGGTATACATACAACATAAAAACATATTTAGCATGGCATGATACATGGTATACATACAACATAAAAACATATTTAGCATGGCATGATACATGGTATACATACAACATAAAAACATATTTAGCATGGCATGTGGGCATCTTCTTAACATAAACATAAACATAAGACTTTCACTATCGTGCATAATTTCTTAACATAAACTTTAGCATAAAACATTACTATCCTGGCTTAATGCATCACATGAATGAATGTATGAGGCAAATGCATATACATAAGGATGCTAACTTTTAAAACCATACGTTTAAATAATTAAACATCATCATAACATCATTGGGGATCCCCGGCTTGTACCATATACATATATCATAAGCGTGCATCCCTAAGTAGATACGAGGTAGCGAGCCCCGACCTACAAGGGTAAGGACAGCATAGTCGGTAGTCCCGGAACCGGGGCGTTCTTAAGGTGCCCATCCCTGTTGCACAGCTACGGTAGTGCCAGAACCGTGGACAGCATAGTCGGTAGTCCAAAACCGGGGCGTTCTTACGGTACCCATCCCTTGGACCCATACTTCGGTCCGGTACAAGCCATTCATAAAATAAAATACTTCATATGTTTTATCATTCGTACATCATAACATGCATCTTCATTCATTAAACATAGCATGTGTAACGATCCGGCCCGTCTACCGGCCCATTTACCGGTCCTTACGACCGTTGTACCGTCGTACCGTCGACCATCGACCGTGCCGTTATTCATAAACATGGCATACACTTTCCTTCATAAACATAACATGCATCTTCATTTATAAACCTAACATGCATCTTCATTTATCACATGCACCTTCATTCGTAGAACATGGCCTACTTACATAAGCATCATTCTTATTCCTTGTGCATGCATGATCATGGCATATGAGGTGAGCTTTGCATTATATTCATTGAACAAGACATGTTTGTATAGACAATTACCCTAATCCATAGAGTTTGCATGATCATGATATATAAAGTAAACGTTTAATTTCATACATAAGCATGGTATTCACCCCAAGCATACATAAGTAGGACTTCGATAATCATACTACCTACCATTTAACTGCATGGCATAGAACACAAGACATCCATAAATAAACCCTATTAATCATGGCATCCAATCATAAACATACAAACATGAAACATGGTACTTAAGATTAGGGTTACTTGCATCATAACTTCTACCACATGCTTGAACCTATATATATATATATATACTTCATATTGAGTCATAAACCATCATTCATCAAACCCTAACTCCTCCCATACCCTAGTTATCTTGCTTGGCCGAAACATACAAGGAAGGGTTTCTTCCTTCAATTAAGATAGCATAAGGTAAAGAAAACAACCATACATCACCTATAAGCCCATGGGAAGCCATTAGGGCTCATGATTAGGGTTAACCCTAACCTTTAGCCCTCCTTCTTAGGGCTGGCCGAAACCCTACATGGGCCATAGGTCCATGGAAAAATTCATAAAATTCCAATTAAACACCTAACACCTTCCATACAATACCCTAGGAGCCCTTGGGACCGGACCCTTACTTGGGGTAAGCCGTTAACTTGTTGCCCTACTATCCATCTTGGCCGAAACTTGGAGGGTCTCTAGGCCATGTGGAAATTTACATAAAACATCCTCAACTTCCCATATATCATGAGGATACACAAGCCATTCATTTAAAGATTTAAATCCATCCCTAACCATGAGTCCATGGTGTTGGCCGAAGCTTGGAGGGCATTAGGGTACTTCCAAAATTCTCCAAATCATATTTTTAACCTATATTCTTCATGATAAAATATTAGAAAGCATGGGAGATATTTTTAACATCATTTTTGAACTCCAACAAGTGGTGGCCGAAAGTTTCAAACAAGAAGCATGGGTTTTTCTCAACATAAAACTTACAATACACTTCATCATATGAAAAACATCTAACAGAACTATCATACCACAGGTGAGGGAGTCTTACCGTAGGGTATCTTGGTTTTAGACCTTAAGTTTGGGAGAAGGATGAAGACCTTTACGCTTTTTAACCACCTCTAGCCCTTGTAACCTTGAACAAGAGTCTTGGATCATGGAAGAGAGACCCTCTTGTGAAACTTTTCCAAAGGAAACCTCTCCTTGAGGTTTCGGCTAGGATGGAAAGAGGAAGAAGAGAAGTGGCTCGGTGGATGAAGAGAAGAGAATGAAACTTAATTGTTAAGTTACTTCTCATTTAAACACCATGAAGAGGGGTAAGTGAAGAGGCATGGTGCCTTTCTCATGTGACTCTTCACTTCCTCTAGCCTTAACAAGAATTTACTTCATTCCCTCATAGCACTCCCTTGCTAGGTGAATTGGATAGTGCATGCATGGTTGTAGACTAGGTCCAAGGTTCTATCCTTGGTGCACGCACTTTATTTTTATTTTCTTTTTATTTTATTTTCCCTATTTTCGAAAATTCCCTAAAATTCTCCCATAATCATGCTAAAATTCTAAATTACAATTCTTTTATATTTATATAAATTTCTACCCAATTAAAACCCATTTTTGAAGCCCATATAAGGCCCATTAACACTTAATTTCTCAATTTCAATGAGGAATCATGGATCTCTAGCCTAGAGTTCGTACTTATAACTCTAGGTTCTTCGGAAAATTATCTAGACCGGATCAATATTTTAAGAAAAATATTAAGATAATTTTCTGGGTCTTTACACATTTCATTCATAAAGCATGGCATACATACAAATTATTCATAAATCATGGCATACATACATATCCTTCATACATCATGGCATACCTACATCTCTTTCATAAACCATAGCATACCTACATATCATTTATAAAACATGGCATACATACATATTATTCATAAAAACATGGCATACATACGTATCATTCATAAATCATGGCACATGTCCAAACATTTATGAGTTATCACCACAAGTAACCTAACATATAATTCATGACATATAACCTAAGGGCTTGGTTAACATAGAAATTCTTCCATCATACTTAAACATACATCTTAGTAACCTATAAACAAGCATCATTGTAGTTTTAACCCAACCCTAGCCCTAGGTTATGTCCTTGGCCGAAAGCCCCAAGGAACCCTAGGTCCATGAAAACTTCACATAAATTCCCAAACAACATCTCATACATACATACTAGGCCATAGAAAACATTTGATTCCATACTTAAGGCCAACCCTAATCCTTTAACCCTAGTTCTGGCTCTTGGCCGAAACTTTAAGGGTCCCTAAAGTTCATGAAAAATTCTTATAAAACACAATTTCTACCCATCATGCCATAGGAAACCAAAACTTATATGTTGAATGGTTAGATCAAGGCCCAACCATGGGGTAAGGTTCTTGGACGAAATTCATTAGGCCTTATAATCATGTAAAATTTCATGTAAATCACCACTAACATCACTTACATCATAATAAATCATAAGAACCATCATTTGAGAGTTAGAAACTAAACCTAGCCATGAAACTTGCATGTGACCGAAACCCTAACTTCTTCTTCATGGATTTTCATCTTAGATCTTAAATAAAAACTTAGATCATATCCATATCAAGGAAAAGCCATTACACCACAGGTGAGGGGGGGGGGGGGGTCTTACACTTGTTGATTTGGTTTTTAGACCTTAGGTAGAGAAGATGGGGAAGACCTTGTTGCTCCTTGATCACCCTTAGCCCTTGAACTCTTGTAGATAGCTCTTAATCTTGAGGAATGAAGCCTTCTTGTGAAGTTTTTCCAAAGGGAAACCCTTCCTATGAGTTTCGGCTAGAAGGAGAAATGAGGAGGAAGGAAAGTGACTTGGTGGAGAAGGAAAGGAAATGTAACTCCCATTCCTTTATATCACATTTAGGAGGGCAAATGAAGAGTCATGGTGCTTCTTCTCTTGGTGACTCTTCATTTTCCTTTAGCCTTAACATAATTCCACTTCATTCCCTCATAGCATTCCCTTGCTAGGTGAAGTGGTTAAAGCATACATGGTTGTACAAGGGGTCCAAGTTTCAATCCTTGGCCCATGCCCATTATTTTTATTTTCTTTTTATTTTATTTTTCTTTATTTCCGAAAATTCCCTAAAACTCACCCATAATTATGCTAAAATTCCTAATTATTATTCTTTTATATTTATTTTAAATTCTACCTAATTAAACCCATTTTTGGAGCCCATATAAGGTCCATTAGTACTTAGTTTCTCAATTTAAATGAGAAAATCATAGGTTTCTAGGTTAAAATTTGTGTTAATATTTCTAGGTCCCTTGGAAAATTATCTAGACATGCTCAATATTTTAAGAAAATATTAAGAGAATTTTCTGGGTCGTTACAATCCCCCATACCTTGTGAAAGTTCATCCTCGAACTTAGAATAACTTCGGGTACTTGCGCCTCATCTCGTCCTCGCGTTCCCAGGTAGCTTCCTCGAACCGTTGACTTTGCCATAGGACCATGACTAAGGGTACCTCCTTACTCCTCAGCTTCTTGACCTCCCTATCCAAAATCTGGATGGGTCTGCTCTCATAACTTAGGTCCTCTTGCACTTGTACTGTCTGCGGCTCGATCACTTAGTCCATATTTGGGTTACACTTTTTAAGCAGGGACACATGGAACACGTTATGGATAGCTGACATCTCTGGAGGCAGCTCTAGCTCATATGCCACTTTACCGACTCTTTTCAGAATCAGGTACGGCCCCACATAGCGCGGACTTAGTTTTCCTTTCTTCCCAAATCTTGTCACCCCCTTCATAGGAGCCACTTTCAGAAACACCCAATCTCCAACATTAAATTCCAGTGGTCTACGCCGGACATCGGCATAACTCTTCTGCCGGCTCTGAGCAGTTTCTATCCGTTGTCGAATATTCTGTATAGCTCGGGTGGCGCTGTCGATAACATCCGTTGTGAGCCCCATTTCCTTCTTTTCACCACCCTCGTACCAACAGATCGGAGACCTACATCTCCTCCCATACAAGGCTTCATAAGGTGCCATTCCGATAGTAGCTTGGTAGCTATTGTTGTACGCGAATTCCGCTAAGCATAGATATCGACACCAGCTTCCTTTGAAATCCAAGGCACAAGCTCTCAACATATCTTCTAGTATTTGATTCACCCGTTCAGTTTGCCCGTCAGTCTGAGGGTGAAAGGCGGTGCTAAATCGCAATTTAGTGCCGAGAGACTTCTGAACACACTCCCAAAAATGCGAAGTAAAGCGACCATCCCTATCTGAGATAATGGTCTTGGGAACTCCATGAAGCCTAATTACTTCCTTAACATATAATTGAGCCAGTTGCTCAATTGAATAAGTCATCTTGATCGCCAAGAAGTGAGCAGACTTTGTCAGCCTGTCCACAATTACCCATATTGCATCGTATCCATTCGTAGTCCTGGGAAGCCCTGAAATGAAATCCATAGAGATGTCTTCCCATTTCCACTCCGGAATCGCAAGTGGCTGCAGAACTCCTCCGGGTCGCTGGTGTTCGGCTTTTACTTGCTGGCAAGTTATGCAAGTACTAACATGCTGAGCCACATCTCTCTTCATACCGGACCACCAGAACTTCCCCTTCAAATCTTGATACATCTTGGTGGATCCTGGATGCATCGAATAAGGGGTTCCGTGAGCTTCCGCCAGTATTTTCCTTCGAAGCTCCGGATCATTAGGAATACATAGACGATCCCTAAGGTATAGTTCCCCCCCTTTGGCGATATGAAAACCATCGCCCTTTCCTTCTACGATCTCCTGTTTTATTTTCTGAAGACTCAAATCACTATTTTGTTTTTCCAATATGTCTTCAAATAGCGTGGGTGATATTGTCATGGTGAACTCCATGATATACTTGCACGCATACATCATAATCATAATCATATACTTATTGTGATTCGGGGTAAACCGACTCACCTTATGCTTCCCAAAACATTAGTCCTCAACCTGGGTTTATGAATTGTATTAGCCCATATTTGTCGTATGGTTACTATAGGGTAGATAAGATCTTATTTATTATATCACTAAAAATTTATTTATCAAGTCTTATAAGTCTATATACAAAACTATCCTCACTCAGTGAGCTAGATGGCCCGCCATCATACCCATAACAAAGAACATCATAGCAGTCACTGCCACTCCTTCGTTCATCTCTCCTTGGCCTGCCTCAGGATCTTCTACCGTCTCCATCGGATCCTCTTCCTCTATCTCGGGAACCTCCTCAGCCACTTCAGGGTCTTCCCCAACTATCCCGGGGTCTTCCTCAAACATCTCGAGCATCTTGGGATACTCCTCGGAGGGCTCGGGATCTTCCTCGTATATCTCAGGATCCTCTTCGGACGGCTCGGGATCCTCTTCGTACATCTCCGGGTCCTCCTCAAACATCTCATGATCCTCCTCCAAGTCCCCCAGGTCTTACGGGAACTCATGGCGAAGAAGTTGCTTACATAATTCCGTATATGAGAGACGACATCCGTGCTGCCCCCAGATCTGATGAGCAACCTCTCTCGCCCGATTGGGCAATGAGCGAAGCAGAGCTCCGATCCTATGATCATCCATGACTGGAAACCCTTCCTGCTCCAGTTTCCAGAACAGCCGATCCAATAACCCCATGTTGCCTTGAATTCCACGGGTCGGAATGTACTCAACTTCCTCTATCCGGTTCATCAGCTCGCGGCACCTCTCAGTGTAGTTCTCATGCAACATCTGGAATTGAAAAAAATGACATAGTTAGTACTAAACCTGCCCAAGCCAGTACCAAAACCATTTTTTTTCAATCGCAAATATATACAGAGAAAACACAAGCAACTCGGTTTCTTCTACCCTAGTGATTAAAATATGTAATCACTTTTCCTACCCTTAACTTCTAAATATTTGATTCATGAAAGAAGATAAAATATCGTTCATGGTTACATATCCTAAGGTACTTTTCATCATAACTATCGTTCATACTTGCATATCTTAAAATCATAAAACATCTTACTACTATAAGATATGTAAAGAGGTACTTACTTGGAAGCGGCAGGAAGGAGGCTTGATGTGTGTGTAGTGAGATGGTAACTGCTCTGATACCAACCTGTAACGCCGCTTTTTTTTTTTTAAAGCGGCGTTACGCTAACCATACATGAACATATAACACATCTTAATGCAGCGGAATCATAAATTCTTTTACGCATGCTTTTAACCATGCGACTAATGCTTAAATCATATACACATATCTAGCATCATGATATCAACTTTCCGTAACACATTCATAAGCATTCATAAGCATTTCAAGTAACTTATAACCAACATGCATAGCATCATGATGTTTACTTTCCATCACTTATTCATCATGTCATTCAGGTAGCAAGTAGTTTATCCATAACTTCACAAGTAGTGGGTTGTTTCTTAGGCATAGCTATTAATAGTTGAGCATAACCCAAAATAAGTATTGTAACATAACAAAACATGCAATCATTGAAATGAGAGAGAGACTCTCGGCCATGTCACTACCACACACACATGGTCTTGCCTCTCCTGCTGCTTCCTTGGAAATCTCTTGCTTAATCTGTGGTATAAGAAAATAAAACTATAAGCACGGAGGCTTAGTAAGACCCTTTTCCTACTCACAAAATCCATACGTCGTATAAACATGAACATATTACTTCTTATCATGAACGTCTACACAATCATGGCATCATCATTTTAGCATAAGTATAAATGAAA
Organism: Boesenbergia rotunda; assembly: GCA_024364735.1. Taxonomy (NCBI): domain Eukaryota; kingdom Viridiplantae; phylum Streptophyta; class Magnoliopsida; order Zingiberales; family Zingiberaceae; genus Boesenbergia; species Boesenbergia rotunda. The sequence continues at coordinate 368,319 of JAGFNQ010002155.1, read as the reverse complement.
TCATGGCATCAGAATTTAACACGGATATAGATATCATCCTGGCATCATAGTCTAGCATAAACATCAATAAAGTCATGGCATTATAATTTGGCATGTACATAAATAAAATCATGGCATTATAATTTGACATGAACATAAATAAAATCATGGCATTATAATTTAGCATGAACATAAATAAAATCATGGCATTATATTTTGACATGAACATAAATAAAATCATGGCATTATAATTTAGCATGAACATAAATAAAATCATGGCATTATATTTTGACATGAACATAAATAAAATCATGGCATTATAATTTAGCATGAACATAAATAAAATCATGACATCCTAAATTAGCATAAACATAAATGAGATCATGGTATCATAAATTAACATGAACATCAATAAAATCATTTGGATAAAGATACTTAGCATTATCATATTTTTACCTAACATACTTCGCATAAACATATCTTGGATAAACTTACATTGCAATACCATACTTAACATAAACATAATGCATAACATAGATGGATGCATGTGGCAAATGCATATATCATAAGGATGCTTAATCTTTAAAATCATACTTTCAAATACTTTAACATAATCATAACATTCATTGGGCCCTAGCTTGTACCACATTCATACATCATATGCGCGCATCCCTAAGTAAATACGAGGTAGCTAATCTCGACCTACTAGGGTAAGAACAGCTTCATCGGTAGTCCCGAACCGTAAGGACAGCTTCATCGGTAGTCCCGAACCGTGGATAGCTTCATGGTAGTCCAGAACCGTGGACCTTACTTAGGTCCGGTACAAGCCCATTCATAAAATAAAATACTTTCACATGCTTCTTCATTCATAATCATTCATAGCATATTCATTCATTCATCATACTTAACATCATCGTTATGCCTTGAAGGCATGAACCTTAACTTCATTCTTCATTTTCATTCCATATCATCATTATGCCTCGAAGGCATGAACTTTAACTTCATTCATCATTTTCATTCTTAACATTACATATGTACATATCATTCATAAAGCATGGCATACATACAAATTATTCATAAATCATGGCATACATACATATCCTTCATACATCATGGCATACCTACATCTCATTCATAAACCATGGCATACCTACATATCATTTATAAAACATGGCATACATACATATTATTCATAAAAACATGGCATACATACATATTATTCATAAAAACATGGCATACATACGTATCATTCATAAATCATGGCACATGACCAAACATTTTTGAGTTATCACCACAAGTGACCTAACATATAATTCATGACATATAAACTAAGGGCTTGGTTAACATAGAAATTCTTCCATCATACTTAAACATACATCTTAGTAACCTATAAACAAGCATCATTGTAGTTTTCACCCAACCCTAGCCCTAGGTTATGTCCTTGGCCGAAAGCCCCAAGGAACCCTAGGTCCATGAAAACTACATACTAGGCCATAGAAAACATTTGATTCCATACTTAGGGCCAACCCTAATCCTTTAACCCTAGTTCTTGCTCTTGGCCGAAACTTTAAGGGTCCCTAAAGTTCATGAAAAATTCTTATAAAACACAATTTCTACCCATCATGCCATAGGAAACCAAAACTTATATGTTGAATGGTTAGATCAAGGCCCAACCATGGGGTAAGGTTGTTGGCCGAAATTCATTAGGCCTTATAATCATGTAAATCGCCACTAACATCACTTACATCATAATAAATCATAAGAACCATCATTTGAGAGTTAGAAACTAAACCTAGCCATGAAACATGCATGTGACCGAAACCCTAACTTCTTCTTCATGGATTTTCATCTTAGATCTTAAATAAAAACTTAGATCATATCCATATCAAGGAAAAGCCATTACACCACAGGTGAGGGGGGGGGGGTCTTACACTTGTTGATTTGGTTTTTAGACCTTAGGTAGAGAAGATGGGGAAGACCTTGTTGCTCCTTGATCACCCTTAGCCCTTGAACTCTTGTAGATAGCTCTTAATCTTGAGGAATGAAGCCTTCTTGTGAAGTTTTTCCAAAGGGAAACCCTTCCTATGAGTTTCGGCTAGAAGGAGAAATGAGGAGGAAGGAAAGTGACTTGGTGGAGAAGGAAAGGAAATGTAACTCCCATTCCTTTATATCACATTAAGGAGGGCAAATGAAGAGTCATGGTGCTTCTTCTCTTGGTGACTCTTCATTTTCCTTTAGCCTTAACATAATTCCACTTCATTCCCTCATAGCATTCCCTTGCTAGGTGAAGTGGTTAAAGCATACATGGTTTTACAAGGGGTCCAAGCTTTAATCCTTGGCCCATGCCCATTATTTTTATTTTCTTTTTATTTTATTTTTCTTTATTTCCGAAAATTCCCTAAAACTCACCCATAATTATGCAAAAATTCCTAATTATAATTCTTTTATATTTATTTTAAATTCTACCTAATTAAACCCATTTTTGGAGCCCATATAAGGCCCATTAGTACTTAGTTTCTCAATTAAAATGAGAAAATCATAGGTTTCTAGGTTAAAATTTGTGTTAATATTTCTAGGTCCCTTAGAAAATTATCTAGACATGCTCAATATTTTAATAAAATATTAAGAGAATTTTCCGGGTCGTTACACCGGTATTGCTTCATCAATGGTTGGAACCACACCAAGTTCCGAGACAAACTTCTTGATCCAGACTGCTTCTTTTGCTGCTTCCTAATTCGCAATATATTCCGCTAAGCAAGCATCTCCACCAGATGAAGCAATATCACCGCAAGTCAAAGGAACATCGCACTTAAGCTGCAGTAAGAACTTCATTGACATATCTATATGTAGATTACCATATGAAGTTTTACAGCTAGTCACTCCAATGAACTAGTTCCCTTAACTAGCATTCATGTTTATCTCCGGACATCCCAATGTCACCAGCCAGTGAGAATCAGCTGATTAGAGAATAACCCATGCTAGTCTCAATAGAATTGATAGTGTCCGTATTTACCAATTCATCGACTAGGGACAATTTCAATACTTCACAATTGCACATGTAGAGATAATCACTAGTTGTGAATTCATCACAAATTCTCTCATGCTGTGAATTGTATTGCGGACATTCAGTAAATGAGTTTAAGATCTCAATCAAATACACGAACATGTATACTCAAATAGTGAATATTCATTTATTAAAGTAAATGATTACAATTATAAGGCGATTGTCTTAGGACACTTCTCTCATATTACTAACAACAGCTTCCTTGGCCGCCTCTGAGGCTGCAACATACTCAGCTTCCATGGTGGAGTCCGCCATACATTTTTGCTTGACACTCCTCCAAATTATGCCTCCACCTCCTAAAGTAAACACATACCCCGAGGTAGACTTACTTTTATCCGTATCCGATTGGAAATCTGAATCCGTATAACCCACAGGGAGTAATTGGTTTGCCCGGTAAACCAGCATATAATCCCTAGTCCTTCTCATGTACTTCAGTATATGCTTTACCGCAGTCCAATGTCCCTGTCAAGGGTTACTCTGATATCTGCTAACCATGCCCATGGCAAAGCAGATATCCGGTCTCGTACACAGCATAGCATACATGAGGCTTCCTACACCTGATGCATATGGAACCGCCTTCATCTTCTCTATCTCCTTTGATGTTTTAGGACACATCTCCTTAGATAGAGGAACTCTATGCCTGAAAGGTAGGAAACCTTTCTTGGAGTTTTCCATGCTAAAATGAGCTAGGACAATGTCTATGTATGAACCTTGGGATAAGCACAACATTCTTTTTTGGAGTTCCCTTATAACCTTGATCCCAAGGATGTGCCCTGCTTCTCCTAAGTCCTTCATATCGAACTATTTGGACAACCATACCCTTACGTCTAACAACACTTTGACATTATTTCCAATGAGCAATATGACATCTACGTATAGTACAAGAAATACCACTACGTTTCCGTCACATCTCTTATATACACATGACTCATCCGGACTTTGAATAAATCCGTATAACTGGAATACCTCAACAAAGCGGATATTCCAAGATCGCGAAGCTTGCTTTAATCCATAAATGGGCCGATTAAGCTTGCACACAAGATGCTCTTTGTCCTTCGCAATGAATCCCTCTGGTTGCTTTATGTAGATGGTCTCCTCAAGACTTCCATTAAGGAAAGCTGTCTTAACGTCCATCTACCATACCTCATAATCCATATGAGCGACAATAGAAAAGAGAATCCGTATAGACATAAGCATGGCTACCGGCGAAAAGGTCTCCGCATAATCGATACCCTCTTTCTAAGTATACCCTTTCGCAACAAGCCTAGCTTTGAAGGTCTCAAACTTTCCGAGGGAAGGAAGGAGTTGCGACCCGCTTCTTCTTCTTCTTTGGCACCTTCTTGGTGGAGGAGGCTCACGGCAACCCTAGGCGGTGCGCCGGCCCTAGGGGAGGAGAGAGGGCGCCGGCCCTAGAGAGAGAATGAGGGCCCCGACCCTAGAGAGAGAGAGGGAGAGAATAAGAGAGAGAGAGCTTGCTACTTTATCTCTTAATTGGAATTCAAGCCTTGCCATGGTTCCTTTATATAGTAGCCTCTCCATCGCCAAGTCTCCCTTTTAACGGAATAAATTTTCATAAGAAATTTATCCTATAAATTTTCTTATGAATTATTCCGTTATGCCAAGTTTTATTATAACTAAATTTATAATAAAAACAAACACATCTCTCCTTTTATTATGGAATAAATTTTCACAAGAAATTTATTATATAAATTTTTCTTATCATGGAAAAATCAATTCATAATTGATTTTATAAAATAAAAATAAACCATTTAAAGTTTATTTTAATTTCCATGAAAATAAATTTATTTGCATAAACTTCTTTATATAAATTTCTTTATATTTATTTATCCATAATTTTATAAAACAAATCGTGCTTGATTTATTTTATAATTTAAACCAAATAAATTGGTTTCCCTCCATGTGGTGGCCGGCCAAACCAAAGAGAGTGGGCACCCTCTTTGGCCGGCCACACCAAGCCAATCCCATTACGAATTAAACTCTTTTAATTCGTCCAATAAGCCTTCAAAAGACTTTGCCATTTTAAGCTTCCGATGCGCCTCTGAAAAATTCAGATTCGACTTATTTCTCTTGATTGGAAAATCTAATATTCAACTCGTTTTAAATCCCTCGGATTACTCGTAGTGCGTGTGACTAAATAGACTTTCGATTTATGTTGGCCGTCTATAATCAACCAATTATAGAACGATCATGAGTGGCGCCTAGTAGTACATCATGACCCCCAATTAATCGAAAGATCAACGGTTGACCTCAGAAATAATTCTGAAACCCTTCAGCAGCTATAATGAGTCGTGCCTCATTCCCTTCACCATCTTATACCCACTTGGTTCAGGACACGGTCTATGTGTGTCAGTCCCACTAGGCTGACTACGTCACACCTAGCCCATGTAATGTCTTTCTCGTCCAACGGATTCTAATTACTCTCATGTATCTGTGATATTCATACTCAGATCATGTGATGCTCTGGCCAGAGTCTTCGAGTAATAATGCGACGATAGGCCTTGGGTATACATCTCCTCGCAAGGAGTGGTGAATCCTTTGTAGGCTGTTCAAACATCTTCGGGCACTTCGGCTTATACCCAACCATCCTGGGTCCACACCTCCATGGAGATGCTTGCTTAAGATATCAAAGTATAAGTCTCCATGACCAAGATGACTTAAACACCGCAAGTCAAAGGAACATCGCACTTAAGTTGCAGTAAGAAGTTCACTGACATGTCTATATATAGACTACCATGTGAAGTTTTATAGCCAGTCACTCCAATGAACTAGTTCCCTTAACTAGCATTCATGTTTATATCCGGACATCCCAATGTCACCAGCCAGTGAGAATCAGCTGATTAGAGAATAACTGTAACGCCCGCTTTTTTATTTTCTTCCATAAAGCGGCGTTACGTTAACATGAGTAGGGCAGGTGGACATCATAATGCAACGGAAATCCTTAAACTTACACCTACATGCACCTACTACCATTCTTAACGTCATGACATGGGAACATGGCATATTAACTTCATACTTAGCATCATATCATGTCATACTTAACATCATGTCTTACTTAGCATCATGTCATAGAGTCGCATAAGTCATCATTCAAACACATAATTAGTAAAGATAAAGTTCTATCATAATACCAGCAAACATATTATTTCTTGGCCAAGTCACTACCACACACATGCTTTATTGCCCTCCTGCTGCTTCCTTACTGTCCCCTTGCGTGATCTGCAGTATAAGAAAATAAGACTATAAGCACACAGGCTTAGTAAGACTCTTTCCTACTCACTAAAACTATTGATCATGAGCACATGAAACATTAACATACTTAGTGCTTTACTTCGTAACATGGCATAAACATAACCATAATAAACATTCATGGCATGACATAATACTTGGCATAGACATAAACATAGTAAAAATTCATAGCATGGCATAATACTTGGCATAGACATAAACATAAAGCATATAACATGGTTCTTAACATAACGTAAGCATAACATGGTTCTTAACATAATATGAGCATAGCATAGTTCTTATCATAACATAAGTATAGCATGGTTCTTAACATAATATGAGCATAGCATGGTTCATATCATAACATAAGCATAGCATAGTTCTTAACATAATATGAGCATATCATGATTCTTATCATAACATAAGCATAGCATGGTTCTTAACATAATATGAGCATAGCATGGTTCTTATCATAACATAAGCATAGCATGGTTCTTAACATAATATGAGCATAGAATGGTTCTTATCATAACATAAGCATAGCATGGTTCTTAACATAATATGAGCATAAGTGCATATCATGAATGGATGCATGAGTCAAATGCATATACATAAGGAAGCTTAACTTTTAAAATCATACTTTTTTAAATACTTAAACATAATCATAACATCATTGGGGGTGCCCGGCTTGTACCACATACATACATCATAGTGCGCATCCCTAAGTAAATACGAGGTCGCGAGCCCCGACCTACTAGGGTAAGGACAGCATAGTCGGTAGTCCCAGAACCGGGGCGTTCTTAAGGTGCCCATCCCTGTTGCACAGCTTCGGTAGTGCCAGAACCATGGACAACATAGTCGGTAGTCCAGAACCGGGGCGTTCTTAAGGTGCCCATCCCTTGGACCCATACTTCGGTCCGGTACAAGCCCATTCATAAAGTAAAATACTTCATATGCTTCATCATTCATACATCATGGCATGCATCTTTATTTATAAAACATGGCATGCATCTTCATTCATAAACATAACATATGTAACGACCCGGCCCGTCTATCGGCCCATTTACCGGCCCATTTATCGGTCCTCGTGACCGTCGTACCGTCGTACCGTCAACCATCGACCGTGCAGTTATTCATAAACATGGCATGCATCTTTATTCATAAAACATAGCATGTACTTTCATTCATAAACATAGCATGCATCTTATTCCTAAAACATAGCATGTACTTTCATTCATAAACATAGCATGCATCTTATTCATAAAACATAGCCTGTACTTTCATACACATCATTCTTATTTCTAGTTCTTGCACAATCATGGCATATAAGGTAAGCATTTCATTATATTCATTGAACATGTCATGTTTCCATAGGCAATAATCCTAATCCATAGAGTTAGCATGATCATGATATATAAGGTAACCATTGCATTTCATACATAAGCATGGTATTCATCCCAAGCATACATAAGTAGGACTTCCATAAACATACTACCTACTATTCAAGTGCATGGCATAGAACAGAAGACATTCATAAATAAACCCTATTAACCATGGCATCCAATCATAAACATAAAACATGGTGCTTAGGGTTAGGGGTATAGGTAACTTAATTTCTACCACATGCTTGAACCTTTATATATATACTTCATAAATAAGTATAAACCATCATTCATCAAACCCTAACTCCTCCCACATCCTATTTACTTTGCTTGGCCGAAACCTATAAGGAAAGGTTCCATCATTCAATTAACATGTAAGATAGCATAAGGTAAAGAAACAACCATACATTACCTATAAGACCATAGGAAGCCATTAGGGCTCATGATTAGGGATATCCCTAACCTTTAGCCCTCCTTCGTAGGGCTGGCCGAAACCCTACAAGGCCATGGGTGCATGGAGAAATTCCATGAAATACCCAATCAAACATTAAACACCAAACATACCCTACCATAGTAGTCATTAGGGCCCTTACTTGAGGTAAGCCATAATTTCTTGCCCTAGAACCTTCTTGGCCGAAACTTATAAGGGTCACAAGACCTTGTGAAAGTTCACACAATTCACTTTGAACCCCCTTTTGAATCATGGGGATACCCAAAGTACATACATGAAAGGTTAAGCCCATTCCTAACCAAAGGATCATGGTGAGAGTCTCAAACCCTAAGGGGTCTTTAGGGTACTCCAAAAATTCCCCAAAAATTATATTTATTCCATATTCATCATGATAACACATTAGAAATCATGGTTTAGTTTTTTATCATCATTATGGATGAAAAACCCATGGTGGCCGAAATCTATAAGGTTAGGTTCATGGGTTTCCTTTTGTTTTCCAACATAAAAATCACATAAAAGACTTTCATATCATGTTAATCTTCAAGAAAAGCCATTATACCACAGGCGAGGGAGTCTTACCTTGGTTGATCTAGATTATAAACCTTAGATTTGAAGGAAGGATGAAGATCTTGTTGCTCCTAGACCACCCCTAGCCTTTGTATCCTTGTAAGAGCCTTGGATCTTGGAGATGAAGCCTTGGGAGAACTTTTTCGAAGGGAGAACCCTCTCCTTGGGTTTCGGCTAGAATGATGAAGGAGGGAGGAAGAAAGGTGAATTGATGGAAGAAGAGAAGTAACCCCCCATGCTTCCCTTTATAGCTCATCATGGAGGGTAAGTGAAGAGTCATAGTGTCTCTTCATTTTTCCTTAAGCCTTAACCATAATCCACTTCATATCCTCATAGCACTCCCTTGCTAGCTGAATTGGTTAGGGCATGCATGGTTGTACAAGAGGTCCAAGGTTCAATCCTTTGTGCATGTACAAATTTTTTTTCATTTATTTTTATTTTATTTCCCTAATATTTCAAAAATCCCTTAAAAATTCTCCCATAATTATGTTAATATTTCCCATGAAAATCCATTTATATTTCTATAAAGTTTTACCTAAAATTCACCAATAATCATGATACTAGAAAGCCCATATAAGGCCCAATAGTGCCTATTTCTCCCAAATTAAATGGAAAAATATGGATTTCTAGGTTAAAAATTCATGTTAATATCTCTAAGTCCCTTAGAAATTATCTAAACATGCTCAATATTTTAAAGACATATTGGGAGAATTTTCCGGGTCGTTACAATCCCCCATACCTCGTGAAAGTTCATCCTCGAACTTAGAATAACTCCAGGTACTTGCGCCTCATCTCGTCCCCGCGTTCCAAGGTAGCTTCTTCGAACCGTTGACTTTGCCATAGAACCTTGACTAGGGGTATTTCCTTACTCCTTAGCTTCTTGATTTCCCGATCCAAAATCTGGATAGGTCTGCTTTCATAGCTCAGGTCCTCCTGCACTTGTACTGTCTGTGGTTCGATCACTTGGTCCATATTTGGGATACACTTCTTAAGCGTTGACACATGGAACACATTATGAATGAGCGACATCTCTGAAGGTAGCTCCAGCTCATATGCCACCTTACCAACTCTTTTCAAAATCAAGTACGGCCCCACATAACGCGGACATAGTTTTCCTTTCTTCCAAATCTTGTCACCCCTTTCATAGGAGCCACTTTGAGGAAGACCAAATCTCCAACATTAAATTCCAGTGGTCTACGCCGGACATCGGCATAACTCTTCTGCCGGCTCTGAGCAGCTTCTATCCGTTGTCGAATATTCTGTATAGCTCTGGTGGTGCTGTCGATGACCTCCGTTGTGAGTCCCATCTCCTTCTTTTCACCACCCTTGTACCAACAGATCGGAGACCTACATCTCCTCCCGTACAACGCTTCATAAGGTGCCATTCCAATAGTAGCTTGGTAGCTATTATTGTAAGCGAATTCCGCTAAGCATAGATATCGACACCAGCTCCCTTTGAAATCCAAGGCACAAGCTCGGAACATGTCTTCTAGTACTTGATTCACCCGTTCGATTTGCCCATCAGTCTGAGGGTGAAAGGCGGTGCTAAATCGCAACTTAGTGCCGAGAGACTTCTGAACACACTCCCAAAAATGCGAAGTAAAGCGACCATCCCTATCTATGATGATGGTCTTGGGAACTCCATGAAGTTTGATTACCTTTTTAACATACAATTGAGCCAGTTGCTCCATTAAATCAGTCATCTTGATTGCCAGGAAGTGAGCGGACTTCGTCAGCCTGTCCACAATTACCCAAATTGCATCATATCCATTCGTAGTCCTGGGAAGTCCTGAAATAAAATCCATAGAGATGTCTTCCTATTTTCACTCCGGAATTGCGAGTGGCTGCAGAACTCCTCCGGGTCGCTGGTGTTCTGCTTTTACTTGCTGGCAAGTCATGCAAGTACTAACATGCTGAGCCATATCCCTTTTCATACCGGACCACCAGAACTTCTCCTTCAGATCTTGATACATCGTGGTGGATCCAGGATGCATTGCATAAGGGGTTCCGTGAGCCTCTGCCAGTATTTCCCTTCGAAGCTCCGATTCCATAGGAATACATAGACGATCCCTAAGGTATAGCACTCCCCCGTCGGCGGCGATACGAAAACCATCACCCTTTCCTTCTAGGATCTCCTGTTTTATTTTCTGAAGATTCATATCACCATTTTGTTTGTCCAATATGTCCTCAAATAGCGTGGGTGATATTGTCATGGTGGAAAGTCATCCGGAGATGACTTCGACGCCAAAATTCATAATTTCGCTTTCGAGTGGTCGGGGTAACTTAGATATGGACATCAAGGTGGCACTTGACTTCCGGCTGAGTGCATCGTCCACTTTGTTTGCCTTCCCTGGATGATAGAAGATCTCACAGTCATAGTCCTTCACCAGCTCAAGCCATCGGCGTTGTCTCATATTCAGATCTTTCTGAGTGAAGAAATATCGCAGACTCTGATGGTCTGTATAAATCTTACACTGCGCTCCATATAGATAATGCCTCCATATTTTAAGAGCGAAGACCACTGCGGCCAGTTCCAGATCATGAGTGGGGTAATTCTATTCATATTCCTTGAGTTTTCTAGAGGAGTAGGCAATATCCTTTCCATTCTGCATCAGTACAGCTCCAAGTCCTAGTTTGGAGGCATCGCTATATATGTCGAAGCCCTGATTACCTTCTGGAAGGGTAAGGATTGGAGCGCTTGTGAGTCTCCTTTTTAGTTCCAAGAAACTCTTCTCACAGTTTTCTGTCCATTCATACTTCTTATCCTTCCGAGTAAGAGCCGTTAAAGGGGCTGCAATCCTCGAGAAGTCTTCCACAAATTTTCTATAATAGCCTGCCAGCCTAAGAAAACTTCTGATTTCGCTGGCGTTCTTCGGCCGGCTCCAGTTATTCACAGCTTCAATCTTTATTGGATCTACCATGACTCCGTCCTCGGAAATAATATGACCCAAAAAGCCCACTTGGTCGTGCCAGAACTCACATTTGGAAAATTTTGCGTACAGTTGCTTTTCCCGCAGAATCTCTAATACTATCTTCAGGTGCTCAGCGTGCTCTTCTGGGGTCCTCGAATAAATCAGGATATTGTCGATGAAGACGATCACAAATTTGTCGAGGAATGACGAGAATACCCGATTCATAAGGTCCATAAACATAGCGGGAGCATTCGTCACGCCGAAGGGCATAACCACAAACTCAAAGTGCCCGTACCTTGTTCCGAAAGCCGTCTTTGGAATATCCTCCTATTTTACTCTAACATGATGATAACCAGACCTCAAATCAATTTTTGAGAAAACAGTGGCTCCCTTCAATTGGTCAAATAGGTCATCTATCCTCGGAAGGGGATACCTGTTCTTGATCGTTACGTTATTCAGCGCTCGGTAATCTATGCACATTCGCATAGATCCGTCCTTCTTCTTCACGAACAGCACCGGAGCTCCCCAGGGGGAATGACTAGGGCGAATAAATCCCTTATCCAACAACTCCTGTAGCTGTCCCTGAAGCTCTTTTAATTCAACCGGCGCTATACGGTAAGGTGCCTTGGAGATCGGGTTGGTACCCGGAACCAATTCAATCTCAAATTCCACCTCTCTATCAGGGGCTAATCCTGGTAAATCATCTGGAAAAACCTCTGGGTAATCGCATACCACTCGGACATCTTCCAGCTTCTGGTCCTTCACTTGACTGGCATCAACCACATATGCTAGAAATCCAGTACATCCTTTGTCTAATAATTGTCTGAGCTTGGAGAGTGGATAAATATTTCCCAGTTCTTTTCCTTGGCTCCCCGATGAATTCAAACCTAGAACCTGCCTCGGGTTGAAAGACCACCTTTCGCTTACGACACTCAATAGAAGCACCGTATTTACCCAGGAAATTCATTCGCATTATAACATCATAATCATGCATGTCGAGTACTATCAGATCGCAGTAAAGTTCCCTTCCTGCAATTCCGACCGGCACCGCACGCAGCACATGAGTGGATGTCATTATTTCTCCCGAGGGTAGGGTCGTTAAGAACCTGCAGTCTAACACTTGCGGAAGCCTATCTATCTTCTTGGTATATGGCACAGAAATGAACGAGTGCGCTGCCCCAGTATCAAATAATGCTGTAGCATACTGACTGAAAATAAGTATCTGACCAGTGACAACCGTAGAAGCTTCCGCCACATCTTCCTTGGTAACCGAGAAAACCCTGGCATTCATCATAATCGGTTGGGCCTCCAGCACCGGGATACCTTCCGGTTCAGCTTGCATATAGTGTAGTTTCGCTGGGGCACCTTGGTACGGAACGATTTGTTGGGAAGGTGTCTGGCTCCTGGTAGGACAGTAAGCCGCCATATGCCCTTCCAATCCACAGGTGAAACACCGGTTCGTACCTCTTCGGCATTCCCCGGCGTGCCGTTTCCCGCATGTTGCGCATAGGATAGGCTTGGCCTGTTTATTTGTTGGGCCTCCTTGTGAGTTGTTCCATGGCTTCCGTTTACCACCTTGATCTCCCTTCCAATTAGCGGGGTTGCTCTGGGACTTTTGTCCTCTTTCATTCATCGCCTTCCTTTGCTGACTAATATTGTTTAGATAGTGCTCAGTGAGTAGGGCACTACTAAACAGCTCCTCCGCGGTCTGGGATCTGTTAACTCCGCCAGCCACATTCAGAGCTATTTCAGGCCGCAACATTTTCAGCATAAGTCGGACCCTTTCTTTCTCGGTGCGGACCATCTCGGGGCATAGGCGAGCTAGTCGATTGAATTTCTTCATGGCTTCGTTGACCGATAGGTCACCCTGTCGAAATTCCGTGAACTCGTCGTAATGCCTGTTGGTGACACGCATGTTGAAAAATTCTTCGAAGAACTCCGACTCGAAGTCTGACCACGTCATCTAGTCCACTTGTCTTTTGGCCTTGACCCTCTCCCAACACATCCTGGCGTCTCCAGAGAGGCAGAAGGACGCACACTTGATCTTTACACGCTTCGGCCAGTCTAGCAGCTCCATGGTACTTTCCACTGTCTTGAACCATGCTTGGGCGTCCCACGGTTCGCCACCACCAGAGAAGTTCTCCGGTTTCAGCCTCAACCACTGAATCAGATAAGCCTCTTGACGTGCTGCAGTGGTCAGGCCTGTCGGAGGGTTCTGTGTAACTGTGGGCGCAACGGGTATAGCAGTCTGGTTCACTGGGGGAGTAGTGGAATTGTCATGCTGGTTCTTCAAGGTATCAATGGTCTGTTGCTGCTTCGTGACTTGACACAGAAGCTGAGTTACCAATTGCGCCAGGTCAGGCGATGGGGTTGCCTCGTTAAGTTGGTTACTCTGTCTTCTAGCCATGTTTTTCTTCACCGAAGACAAGTATGGCCAATATCAGTTTTTTTTCCTCTCTACCCCTATATTATTCTAAATATTTTATTCATAAAAGAAGATAAAATATCATTCATCGTTACATATCCTAAAATACTGTTCATCATAACCATCGTTCATACTTGCATATTCTAGAATCATAAAGTATCCTAGATTTCTTACTACTATATGATATGCAAAGAGGTACTTACTTGGAAGCTGCAGGAAGAGGGCTTGATGTGTGTGTAGTGAGATGGTTACTGCTTTGATACCAACCTGTAACGCCCGCTTTTTTTTCTTCCATAAAGCGGCGTTACGTTAACATGAGTAGGCAGGTGGACATCATAATGCAGCGAAAAACTTTAAACTTACACCTACATGCACCTACAACCATTCTTAACGTCATGACATGGGAACTTGGCATATTAACTTCATACTTAGCATCATATCATGTCATAGTTAGCATCATGTCATAGAGTCGCATAAGTCATCATTTAAACACATAATTATTAAAGATAAAGTTCTATCATAAGACGAGCAAACATATTGTTTCTTGGCCAAGTCACTACCACACACATGCTTTATTGCCCTCCTGCTGCTTCCTTACTGTCCCCTTGCGTGATCTGCGGTATAAGGAAATAAGACTATAAGCACACAGGCTTAGTAAGACTCTTTCCTACTCACTAAAACCATTCATCATGAGCACATGAAACATTAACATACTTAGTGCTTTACTTCGTAACATGGCGTAAACATAACCATAATAAACATTCATGGCATGACATAATACTTGGCATAGACATAAACATAGTAAACATTCATAGCATGGCATAATACTTGGCATAGACATAAACATAAAGCATATAACATGGTTCTTAACATAACGTAAGCATAACATGGTTCTTAACATAATATGAGCATAGCATGGTTTTTATCATAACATAAGCATAGCATGGTTCTTAACATAATATGAGCATAGCATCGTTCTTATCATAACATAAGCATAGCATAGTTCTTAACATAATATGAGCATAGCATGATTCTTATCATAACATAAGCATAGCATGGTTCTTAACATAATATGAGCATAGCATGGTTCTTATCATAACATAAGCATAGCATGGTTCTTAACATAATATGAGCATAGCATGGTTCTTATCATAACATAAGCATAGCATGGTTCTTAACATAATATGAGCATAAGTGCATATCATGAATGGATGTATGAGTCAAATGCATATACATAAGGATGCTTAACTTTTAAAATCATACTTTTTTAAATACTTAAACATAATCATAACATCATTGGGGGTCCCCGGCTTGTACCACATACATACATCATAGCGTGCATCCCTAAGTAAATACGAGGTCGCGAGCCCCGACCTACTAGGGTAAGGACAGCATAGTCGGTAGTCCCAGAACCGGGGCGTTCTTATGGTGCCCATCCCTGTTGCACAGCTTCGGTAGTGCTAGAACCGTGGACAGCATAGTCGGTAGTCCATAACCGGGGCGTTCTTAAGGTGCCCATCCCTTGGACCCATACTTCGGTCCGGTACAAGCCCATTCATAAAGTAAAATACTTCATATGCTTCATCATTCATACATCATGGCATGCATCTTTATTCATAATGTAACGCCCGCTTTTTTTTCTTTAAAGCGGCGTTACGTTAACATACTTAGGGCATGTAGACATCATAATGCAGCGGAAACCTTTAACTTACTCCTACATGCACTTACTACCATTTCTAGCACTATAACATGGGAACTTAGCGTAGTAACTTTATACTTAGCATCATATCATACTTAGCATCATGTCATTCGTAGCATCATGTCATACTTAGCATCATGTCATACTTAGTATCGTGTCATAGAGTCATACTTAAACACATAACAGTAAAGATAATGTTCTATCATGAGACGAGCAACCATATTGCTCCTTGGCCAAGTCACTATCACACACATTCTTTGATGCCCTCCTGCTGCTTCCTTACTGTCCCCTTGCGTGATCTGCGGTATAAGGAAATAAGATTATAAGCACACAGGCTTAGTTAGACTCTTTCCTACTCACTAAAACCATTCATCATTCATTCATGAGCACATGAGCCATTACATACTTAGTGCTTTACATACTTAGTGCTTTACTTAGAACATAAGCCTTTTCATCACTTAGCATACATTCGTCATGGCATAAACATAACATAATCATCTTCATAGCATAGCATAAACATAACCATAAACCTTCATGGCATGGCACAATACTTGGCGTAGACATAAACATAATAAACATAACTTCATAAACATTCTTAGCACGAACATAAATAAAATCATGGCGTCCTATCTCAGTATAACATAGTTAGAACATGGCATCATAAATTGGTATGGACATCATAAAAAAATCATGGCATTCTAACTTAGCATAAATATAAATAAATCATGGCATTCTAAACTAGCATGAACATAAATCCAATCATGGCATACTATCTTAGCATAAACATAATTAAATCATGGCATCCTAACCTAGCATGAACATAAATCAAATCATGGCATTCTAACTTGGCATAAACATAATTAAATCATGGCACCCTAAACTATCATGCACATAAATAAAATCATGGCATTTTAAACTAGCATGAACATAAATAAATCATGGCATCCTAAACTAACATGAACATAGATAAATCATGGCATTCTAAATTAGCATAAACACAATCAAATCATGGCATCATATAGTAACATGAGCATAAACAAAATCATTTGCATAAACATATCTTGCATAAACTTGCTTTGCATAAACTTACTTTGCATAATATTCTTATCATAATTATAATGCATAACATGGATGAATGCATGAGACAATTGCATATATATAAGGATGCTTAACCTTTTAAAACATACTTTTAATGCTTAAACATATTCATCATATCATTGGGCCCTGGCTTGTACCACATACATACATCATAAGCGGCATCCCTAAGTAAATACGAGGTAGCTAGCCTCGACCTACTAGGGTAAGGACAGCATAGTCGGTAGTCCCCGAACCGAGGCGTTCTTAAGGTGCCCATCCCTGATACCCAGCTCCGGTAGGGCCAGAACCGTGGACAGCTTCGGTAGTCCAAAACCAGGGCGTTCTTAAGGTGTCCATCCCTTGGACCCATACTTCGGTCCGGTACAAGCCCATACATAAAGTAAAATACTTTTCATGCTTCATCATTCATCATTCATTCATAGCATACTTAACATAGCATAACTTGTTACGGCTCGGCCCGTCTACCGGCCCATTTACCGGTCCTCTCGACCGTCGTACCGTCAACCATCAACCGTGCCGTTTAGCATGTTTATGCCTTAAAGACATAAGCATCATCTTTCATTCATCATACTTGTCGTTCATCATCATTCATTCATCATACTTGTCATTCATCATACTTAACATCATAGCTGTGCCTTAAAGGCATGTACTTTAACTTCATTCATAAGACATGGCATACATGCATATTATTCATAAAACATGGCATATCATTCATATCATAAACCTAACATATCATAGCATCATTTTTATCGTGATCATAACCCCATCATTCTTATCATGGCATCATTCATATCCTGAACATAAACTTATCATACTTATCATGGCATCATTCATATCATGAACATACATAATCACATAGCATGGTTCTTAGCATAGCATGGGCATATAACTTAACATGGTTCCCTACATCACCCTTATATCATGGCAACACATAAACATATACTTGAAGTTAAAGGCTCAACCCTAACCCTTGGGTCCTTGAGGTTGGCCGAAACATATGGGGTCTCTAGGGTAATTCAAAAATTCCCAGAAATTATTCATAACCTCCACACATCATAAGGGAACATAAATTAACATTATCAAGATTTTTGGATTAATTATAGACCTTTAAATCATGGTGTCCAAAACCCTTAAACTTAGGGTTCTTAGTTTTGTTTCTTTCATGTTGGCCGAAACCCTAGGGTGTCCTAGGGTACTTCAAAAATTCCCAAAAATTATACTTAACCTCTACACATCATAAGAGAACATTAAATAACATTATCAAGATTTTTGGCATAATTATAGACCTGTAAATCATGGTGGCCGAAACCCTTAAACTTAAGGTTCTTTGTTTTGTTTCTTTCATGTTGGCCGAAACCCTAGGGTGTCCTAGGTACTCCAAAAATTCAGAAAAATTATACTTGACCTCTACACATCATAAGGGAACATTAAATAACATTATCATGATTTTTAGAATAATTATAGACCTGTAAATCATGGTGGCCGAAACCCTTAAACTTAAGGTTCTTAGTTTTGGTTTCTTTCATGTTGGCCGAAACCCTAGGGTGTTCTAGGGTGCTCCAAAAATTCCCAAAAATTGTACTTAACATATACACATCATAAGGGAACATTAAATAACATTATCATGATTTTTAGCATAATTATAGACCTGTAAAACATGGTGGCCGAAACCCTTAAGCATGAGGGTCTTGGTTTTCTTTCCTTTCAACATCAAATTCGAAAACTAACCAATATATCATGCTAAAAATCATGGAAATCATAGGGAACTATTATAACACAGGTGAGGGAGTCTTACCTTGGGGTTTCTTGATTTTTAGACCTTAGATGGGAAGAAGAAGGAAGACTTGTTGTCTCTTGATCACCCCTAGCCTTGGAACCTTAGGAAACCTTTAGATCTTGGTGGTAGGACCTTCTTGTGGAGTATTCCCAAGGGAAAATCTCCCTTGTAGATTTCATCTAGGATGAGAAAGAAGGAGGAAGAGAATGCAATTGATGGAGAGAAGAGAATAACTCCCAAAACCCCCCTCTTTATATCCCATTAAGGTGGTGAATGAAGAGTCTCTCCATGACTCTTCATCTTCTTCTTAATCTCAACTTATATCCACTTCATTTCCTCATAGAAATCCCTTGCTAGGTGAGTTGGTTAAGGCTTACATGGTTGTACAAGAGGGCCAAGGTTCAATCCTTGGCTCATGCACCTTTATTTTTATTTTATTTTCATTTTATTTATTTTATTATTTTTATTTCCTAAATTCCGAAAAACCCCCTAAAATCACCCATAATTATGCTAATATTCTTAAATAAAATTCTTTTATATTTATATTAATTTTACCTAATTTATATTAATTTTACCTAATTAATACCCATTTTTGGAGCCCATTTAAAGCTCATTAGTACCTAATTTTTCTCAATTTAAATGAGAGAACATGGATTTCTAGGCCCAATTTTACATAATTATTTCTGGGCCCCTCGGAATATTATCTAGACATGCTCAATATTTTAAGAAAATATTAAGAGAATTTTCCGGGTCGTTACACATAAAACATGGCATGCATCTTCATTCATAAACATAACATATGTAACGACCCGGCCCGTCTACCGGCCCATTTACCGGCCCATTTACCGGTCCTCGTGACTGTCGTACCGTCGTACCGTCAATCATCGACCGTGCCATTATTCATAAACATGGCATGCATCTTTATTCATAAAACATAACATGTACTTTCATTCATAAACATAGCATGCATCTTATTCCTAAAACATTGCATGTACTTTCATTCATAAACATAGCATGCATCTTATTCATAAAACATAGCATGTACTTTCATACACATCATTCTTATTTCTAGTTCT
>JAGFNQ010002155.1:237331-339399 GCA_024364735.1 Boesenbergia rotunda | reverse complement strand
CGGTAGTTCATCTGGAAATACCTCTGGGTAATCGCATACCACCCTGACATCTTCCAACTTCTGATTCTTTATTTGACTGGCATCAACTACATATGCCAGAAACCTAGTATATCCTTTGTCTAACATCTTCTGTGCTTGGAGAGTTGATAAGAATTTCCTGGCTCTTGTTCTTGGCTCTCCGATGAATTCAAACTTAGAAGCTGCCTCGGGTTGAAAGACCACTTTCCTCCTACGACACTCGATAGAAGCACCGTATTTTCCCAGAAAATCCATTCCCATTATAACATCATAGTCTTGCATGTCGAGCACTATCAGATCGCAGTAGAGTTCTCTTCCTGCGATTCCGACAGGCACCGCACGCAGTACATGGGTGGACGTCATTATCTCTCCCGAAGGCAGGGCTGTTAGGAACTTGTAGTCTAATACTTGCGGAATCATATCTATCTTCTTGATATATGGCGCAGAAATGAACGAGTGCGTTGCCCCAGTATCAAATAATGCAGTAGCGTACTGACTGAAAATAAGTATCTGACCTGTGACAACGGTAGAAGCTTCCGCAGCCTCCTCCTTGGTAACCGAGAAAACCCTAGCGTTCGTCATAATTGGTGGGGCCTCCAGCATTGGGGTACCCTCCAGTTCAGCTTGCATATAGTGCAGTTTCGCTGGAGCGCCTTGGTATTGAACGATTGGTTGGGGAAGGGCCTGGTTCCTGGTAGGACAATAGGCCGCCATATGCCCTTCCACTCCACAGGTGAAACACCGGTTCGTACCTTTACGGCATTCCCCGGAGTGTCCTTTTCCACATGTCGCGCACAGGGAGGGCTTGGCCTGTTTGTTCGCTGGGCCCCCTTGGGGGTTGTTCCATGGCTTCCGTTTACCACCTTGGTCTCCTTTCCAGTTAGTATTGGCACTCTGGGGTCTTTGCCCTCTTTCATTTAGTGTCTTCCTTTGCTGATTGATATTGTTTAGATAGTACTCAGTGAGTAAGGCGCTACTAAACAGCTCCTCAGCAGTCTGCGGTCTGTTAACTCCGCCGGCCACATTTAGAGCTATTTCCGGCCGCAACATCTTTAGCATAAGTCGAACCCTTTCTTTTTCCGTGCAGACCAGCTCGGGGCATAAGCGAGCCAGTCGATTGAATTTCTTCACGGCTTCATTAACCGAGAGGTCGCCCTGGCGGAATTCCGTGAACTTATCATAATGTTTGTTCGTAACACGCAGGTTGAAGAATTCTTCAAAGAACTCCGACTCAAAATCCGACCACGTCATCTGATTCACCTGTCTTTTAGCCTTGACCCTTTCCCACCACATTCTGGCATCCCCAGAAAGGCAGAATGATGCGCACATGATCTTCTCATGCTCCGGCCAATCTAGCAGCTCCAGTGTACTTTCCACTGTCTTGAACCATGCTTGGGCGTCCCATGGTTCGCCAGTACCCGAGAAGTTTTCCGGTTTCAGCCTCAACCACTGGATCAGGTAAGCCTCTTGTCGTGCTACAGTGGTCGGGCCTGTCAGCGGGGTCTGCGTAACTGTGGGCGCTACGGGTATAGCGGTCTGATTCACTGGGGGAGTGGTGGAATTTTCTTGCTGATTCACTAAGGTGTTAATGGTTTGCTGTTGCTCAGTAACTTGTCGCTGGAGCTGGGTCACCAATTGCATCAGGTCAGGCAGTGGAACTGTCTCGTTAAGTCGGTTGCTCTGTCTTCTGGCCATGTTTTTCTTCACCAAAGACAAATGTGGATGTTATGAGTTATTGTTATTCCTACCCCCCCCCCCCATCTTAAATTCTAAATTATTTAATTCATAAAAATATCATTCATAGTTACATATCCTAAAGAAATTTTTCATCATAAACATCATTCATACTTGCATATTCTAGAATCATAGGTATCATCTATACTGGCAATTTCTAGAATCATTAGAGAACATAAGGTATGCATAGAGGTACTTACTTGGAAGCGGCAGGAAGAGGACTTGATGTGTGTGTAGTGAGATGGTAACTGCTCTTATACCAACCTGTAACGCCCGCTTTTTTTTTCTCTTCCATAAAGCGGCGTTACGTTAACATACTTAGGGCATGTAGACATCATAAGGCAGCGGAATAACTTAAGACTTACACATATATGCCCTACTACCATTCCTAACATAATGACATGGGTACTTGGCATATTAACTTCATACTTTGCATCATATCATGTCATGCTTAACATCATGTCATAGAGTCACATAAGCCATTATTCAAACACATAAGTAGCAAACACATAAGTAGCAACCATAAACATAACCATAAACGTAAACAAATATTGTTTTCGTGACCAAGTCACTACCACACACACACATTCTTGTCCTCCCGCTGCTTCCTTATTGTCCCCTTGCGTGGTCTGCGGTATGAGGAAAATAAGACTATAAGCACATCGGCTTAGTAAGACTCTTTCCTACTCACTAAAATCATTCATCACTTAATCATAAGCACATGAAACATAAACATAACTTTATGCTTGAACATAACTATAAATAAACTTACATGGTATGATACGTGACATAACATGAACATAATTCAACCTAGCATAGCATAATACATGGCATAGACATAAACACAAATAAACATTCTTATCATGCATGATACATGACACAAACATAAACATAAAGAAACATTCTTAACATGCTTGATACATGGCATAAACATATAAGCATAAAAGCATAACTAACATGGCATGATTTCTATCATAGCATATGACCAACTTCATAACCTAAACATAAACACAAGAATTTTACCATCATGCATAATTCATAACCATAAAACATAAGCATAAAACATTACTATCTTGGCATAATGCATAGCATGGATGAATGCATGAATCAAATGCATGTACATAAGGATGCTTACTTTTAAAACCATACTTTTAAATATTTAACATAATCATAACATCATTGGGGGTCCCCGGCTTGTACCACATATATACATCAAAAGCGCGCATCCCTAAGTAAATACGAGGTAGCGAGCCCCGACCTACTAGGGTAAGGACAGCATAGTCGGTAGTCACCGAACCGGGGCGTTCTTAAGGTGCCCATCCCTGTTGCACAGCTTCGGTAATGCCAGAACCGTGGACAGCATAGTCGGTAGTCCAGAACCGGGGCGTTCTTAAGGTGCCCATCCCTTGGACCCATACTTCGGTCCGGTACAAGCTCGTTCATAAAGTAAAATAGTTTACATGCTTCATCATTCATAAGACATGGCATACATCTTCATTCATAAAACATGGCATGTGTAACGACCCGGCCCGTCTATCGGCCCATTTACCGGCCCATTTACTGGTCCTCAAAACCGTCGTACCGTCGTACCATCGACCATCGACCGTGCCGTCATTCATAAACATGGCATGCATCTCTATTCTTAAAACATAGCATGCACTTTCATTCATAAACATAACATGCATCTTCATTTATAGAACATGGCCTACTTACATAAACATCATTCTTATTCCTAGTGCTTGCATGATCATGGAATATGAGGTAAGCATTGCATTATATTCATTGAACATGACATGTTTGCATAGACAATTATCCTAATCCATAGAATTTGCATGATCATGATATCTAAGGTAAACATTACATTTCATACATAAGCATGGTATTCATCCCAAGCATACATAAGTAGGACTTCCATAACATACTACCTACCATTCAAGTGCATGGCATAGAACACAAGACATTCATGAATAAACCCTATTAAGCATGGCATCTAATCATAAACATATAAACATGAAACATGGTACTTAAGGTTAGGGTTATTTGTAACATAACTTCTACCACATGCTTGAACCTATATATATATATATATATATATATATATATATATATATATATATATATATATATATATATATATATATATACTTCATAATGAGCCATAAACCATCATTCCTCAAACCCTAACTCCTCCATACCCTATTTATCTTGCTTGGCCGAAACTTACAAGGAAGGGTTCCTTCATTCAATTAACATGTAAGATAGCATAAGGTAGAGAAACAATCATACATTACCTATAAGACCATGGGAAGCCATTAGGGCTCATGATTAGGGTTATCCCTAACCTTTAGCCCTCCTTCTTAGGGCTGGCCAAAACCCCACATGGGCCATGGGTCCATGAAAAAATTCCTAAAATTCCAATTAAACATTTAACACCTTCCATACCATACCCTAGGAGCCCTTGGGACCCTTACTTGGGGTAAGCCCTAACATGTTGCCCTATTATCCATCTTGGCCGAAACTTGGAGGGTCTCTAGGCCATATGAAAATTCACATAAAACATCCTCAACCTCCCTTGTATCATGAGGACACACAAGCCCTACCTTTGAAGGATTAGATCTAACCCCAACCATGGGATCATGGTGGTGGCCGAAAACCCTAGGGGCACTAGGGTACTCCCAAAATTCTCCAAATCATATTTTTATCCTATATTCATCATGAGAAAGCATTAGAAAACATGGGAGATATTTTTAACATTATTTTTGAACTTAAACAAGTGGTGGCCAAAAGTTTCAAACAAGGAGCATGGTTTTTTTTCTCAACATAAAACATATACGAAACTTCATCATAGGATAAACATCAAAGAGAACTATCATACCACAAGTGAGGGAGTCTTACCTTAGGGTACCTTGGTTTTAGACCTTAGGTTTGGGAGAAGGATGAAGACCTTTGTGTTTTTTAACCACCTCTAGCCTTTGTAACCTTGAACAAGAATCTTGGATCTTGAAGGAGTGGACTTCTTGTGGACTTTTTCCCAAGGAAAACCCCTCCTATGGGGTTCGGCTAGATGGAGGAAGAAGGAGAAGAAATGTGGCTTGGTGGATGAGGAGAAGAGAAATGAACTTAATGGTTAAGTTATCTCTTATTTATGCACCATGAAGAGGGGTAAGTGAAGAGACATGGTGCCTTCTCTCATGTGACTCTTCACTTCCTCTAGCCTTAACAAGAATTTACTTCATTCCCTTATAGCACTCCCTTACTAGGTGAATTGGTTAGTGCATGCATGGTTGTAGACTAGGTCCAAGGTTCAATCCTTGGTGCATGCATTTTATTTTTTATTTTCTTTTTATTTCATTTTTCCTTATTTTCAAAAATTCTCTAAAATTCCCCCATAATCATGCTAAAATTCCAAATTACAATTCTTTTATATTTATATTAATTTCTACCAAATTAAAACCCATTTTTGAAGCTCATATAAGGCCCATTAGTACTTAACTTCTCCATTTAAATGAGAAAATCATGGATCTCCAGCCTAGAGTTCGTACTAATATCTCTAGGTTCCTCGGAAAATTATCTAAACATGATCAATATTTTAAGGAAAATATTAAGATAATTTTCCGGGTCGTTACAGGTGCAACGGTCGAATTTCAGTGGCACCAGTCGACTGCACTGGGGGCGGTCGACTGGTGGCGAGGGTTTCAGCCCGAGTCCTATTTAAGGAGGACTTCGTGGTGGCTGAGATTCTTGACGAAACTCGCTTGGGTAAAGTGAGTTAGTAGTCTTTTGTGCCCAGATAGTGTCCGAGATATTATGGCGAGGTTTCTCCACCCACAAGGAGCGGCGAAGGCTAGCCAGAGGTTATCAGGGGAGTGATCCACCGACGGATTCTTGGATTAGTCACCCGACCGGGGTGGATACCAAGTAAAATCGGTTTGTTAGCGTTGTTTGTTCTTTTTATTATTGTTTTCCGCTGTGCAACTAACAACATAGGTACAAGAACGAATCGGGAATCGCTATTCACCCCCCCCCTCTAGCGTACGGAATCGATCCTACAAACCTAACCCCGGCATCAGCAACCATAAAATTTCCATTGTTATCATCGTAAAGATTCTCATTACTACTATAAATACTTTATTTTTTAGCCAAAAAGTTCACATGTTAAATTAATCGATGTAATACCTTCTTCCAATGCTTTTTTGCCTTCTCGATTTGATCTTGAATAACATGATTAATTGTTGTACCCTTCATTAACCTAATATGCAACTCAGACCAACTAGCGTAATAATTGGCATACTCAATATTTGTTTCATCATCTTTAAGTCTAAAACTAAGATGTCTCCCATTACAATATCTCTCATTTTCTAGTTGACTTAGTTAAGACCCCATTTTAAACAACTTTCAACAAAAATTAAATTTTTTATCAAGTGCTTTTGAATAGATCAGCCAATCTATTTTTGACCGTTTGACAAAATCTAAGTATACAAATATGAAGAAAATCGTTTATTTGATCTATCTTTGGAACCTTTTCCTGTTAAAATATTTTTTATAGGACCTTTTCCCACTAATTGATCCTTCTACTTGTGATCCAAATTCTCCTAGCTTCTAGGGAAAAAGTCAAGTGGAATTAATGAATTTGGTTCTTCATTCACTACATTAATAACATAATCATATAATTATTTTCAAAGTCAAAGTCATCACTATTTTCATTACTTTCAAGCTCATTCACATCTTCCTCAATATCATTTTCAACGACTAAGTTTTCATATAATTCATTACAATTATTTTTCTTTTTCCTCTTCGTTACCCAATTCTATGGATTTCTTGATTCTTTGACAATAAACATGTCGATCGCCCCCTTTGAAACTCAATAATTTTTTTAAACATTTTATCTTTTTTCTACAACAAATAGATACTTTCTAGAAGGATGCATTTTAATTTTCTATAAAAAATAAATAAATCAAACTCTCAAATAATCACTGGTTATAAACATTACACAAACACTTATTATAAAATGCTATTTTCAGATGTTAAATTTGAATTTAAACAATTAACTTTTTCGAATCATCTAAAATTTCTAAATTTTGCATGTATTTTCTAAAAATCATACATTAAATTTTCAAATATCATATTTGACATTTCTAATGAGACTTCAAAATCAAATTATTCAATGTTACAATATGCGAAAATTCTCCAAATAAATAAACTGAAATTTCAAAAATTCAAATATCATTGAAGTCCGATTTTCGCTATCCAAATTCCAAAAAGTCTATTTTTGAATTGAAACAATTAAAACAAAATTTAACTTGAAACAAAAATTCAACATTAACTCTTGGTTCGAATTGAAATGGACAATTTCCGGAACAAAAGCTTCTATAAGTATACAATGACACAACACAACTAAATTAATCAGTAATCAACTACAACTCATAAATTTCATATAAAAATCAAAGCACAAATTTGAATTTTTCTCACCTTGTAAAACATGTTTGGAATTTCGTTGTCTATAGGCGAAAATCAATTCAAAATCTCATAAAAGACACTGATCAAGGTTGCACATCTATCAATAACAATGAATGAGACGGTGCGCATGGTGGAGATGGGTTATGAGGGAGATGAGTCAAGTTTAGAGTCATGAATTTCTGTGTAATTTTGGTTACAAAATGTAACAAAAACCGAGCTAGTTCTGTCCAAAATTATGATGAATTTTTTATTTCTTCATTTTTTAGTTTTTGATGATCGACCAATGAGGATGTGAGAGATTTTGAAGAATTCTTTTTATTTCCGAATATGAAGAGAGAGAAATTTCAATTTATTTTCGTTAGTCTTTATCAAATAAAAAAATATATATACTTAACAAATCTTGGAGCCCATCTTGACCACCGGTCGGCTCTGCGTGGGCTATTGGAAGGAAATGGATCTATATCTTTAAGTTATTCAGTAGTTTCTTCTAGAGAAATGATAGAGAGAATGAAAATGAGAGAATGAAAGGGTGAATGAGATGACAGACACTGTGGACTGCCCAATCAGCAAAAACACAGCAGCGTTTAAAGGAAATGAAATGCGAGCCTTTCTCATCGCGAGGCCGTCGCGTCGCCACCACTCCCTAAAACCTCGACACCGCTCCTCCATCTCTGCGTCGCACGCGTCACCACCACTCCGCCGCTCCTCCATCTCGCGCCGAAAAAACCCAAGACCCCTCCATCTTCCTCTGCGCCGCCACCTCCACTGCGCCGACCGATCCCGAGCCGGAAAAACCCAGAGATTCTGAAATCTTCCTCTGCGTCGCCACCTCCACTGTGCCGGAAAAACCGCTCTGCGTCGCCACCTCCATTGCGCCAACCGATCCCGCACCGGAAAACCCTAAGACTCAGAAATCTTCCTCTGCGTCGCCACCTCCATTGTGCCGACCGATCCCGCACTGGAAAATACACAGGTTAGTTGTAAATTTTGAATTTTTGAGTACCTGTTCTTGAATTGAGCAATTGCATTTTGAGCCAAGAAAAGAAATGCAAAACATAAATTAATACATTTGCAATTTATAATGTGTAGTTCTTATGGATTATTAATTGTTAAATGAACTGCAAAACATAAATTAATAATGTCGCGTGGCCACCTCCACAGCACTATTCTTATGGATTATAATTTCAGTTCTTATGGATTGCAAAACATAAGAATTTAAAATTTATAATGCATTTTGGCTCAGTTCTTATGGATTGCAAAACATAAGAATTTAAAATTTATAATGCATTTTGGCTCGAAATAGTTGAGCCAATAATTATGGATTATAGTTCTTAATATTTTTCAATTGCATTTTGGTTGTACGTGTTTCAAATTGCTAAGATGGATGATGAAACAAACACTTCATGTTTGCCACTGAATGAAATAGAAAATCAATTGCAAAATATTCCCAAGTGTTGGGAGAGTCGTCAAGCTCCAATGAAACTAATACTCACACAATTTGGGATGAAGTTTTCATCTGAAGAAGAAGTTTAGGATTTTTACAATTCATATGTATAATCAGTTGGTTTTGGTATTTCTAAATTGGGATCAAAAAAAGGGAGATGACGGCAAGCAGAAGTATTTCTCGTTCGGCTGCTCAAAAAATGGTAAGACTGTTCCTAAGGGAAAAAATCTCTTTTATCCTAGACCTTCAAGAAAAATAAATTGGAAAGCTAGGATTAATATTATTGTTCAGAATGATGGATTATACTCTGTTAATGGTGTTATTCTTGAACGCAATCATGCATTAAGTCCAAAGAAGTCAAGACATTTTAGATGCAATAAAGTTTTAGATGTCCAAACAAAGAGGAAATTAGATTTGAATGATCAAGCAGGAATCACTTTAAGTAAGAGTTTTTATTCACTTGTTGTTGAGGTCGGTGGCTATGAAAATTTGGCCATTGATGAGAGAACGTGTAGAAATTATATTAGTGAAGCCCGTAGATTAAGACTTGGTCACGGTAATGCAAAAGCCTTGAAGATTATTTTTGTCATATACAAAGTAGAAACTCTAATTTCTTTTACATGATTGACGTGGATGATGATTCTCGTATACGAAATATCTTTTGGGCTGATAAAAGAAGTAGGGCTGCTTATGATTATTTTACGGATGTAGTTACATTTGATACTACATATCTTACGAATAGTTATGATATGTAGTTTGCTCTGTTTGTTGGAGTTAATCATCATGGTCAGTCTGTGTTGCTTGGTTGTAGTTTGATTTCTAAGGAAGATACCGAAACATTCATTTGGTTATTCAATTCTTGATTGACATGCATGAGAGGGCGCGCTCCAAGAGGTATTATCACGGACCAGTGCAAAGCCATGGAAAATACAATTCTTGAGGTATTTTCAAACACTCATCATCAATTATGTCTTTGGCATATAATGAAAAAAATTCCAGCCAAGTTTGGTAACCACGCCAACTACAAGATGATAAAAAAAAAGACCCAAACAAAATTGTTTATAATTCTTTAACAATTGAATGTTGTGATACCAATTGTTTATATATCTTTGTGTAGAAAGATATGAATGTAGTTGTTTATTACTTGGAAATCTAACACATGAGTGTTACAACAAACATGCATTTTTATTCCTTGCGACATACATTTTGCTACACTGAAGAAAGAGTCTTCAACTGTTGCCATGACACGCAGAGGAAGATTACTAACCTAACTACTTTTTTGATAGAATACACAGAAGAAACCCCTTCTAGTTATATTATCTTCGATTATGTATCTGAACATTGTGAATTTTGATCAGGGAGATGGCTTTGCTACTGAAGGAGGGACTTGTTTGCAGCAATTTTCTCCACAGCAAGCATGGCCACAGGTTGGTTTTGGGACTTGAGTGAGCCAGCAGCAACAGCAAGCTAGATTAATGGAAGAACACTAGCTGTAAGTGAATCAATATCTATTCAGTGGATCTACAACTCAAAATAAGCATGAAAGAAAATATGGTGGCAAAGGCGATTTGCTCGTCTCTTGATGTGAACCTTCATCCTTCTCTTGATGTTTGCTAAGATATCTCAGCTTATCAAAGTGCAGAGCTTTTGTTCCTAATGGGTGAAAAAATAGATAGATAATATTCTCTTTTTCATAAAGTAATATTTTTCATTGGTAGTCGATTAAAGTGTAATTTTTTATTACTGATGGGTGAAAAAACTATTAGGGCAATCAGCCCAAGTATGATCGGGAAGATCATGGTTTTGATGTGTGTGTGTCAATATGTTAAGGTTAGGGTGTTATATTGTTTTTGATATGTGTGAATGAGTCTTGCAAGACTTGGTGAGTCATACATGGAGAACACATCTGAGGAACGAGAGCCGAGGGAAGAGAACTCCAAGGGCAAGCCGGGAAGTGGACTTCAAAGGGCACACGTGAAGGGTGGCATGGAAGCAAGCCGAGGGCTTGCGTGTGCATCCAAGGGACGATAGCCGGTGGAAGAGGACTTCAAGGGGTAAGCCAAGGGAGTATACTTGAAGGCACACGTGAAGGAGGGTCGTCAGAGTAGGGAGGAATGCTTTGTGTAAGCTGGGCAGTTGACTGGGAGGAAATTAGTCGACTGCCAAAACTTTGTTGAGGCAATCTGTGATCCGGAGTGATCATGAGTTTTGATGTTTGGGCAAAGGGTTTAAGTTGGGTTTACCCTTGTGTATTTGATATGTGTATGTGAGTGTGCAGGTTGTGCAGGTTATACATATTGGCTTGGTTGGACGGCCTCGGTACGGTGAAGTGTGGCATGGAGACAAGCTGGAGGCTTGTGTACACTCGAGGGACCTTGGTGGAGCAGGGACGATGAGTTGAGGGGCGCGGACTTTGAGGCATACATGAAGGGTGGCATGGAGGCAAGCTGGAGGCTTGCGTGCGCATCCGAGGGACGAGAGTCGAAGATGAAGAGGGCGCGAAGGCAATAGTCGAGGCTGCTGGTTAGGCGTTAGTTGAGTCGTGAGGGTACCAGTGTTGTGTGATTGTACTCGGGAAATCCTAGGGTTCGAGTGCGGAGTGAAATGTACTCGGGAAGGATAACCTTAGGTGTGTGAGTGGACCAGTCGACTGCCCTGGGAGGCAGTCGACTGATAAAACTCACAGAGAGTTTTCAGGCCTGGACCAATCGACTAGTAAATGGGCAGTTGACTGGTAACCCTGAAAACTAACCTTTGGGTTAACCGTTGGCTAGCAATTAAGGCTAGACCAGTCGACTGGTAAATGGGCAGTCGATTGGTAGGCGAGGGTTTCAGGTTGAGTTCTATTTAAGAGAACGTGTTTCGGGCTGAGAACTCTTAACGAAACAAGCATGGTTAAGGCTTGTTAGTAGTCTCTAGAGTCCAGATATTGTCAAGGTGTTGTAGCGAGGTTTCTCCACCAACAAGGAGCGATAAGGGTTAGCCGGAGGTTATCCGGGGAGTGATCCACCGACGGATTCTTGGATTAGTCACCCTTAGGGGTGGATACCAAGTAAATCTTCTGTGTTAGCGTTGTTTGTTTTTATTATTATTGTTTCCGCTTGCGTAACTAACAACGTAGGTACAAAAAGACTCGAAAATCACTATTCACCCCCTATAGCGTACGACATCGATCCTACAATTGATATCAAAGCAAGGACCACTCGTGATTGGAATAACCGCCAAGAAGAGCAAAAGCTAGAGGGAATAACGATAGAAGATAAGTTGGGTGACGACATCTACACTCCACCGCCCTACGACCATGAGGATTTCACGTATTGGAAGACAAGAATGGAAACATGGTTCGGAATGGAGTGGAGTCTTAGGATTGCGCTTGAAGAGCCCTTCGAGATTCCAAAGGATAAGCACGGGAAGAAGCTTAGGCCTAGATATTGGAATCAAGAACAACAAGCACAATCAAAAGCCAATGAGAAGGTAATGAGCATTTTGATAAATATTTTGCCTAATAATATTTTGAGTTGTGTAGGTGAATACAAAGATGCATGTGAGTTGTGGAAAAAGGTAGACATGAGAAATCTACACAAGCCGAAATAGTGGAAGAATCAAAAGAAATGGATTCGATGGTCCAAGAGAGGGAAAAAGAAGGAGAAGTATCAACATCTTCAAGTGAGATAGAGGAATTGAGTGAGAGATCATCAACCTCATCAAGGGAAGAGGAGGTGTCAAGTTCAAGAATTGAGGAGGAGGAGAGACCCTCATCTATATCGAAACAAGAGGAAGCATCCACTTCATCCAAGGTTGAAGAAGAAGTGAACCTAGCCTCCAACTCCACCAAAGCAAAGAAAAAGGACAACATCATATGCTTTGGATGCAATGAAAAGGGGCACTACAAGGACAAGTGCCCACTAGGTAAAAAGGAGATAAAATCTAAATCAATTTCAAATTCTTTTAAATCTAATGTAGGTTGTAGGATTGGAGGAGCCCAAGAAAAGAAAAAGAAAATCCGATGCTTCACATATGAAGAGCTAGGGCATTATCACACTAAATGCCCTAGAAAAGGTGAGCTAAAGAAAATGGAGAATCTAAGGAGATGGGAGAAGGAGGAAAGAAAGAAGAGGAAAAGCTCACAACAAGGAGGGACTACAAGGGTAGGGAGGTAATTCCTAACCCTAAATTAAAATGCAATTCAATTTTGAGTTACTCCATGAGTGTTAAGAATAGTGTAAATTATTCATCCATGCATACTAGGGTTAATGAAAGTTGCTTACTTGTGCATAATCATGGTTTTAAATACAATGATAAGAATAGGGTTAACAAGGTAGATCATAACCCTAAGAAAAGCTTGCATCATGATCAACCCAAGACCTCTAGACCTAAGGATAAAGGCATTAACCCCAAGAAGGGAAGACATATGCCTAGGAAGATGGATAGGTCAAGGAATGTCCAAGGTGGACATGGAGACTCTAGGGTTAGAAATCTAGAAAAGGAAAATCAAGCCTTGAGGGCAAGGCTTAATACATTGGAAAAGACCCTAGAAAGGTTCACGGTTGGATCAAAGGATGTTGGGTAGTATAAAACCCAACTATGATAGATCGGGGTTGGGATACCGGTCTAAGACCTGCAAGGCCAACAAAAGGAAGTATGCTGGGGAAGCATATAATCATGGCAAGAAAGAGAAGATCAAAAATGGCAAGGGGGTGCCATTTGAGGGTAGAAGGAACAACTTAGCCAAAGACAAGGTGTCTAAGGTTAAGAGGGTTCATTTTGTAGGCTAAGAGTCACCGGGGGCACACCAGTGTGGCCTAGTATGGATTGAGTCACCTAGGGAGGTGGTTAAGGCTAAGAGCTCAAGGGGGAGCTCTAGAAGTCTTTGGGGTCCACGGTAAATGGATCTCAAGAGGTTTTCTCCTAGGAAATTAGATGAAATGTACCAAAAGGTTTGGAAGACTTGGGTAAGTCTTAATTCTAAGAAATTGGCACATTAAAAGGATTTTAGGGAGAAAAAGGTGAAAATAAGGATATATTCGATAAAATTAAGGTTTAATGGGTAAATGCCATATATTTAAGTGCTATAAATGTATTATGGTCAAAAATGGGAAGATATATCAAGAAGAGACCTAAATTAGGACTTTTGGAAGAGGTTAAATGATATAATTTAGGAGGAATTGAGTTTCGTGTCAATCTTGGGATTTGGAGTACATTTATTTGGAAACATATTTTTCCCAAGTTAGACATAGGATCCATAAATCTCCCCATAAAATTTCACAATTTTTGGAGATTTGTAGAATTAATTAGGCATTACTGAAATTGGGGTTGAAAACCTGAAATTCAGGTATCAGTCGACTGCCCCAGGGGTAGTCGACTGGTCTCAGCCCAGAAACTCTCTGCTCGTTTTAGCAGTCGACTGCCATGAGGGCAGTCGACTGATCTGTAAGAGTTTGCTAAAGGGCATTTTGGATAGTGAGAGAGTGCAAATGTGGATTATAGGATATGGCTTTGGGTTAAAAGTCTTGATTATGATGTCATATTTCTTGAATAGAGTGTTACCCTATGATTTAATAAGGCTTTATTGATATTTTAAAATTCAAGGACGATTGATAAGTGAATATTTATCTAAGGTTAAGAGAGAAGAAGAAGGAGAATTTCATCATATTATGGGCACATATGGAAAAGAAAAAAATTGAGGACAATTCCTTGTGTAAATTGATAATGGTTAGAATTGGCAAACACAAGGAATCATGAATTGAGTTCAAAATTGATACGAAGTGTTCATCTTTAAGGAAATTAGAGAATTGTACCAAAGTCAAGCACATTTGATAATCTTAATCAAATCATATTTTCCTAGGATAGGGTATATTCTAGCAAATGTGCTTGCAAACTTTTTAGATTTTCTTAAGTGGTGATGAGCTCTTATTGGCACAAGGGATAAGGTTGCTTGGGAGCAATCCTTTAATGGTGTCAAAGGGGGAAGAACTCGAGTGTTGGGTTGGGTATAACTCAACATATTGTTAGTGTGTTCAGTTGGGTAGAACTTAACCTTGGTACATTGAAAATTGGAAGAAGACATAGGTCAAGGAGGAGGATGCCTCCTAGTTGTCTTAATTTTCATAGAAAATTTTTAGATTTTGTGTCAAACTTGGGAATGGTGATAGATACATGGTTGGATGTATTTTTCCCAAGTAGGTATGGGTACCACAAAGTTCTCCACAAAATTTTGAAATTTTTGAAGATTTGTGAAATTTCTGGCGCAATTCTGAAATTGGCCAGAAAGACTGATTTTCAGAGTATCAATCGGCTACCCTGGGGGGCAGTCGACTGGCCAGGGCTGATTTGTGTATCAGCAGCTGGTTTGGTGTCCAAATGGTGTAAAACAAGTGTATGGGGGGTAGTACACTATGTTTAGGATCATTAGGGATTAAAAGATCCAATAATTGGGATATTGTTGGGTTCTTTTTGATGTATGGCAAAGGGAGAGAAGTGCTGGGTTTAATTTGGAAAACCAAACACACCTTTGCTAGAAACCCTAGGTTTAGGGGGAGCTGAGATTAAGAAGGAGCATGGTTGCTCCATTCTTGGCATAAGGGGAACCTTGGAGGGGTTCTTAAAAAGCTTTTGTAAGTCCAATGTAGGGGAGCTTTACAGAAGCTTTAAAAACCCCGTTTTGTTAAAAATTCCTAACTTGGAGGGTTAGGTGTGGGATGCCTTGGGATAGGATTCATACATGCATTGCATATGCATTGGCGGTGTAAGTCCAAGATGGTGTCTTGGCAACGTAAGTCCAGTTGTTGTTTAGCATTGTTTTTGCTATTCTCTACTATTTGGTTTCCCTAACTTAAACGTATTGTCAAACATCAAAAAGGGGGAGATTGTTGAGGCAATCTGTGATCCAGAGTGATCATGAGTTTTGATGTTTAGGTAAAGAGTTTAAGTTAGGTTTACCCTTGTGTATTTGATATGTGTATGTGAGTGTGCAGGTTGTGCAGGTTACACATATTGGCTTGGCTGGATAGCCTCGGTACAGTGATGGGTGGCATGGAGACAAGCTGGAGGCTTGTGTGCACCCGAGGGACCTTGGTGGAGCAGGGACGGTGAGTTGAGGGGCGCGGACTTCGAGACGTATGTGAAGGGTGGCATGGAGGCAAGCTCGAGGCTTGTGTGCGCATCCGAGGGACGAGAGCTGAAGATGAAGAGAGCGCGAAGGCAATAGTCGAGGCTGCTGGTGAGGCGTTAGTTGAGTCGTGAGGGTACGAGTGTTGTGTGATTGTACTCGGGAAATCCTAGGGTTCGAGTGCGGAGTAAAATATACTCGAGAAGGGTAACCTTAGGTGTGTGAGTGGACCAGTCGACTGCCCTGGGAGGCAGTCGACTGATAAAACTCACAGAGAATTTTCAGGCCTGGACCAGTTGACTGGTAAATGGGCAGTCGACTGGTAACCCCGAAAACTAGCCGTTGAGTTAGCCATTGGCTAGCAATTAAGGCTAGACCAGTCGACTGGTAAATGGGCAGTCGACTGGTAGGCGAGGGTTTCAGGTTAAGTTCTATTTAAGAGAACTCGTTTCTGGCTGATAACTCTTGACGAAATAAGCTTGGTTAAGGCTTGTTAGTAGTCTCTAGAGTCCAGATATTGTCAAGGTGCTGTGGCAAGGTTTCTCCACCCACAAGGAGCGACAAGGGCTAGCCGGAGGTTATCCGGGGAGTGATCCACCGATGGATTCTTGGATTAGTCACCCTTAGGGGTGGATACCAAGTAAATCTTCTGTGTTAGCGTTGTTTATTTTCATTATTATTGCTTCCGCTTGTGTAACTAACAACGTAGATACAAGAAGACTCGAAAATCGCTATTCACCCCCCTCTAGTGTACGACATCGATCCTACAAACTTCCAGAGACATCAGTCGACTACCCATGGGGCAGTCGACTGGTAACCCCAAAAAACTAGTCGTTGGGCTAGCCGTTGGCTAGCTACTTTGGTGGGACGAGTCGACTGCCCCAGGGGTAGTCGACTGGTATCGGGCTGGACAGCTTTTGGAGTTGTCCTTTACTCTATTTAAAGGGTGACTTTTGGGCAAGTCAAAGGTACGGTTCTTGAGGGTACCATTGTGCTATTTGTGCTCAACGTCTCCAGCTCTTTCTCTCAATCTTAATTCCATCTTATAAAGAGGAAGAGGGCAATCTTGTGAAGGTTTTCTCCACCTTAAAGGAGGTTTTTCATAGTGGAGCTTGTGTGTGCGTGTGGATCCTTGGATTAGTCACCTCTCTGAGGTGGATACCAAGTAAACAAAGGTGTTAGCATTATTCTTATCATTTTTATTGTTTTTGTTTGTGTTTGGCTAACAAGTTTTGTAGAGAAAATCAAAAGCAACTATTCCCCCCCCCCCTCTAGTTGGGCACCACGATCTAACAAGTGGTATCAGAGCTGGTTCGTTTCGGAAGAATTAACCGTCGACCGGAGCATCAAGGAAAATGGTGTTTCAAAAGGGTTATAGCACCGCGAGGCCACCTTTCTTCGACGACAATGATTTCACCTATTGGAAAGGTAGGATAGAGTACTATCTCATTAATGATATTAAAAATTGGTGTAGTATTATAGATGATTTTGATGCACCCGTAAATGAAAGAGGAGAGCCGCTACCAATGAGGTATTGGACAAAGGAGATGATAAAGAAGGTGCAAGCCAATGCGAAGGCTACAACAACACTTCAATGTGGATTATCAAAAGAGCAATTGGACAAGGTTGGGTCTTTCAAGACCGCGAAAGAGCTTTGGGAGAAGCTCATTGAGCTCAATGAAGGGTCAAATGAGTCAAGGAGGGCCAAGAAAGATCTCTTGGCGGCACAACTCCAATCACTCACAATGAAGGCCAACGAAACGGTAAGTCAACTACATGGAAGAGTCAAAGAAACAATCAACGAACTCCATGTCATTGGTGAGAAGGTTGAAAATAGAGATATTGTTAGGTATGTACTCCAATCATTTCCTATGACTACGTTGTGGGCATCAATGGTTGATGTCTACAAAGTTTCTAGGGATCTCTCTACGGTAAAATTTGATGATCTATTTTGTGAATTCGAGTTAC
This sequence comes from Boesenbergia rotunda, assembly GCA_024364735.1. Classification (NCBI taxonomy): domain Eukaryota; kingdom Viridiplantae; phylum Streptophyta; class Magnoliopsida; order Zingiberales; family Zingiberaceae; genus Boesenbergia; species Boesenbergia rotunda. Next base: position 321,670 of record JAGFNQ010002155.1, on the reverse strand, counting down.
ATGAGCAAGCTAACATTTCTACTAAAGAGAAAGGTGTAGCTTTTGTTGTAGAAAAGGAAAAGAATAAGATCATCTACTCATCATCATCCGACTCGGAGGAATCTAGTGCCTCCATGGATAGCGACCAAGAAGCTTACATGGTAAGGAAAATGCGAAAAGCGTTTAAAAGTTTTTCTAACAAATCTCATGGTAGGAAAAGTTCAAGTAGTAAGAGCAAAGGAAAGGAAATTATTTGCTACAATTGTCATCAAGAGGGACATATGAAGAATGAATGTCCACAATTAAAGAAAAGAGAAGAAAAGAAGGAGGAGAAGAAGAAGGGTGAGAAGAAGAAATCCAAGGGAAAAGAGAAGAGTGCCACAAGTCTCAAAGCTACTTGGGATGATCCATTTTCATCGGAGGAAGAAGAAGATCATGTGTCACACTTTGCATTAATGGGAGTAGACAATTTGGAGTCATCCGAAGATGAAAATGAGTCAAGTGATGAGGAATAAGGGAATTCAAGTGAAGGTGGAGGCTCATCATCGGAATCCGATGTGTCGGTAAGTGAGGTATATAACTTACCCACCTTTACTCTTGTTAAAATAATTGCTAGTACAAATGATGATTTATCTAAGGCTAGAAAGAAGGTTAAGAAATTGAAAAATGAAGTTTGCATGCTCAAATTAGAATCCATGAAACTTAAGGATAATGTGCATGTTTCCTCCTCCATTACACATGATTCATGTTTAGAAAAGGAAAATAAGGAGCTAAGGGAAAAGGTTGAAGACCACACCAAGGCTCTTGGAAAATTTCAAATCGGCTGTAGAAATCTTGACATGATCATCAATAGTCAAAGAACCGTGTATAACAAAGACAGGATAGGTTATAGACCCAAAACTAAGGAGGTGGCATTTATTTCACTTATGGGTAGGAAGGGTGCCCCTAGAAAGCAAGGTGTTAAGGGAAATGTAAAGAAGGCATGGGTACCAAAGAAATACTTAAATGATGTTTGTGGATCTAGCATTTGGGTACCAAAAGCTTGTGTTTTCCGTGTTGTTTAGGTGAAGGTGAAGGAAGCCTAAAAAATGTGGATAGTGGATAGCGGGTGTTCAAGGCATATGACCGGGGATGTAAGCAAATTCTCCACCATTAGCTATCTAAGAGAAGGAACAGTGTCTTTCGGAAATAGTGGGAAACTCAAAATAATAGGTAGGGGCACCATTGAGGTATCTCATACAATCACAATTTATAAAGCACTTTTAATTAAGGATATGGAGTTTAATTTGTTTAGTATGAGTCAACTTTGTAATGCCGGGTATAAGGTTGAGTTCAATGCAAGAAAATACTTCATTAGACAAAATGGCTCAGAAAATATCATGTTAGAAGAATATAGAGAAGCAAACCTTTATTATCTTAATCTTTCTTATGCTTCTAATATTTCTTCTAAGTGTTTCATATCCAAAGAAGAAGAAGAATGGTTGTGGCATCGACGGCTTGGTCACATTAATATGAAGAACATTGCAAGAATTGTCAAAAAGGAGTTGGTGAAGGGGCTCCCAATGATCAAGTACGAAAAGAACAAGATGTGTGATGCATGCCAAGAGGGTAAGCAATCTAAATCATCACACAAAGGTAAAACCTTAACTAGCACTAGACCCAACCCCGGGCCGGGTCCAGCCCGGAACCGGCCCGGAACCGGCCTAGGTCAAGGTGGCCCATTGACCCGGTTCGTCAGGCCGAACCGGAACCAGCCCGGTAGGATGCCGGGCTGATTCCGGTTCTAGGCCTCAAAAACCGCGAATCAATAGTTAACCGCCGGTTCGCATGAACCGACGGTTAACTGCCGGTTCCAACGGCACTGAACCGCCGGTTCAGTGCCGTTGGAGGGTTTTTTGATTTTTTTTTCTTTTTCGACGGATAAGATCATTTGACTTTTTTTTGATCAAAGGCTATGACTTAGTGACCGTTATGATCCAAACTCTATAAATAGGGAGCTCATTTCATCATTTTCACACACAACACAACTTCTCTTCTCTCATTCTCAACTCTCTAACTCTCAACTTCTCTCTGCGTTCTTCATTTTTCGACGATAATGGAAGGAGGTCACGGAGCTTCATCATCTCGATCTCGGAGGGGAAAAGAAATTGCATACGAGGATCCTAACCTTCAAATTTAATCCACCGATGATGAGACCGAGGCTCAGCCCCAACACCCTCCGATCCCCGAAACGCAAGGAAGTACCGATGCGATTACTTCTAAGGTTCGGGGAAATCCTCCTTTAAAATCGTCTATTTTCACTAAACATTTTGAGAAGGTCACACTTCCGTCGGGAGAAATGCGTGCAAAATGCAAGCATTGCAATGCTTCCAACAAATTCCAAGCCGGCGGCGGCTATGGGTCGTTGAAACGACATGTAGAAACGAAGCACCCGACGGAATATGAGCTTGACCGCTCTCAAACACAATTATCTAGATTTTCTAGCAGTAGTAGTACTGATTCTGGTTTATTTTTATATTCAGATAATAAATTAAGAGAATCATTAGCTAAATTTATTTCCGTAGAACATTTTTCTTTTAGTTTTGGATCTAAATGCACATTTGAAGATTTTTGTAAAGAATCTCTTAATCCTGCTGTTAAACGTGTACCTAAGACTACACTTACTCTTACAATTAAAAGATTAGTAAAACAAGGAAAAAAGAATTTAATTGAAGAATTTAGTAAATTAAATAATAAAATTTCTTTATGTTCCGATATTTGGAGTGATCATTGGCAAACTCATTCTTATGGGTATAACATGCCATTGGATTGATAACTCTTGGATCCTTCAAAAAAGATTATTAGCTTATAGAGTTTTTGATGAATCACATACTGCTCATAACATTGCACAATTATTACACATAGTTTTAGAAGAATATGGATTGACTCATCAAATATTTTCAATATCATTAGACAATGCTAGTTCTAATATCGCTTCAATGGATGAACTAAAATTTATTTGTCAACATGTTATTGGTGGTTTATTTTTTCATATTCGTTGTGTATGTCATATTTTAAATTTATGTGTTCAAGATGGATTAAAACTTTTACAAAATTATATTCAACCAATTAGAACCGCAATTTCATACTTATGGTCCCATCCATCTATGATGAAACAATGGGGTAGATTTTGTAAAGCTAATGGAATGCGACCAAAAAAATTTCCATGTGATGTTCCAACACGTTGGAATTCAACATATCAATTATTATAAGATTCTTTTCAATATAAAGATTTATTATGTTTATTTTTTGCATAAAATAGTAATACTAATATATATTTATTTTCACAATAATGGAATATTTGTAGTAGTATTTGTGAAATTTTAAAAGTTTTTAACGATGCAACTAAATAACTTTCTGGTGTTTATTATCCTACTACTCATTTAATTTTAGTAAATTTTTGTAGTATAATATTAATATTAAATGAACATGTAAATGATGAAGCTTTAACTTTATGTATAATAGCTATGAAAACTAAATGGGAAAAATATTTTTATTTAATTCCTGAAATTTATTTAATTGCATTTGCTTTAGATCCTAGATTTAAATTAGAAGTTTTACAAGAAATATTAACTTTATATTATGACGCATTAATTCCTATTAAAGATTCTTCCTCTCCGAAACCCGCTAATATTGTATATAATATTAAAAATTATTTATATGATCTTTATAATCAATATTATGTTAAATATGGAACACAAACTAATATTTCTGAAACACAACAACCTACTACTACTAATTTAAAACTTACAAAAGCCCAACTTTTATTAAAAGAACGGACGAAACGTCCACGAGGATCCTCAAGTTCCACACAGGAACTTGAGAATTATTTTATGACTTCTTTTGATTTTAATGAAGCAGATAGCGAAGACTTCGATATCTTGAAGTGGTGGTCACAGAAGGCTCAAAGCTTTCCCATCCTCTCCGTGATCGCAAAAGAAATTTTAGCTTCTCCATTGTCAACTGTTGCTGTGGAGCAGACGTTCAGTGCCAGTGGCAACATATTAGATGAACGACGATCAACTATGTCTCCCGACTCATTGGAAGCTCAAGCATTACTTGATGATTGGACCAGAGCCGAGAAGCGAATCCAAGGAATGCAACTTTCAGAAGACGAAGTCAAAGAATTTGATACCGAAGGAACAAATACAACGGGAACGGGAGGAAATGGAAGTGAGTGAGAAAGGGTAAAAATGTAAAAAATGTAAAAGGGTAAAAATGTAAAAGAACTACGCGGACTTTGATTCCCGTAAACCCTAAGGGGATACGTAGGCAACTTATATAAGTGCAAGTCCTTTTTTTAATAAAATTTATTTTTTTTAATTTAATTTTTAATTTTTAATTTTTTTAATATAATAATCTTGAACCGTGGCGAACCGTGGTGAACCGTGAACCGTAACCGGCTTGGGCAGTAAGGTTAAGGGGCGACCTCCCACGAACCGTCAAACCGGCGGTTCCCAACCGTTGAACCGTCGGTTCCGAACCGTGGTCGAGTCTAACTAGCACTTTTTTACCTTTAGAGCTATTACATTTGGATTTATTTGATTGCCATAGTACACCTTCAATAATAGGAAGTAAATATTGTTTGGTAATTGTAGATGATTTTTCTAGATATACATGGGTGTATTTCATGAAACATAAGGATGATACTTTAGAGATATTTGTAGGATTTAATAAACGGGTTGAAAATGAGAAACACCTCAAGATCAGCCGAATTAGGAGTGACCATGGTGGGGAGTTTGAAAATTCAAACTTCTCACACTTTTGTTTAGAAAATGGGTACAAACATGAATTTTCATGTCCAAAAATCCCTCAACAAAATGGTGTGGTAGAAAGAAGGAATAGAGCTTTACAAGAAGCCGCTAGGACCATGCTTAATGTCTAATCTCTACCTAGCTATTTTTGGGCGGAAGCGGTGAATATTGCGCTACATCCAAAACTGGGTCTTAATTCATAGGTTTTTAGGGAAAACTCCATTTGAATTGTGGAATGGGAGAATTCTACAAATTCACTATTTTAGGGTTTTTGGGTGTTAGGTCTATATTTTAAACACTAAGGATGATTTGAGGAAATTTGAATCTAAGGCGGATGAGGGGATCTTGGTTGGATACTCATCCACTAGTAGGGGATATAGAGTGTATAACAAAAGAACCAAGGTGATTGAGGAGTCATTCAATGTAGATTTTGATGAGTCTATTAGCACTTATCCTAGAAAATCTTCTATTGATAAGGACATAGAAGAAAGTCAACCCCTTGCCCAAGAGGTTCAAGACTTACATTTGGAGGGCATTGATCAAGGGGGGAGAAATGCATTAGAGGATGAAAATCATGTAAAAAATGAGCCCATAATCTCTAGGACCCTAAGGCATCACCAAGATCATCCCATTGATCAAATAGTTGGAGATGTTACCCAAGGGGTGAGGACTAGATCTTACTTTAGGGAACATAGTAGTCAAATTGCCTTAATTTCCCAATTTGAGCCAAAATCTATTAATGAGGCTTTAGGTGATGTGGATTGGATTCTAGCCATGCAAGAAGAATTGAATCAATTTGAAAGGAGTGAAGTATGGGAGTTAGTTCCTAGACCCAATGATTGTACCATTGTCACCACAAGATGGGTTTTTAGGAACAAGTTAGATGATCAAGGAAAAATTACTAGAAACAAGGCTAGGTTGGTAGCAAGGAGGTTTAATCAAGGTGAGGGTCTTGACTATGATGAGACATATGCCCCCGTGGCTATATTAGAGTCTATTAGGATTTTATTAGCATATGTCGCTCACATGGGTTTCACACTTTACCAAACGGATGTGAAGTCGACATTCCTTGATGGGGTCATTAAGGAAGAGGTATATGTAGAACAACTACCTGGATTTGAAAACCCAAACTACCCTAGTCATGTCTACAAACTAAGAAAAGTCTTGTATGGATTGAAATAAGCTCCCCGGGCTTGGTATGAAAGGTTTTCATCATTCTTAGTATCCAAGGGTTTTAGGAGAGGTACAATTGATCCAACTTTATTTTTAAAATCTAAGGATAAGGACATCTTTGTGGCCCAAGTTTATGTTGATGATATTATTTTTGGGTCAACAAATAATGAATTTCTCCATGAGTTTATTAAGTGTATGGAAAATGAGTTTGAAATAAGCCTTGTGGGAGAATTGACTTTCTTTTTAGGATTACAAGTCAAACAAACAAATGAAGGGACTCATGTGTATCAAACCAAATATGCTAAGGAAATCATAAAAAAAATTGGACTAGAAAATGCTAAGGTAGCATCTACCCCTATAGGAACAAATGTCAAAAATGGATAGTGATCTTGAAGGGAAAGTAGTAGACCCAAAACAATATAGGAGCATGATTGGTAGCTTGTTATACCTAACTGCTAGTAGACCGGATATATTATTTGCGGTAGGTATGTGTGCAAGGTATCTATCATGTGCCAAAGAGTCTCACCTAGTGGTAGTAAAGAGAATCTTAAGGTATATTTAGGGTACTCTTAATGTCGGGCTTTGGTATCCTAGAACTCCAAACATTGAACTTTTTGGATACACCGACTCGGATTATGCGGGGTGCACATTGGATAGGAAGAGTATTAGTGGAGGTTGTCAATTTATTGGGTCATCTTTAGTTAGTTGGAGTAGTAGGAAGTAACCATGTGTTGCCTTATCAGCAATCGAGGCCGAATATGTAACAATGGGTGGTTGTGTGTCTCAACTACTTTGGGTCATGCATACCTTAGAGGATTATGAACTTCATTACTCCAAGGTTAGGGTTTTATGTGACAATGTAAGTACTATTAATTTGACTAAAAATCTGGTACATCATCCTAGGACAAAACACATTGAAGTTGATGGATCGTTGATGGTACGCTAGAGGGGGGGGTGAATAGCGTTTCGTCGAATCTTTCTTCCTACATGGTTAGTTGCACAGCGGAATATATAATAAAACAAAACTAACAAGTAAGAACAACGCTAACAACCTGATTTACTTGGTATCCACCCCGGACGGGTGACTAATCCAAGAATCCGTCGGTGGATCAATCCTCGGATAACCTCCGGCTAGCCCTCGTCGCTCCTTGTGGGTGGAGAAACCTCGCCACAGCACCTTGACACGATATGGACTCAAGAGACTACTAACAAGCCTTAACCAAGCTTGTTTCGTCAAGAATCTCAGCCACCACGAAGTCCACTTTAAATAGTACTCGGGCTGAAACCCTCGCCACCAGTCGACTGCCCCCGCTGAAATTCAACCGTTGCACCCCAACGTTCGAATTCTCAGCCAACTCACCAGCCACCTACCAGTCGACTGCCCTGGGGGCAGTCGACTGGTTCCCAGCTGAACCCTTCCCGAGTACAATCACACATCACTCGTATCCTCATGACTCGACTGACTCCTCCTCCGCAGCCTCGACTGTTGCCTTCACGCCCTCTTCATCTTCGGCCCTCATCCCTCGGATGCACACGCAAGCCTCCAGCTTGCCTCCATGCCACCCTTCACGTACGCCTCGAAGTCCGCGCCCATCAGCTCATCGTCCCTGCTCTCCAAGGTCCCTCGGGTGCGCACAAACCTCCAGCTTGTCTCCATGCCACCCTTCACCGTACTGAGGTCGTCCAGTCAAGTCCATATGTGTAACCTGTACAACCTGCACACTCAACATACACATATGAGATAACAAGGGTAAACCTAACTTAAACTCTTTGCCCAAACATCAAAACACTTGGTCACTCCAGACCACAGATTGCGTGGGGAGATTTGTAGAATTAGTTAGATTTTTCAGTCGAATTTCAGAAATCCCTAACTAATTCTACAAATCTCCAAAAATTATGAAATTTCGTGGGGAGATTTGTGGGGCTAATGTCTACTTGGGAAAAATACGTTTCCTAACAAAGGTACTTCGGATCCCAAGATTGGCACGAAACTCAACTTATCCTAAAGTGTATCATTGAAACTCATCCCAAAAGTCTCAATTGTGATTTCTCCTCACTGTTTCTTCCAATGCTTGATCACAATTCATTTCTATCAGTGAATTATGTGGTATTCACACATTAAAACCTTAATTTTATCAAATATCACCCTATTTTTACCTTTTTCTCCTTAAATCCTCAAAGCCTAGGCTTAAGACTTACCCAAGTCTTCCAATCCCTTTTGACACATTTCACCTAATTTTCAAGGAGAAAAACTTTTGAGATCCATTTACCATGGACCCCAACCCCAAAGGCTTCTAGAGCTCCCCCTTGAGTTCTGAGCCTTAGTCACCCCCTAGGTGACTTAACCCATACTAGACCACACCGGTGTGTCACCGGTGATTCTTGGCCTACAAAATGGACCTTCTTATCCTTGGACACCTTGTCCTTGGTTAAGTCATTTATTTTCCCTTTGGATGACACTCCCTTGTCATCCTTGGACTTCTCCTTTTTGCTATGATCATATACCTTCCCAGCATATTTCTTTTTGTTGGCTTTGGAAGTCTTAGACCAGTATCCCAAACTCGATCTTTCATAGTTGGGTTTTAAACTACCCAATACCATGTCTAAGCCCTTAGATCCAACCGTGAATCTTTCTAAGGTCTTTTCTAATGTTTCAAGCCTTGCTCTCAAGGCTTGATTTTCCCTTTCTAGAGTTCTAACCTTAAAACTCATATGTCCACCTTGGACATTCCCAGGACTACCCATTTTTCTAGGCACATTCCTTCCCTTTTTAGGATTAGTGTCATGATCCTTAGGTACAAAGGTCCTAGATTTACCATGATGCATGCTTTTCTTAGGGTTATGATCTACCTTGTTACTCCTAGTCCTATCATTATACCTAAATCCAAAATTATGCACAAATAAACAATTTTCATTGATTTTAGCATGCATAGATGAATGATTTGTCCTATTTTTAACATTCAATAAGGAACTAGAATTTAAGTTGCATTTAAATCTAGAGTTAGGGATTACCTGCCTTACCCTTGTAGTCCCTCCTTGATGTGATCTTTGCTTCTTCTTTTCCACCTTCTCCCATCTTCTCAGATGCTCCATTTTCTTTAATTCTCCTTTTCTAGGGCACTTGGTGTGGTAGTGCCCTAGCTCTCCACACGTGAAGCATCAGATTTTCTTTTTCTTTTCTTGGGCTCCTCCATTCCTACAACTCATGTTAGATTTAAAAGAACATGAAATGAGTGTAGATTTTACCTCCTTTTTACCTTTCGGACACTTATCCTTGTAGTGCCCCTTTTCATTACACCCAAAGCATGTGATATGGTCCTTGGCTCTTGCTTTGGTGGAGGTTGGAGCTTTTGCTTCAACTTTTGATGATGTGGATGCCTCCTCTTGTTCTGGTACAGTTGAGAGTCTCTCCTCCCCCTCAATTCTTGAAATCAATACCTCCTCTTCTTCTCTTAGGAGGTTGATGATCTTTCACTCTCTCTCTCACTTGAAGATGTAGATACTTCCTTTTCTTCTTCTTCTTCTTGACTCATTTAACTTTTCTCCTTAGACTCTTGAATTGTTGTACGGTTCTTGTGACATTTTTCCAACTTATCCCACAATTCATGAGCATTCTCATATTTACCTACACAACTTAAAACACTATTAGGCAAAAGATTAACTAATATACCAATTACCTTTTCGTTTGCCATAGATTGCTCTCGTTGTTCTTTATTCCAATATCTAGGATGAAGCTTCTTCCCGTGCTTGTCCTTTGGAACCTCGAAGGACTCTTCAAGTGCAATTCGAAGACTCCACTCTATCCCGAACCATGTCTCCATTCTCTCCTTCCAATACTTGAAATCCTCATGGTCGTAGGACGGCGGAGTGCAAATATCGTCCCCAAATTTATCTTCCATTTCCTTTTCCCTCTAGCGTGTGCTCCCTCGGCGGTTAGTCTGATCAAGAGCGGTCCTTCGCTCTGATACCAACTGATGGATCGTTGATGGTATGCTAGAGGGGGGTGAATAGCATTTCATTGAATCCCTTTTTTCCTACATGGTTAGTTGCACAGCAGAATATATAATAAAACAAAACTAACAAGTAAGAACAACGCTAACAACCTGATTTACTTGGTATCCACCCCGGACGGGTGACTAATCTAAGAATCCATCTGTGGATCAATCCCCGGATAACCTCCGGCTAGCCCTCATCGCTCCTTGTGGGTGGAGAAACCTCGCCACAGCACCTTGACACGATATGAACTCAAGAGACTACTAACAAGCCTTAACCAAGCTTGTTTCGTCAAGAATCTCAGCCACCACGAAGTCCGCTTTAAATAGGACTCGGTCTGAAACCCTCGCCCCCAGGGCAGTCAACTGGTGCCACTGAAATTCGACCGTTGTACCCCAACGTTCGAATTCTCAGCCAACTCACCAGCCACCTACCAGTCAACTGCCCCCAGAGCAGTCGACTAGTTCCCAGCTGAACCCTTCCCGAGTACAATCACACAACACTCGTATCCTCACGACTCGACTGACTCCTCCTCCGCAGCCTCAACTGTTGCCTTCGCGCCCTCTTCATCTTCGGCCCTCGTCCCTCGGATGCGCATGCAAGCCTCCAGCTTGCCTCCATGCCACCCTTCACGTACGCCTCGAAGTTCGCGCCCATCAGCTCATCATCCATACTCTCCAAGGTCCCTCGGGTTCACACAAGCCTCCAGCTTGTCTCCATGCCACCCTTCACCGTACTGAGGCCGTCCAGTCAAGTCCATATGTGTAACTTGTACAACCTGCACACTCAACATACACATATGAGATAACAAGGGTAAACCTAACTTAAACTCTTTGCCCAAACATCAAAACACTTGGTCACTCCAGACCACAGATTGCCTCAATAGAAGTGAAGCATCACTTCATTAGGGATCATGTGGCAAGGGGTGACATAGAATTACATTATGTTGAATCAAAGTCAAACCTTGCCGACATATTTACCAAGCCTCTTCCCGAAGCGGAATTCACATCTTTAAGAAGGGGGCTTGGTATGTGTTTTGTAGAAGTCTAGGAGTGGCCTTGGAGTAATACAATAGGAAGGTGGTGCGTGATTCATTAGGATGATACAAATGATTCACTTATGCTTATGGAATATTGTTGGGTTATTAGATGCATCACATTATTAAAAATATACCAACTATGGAAAAAATAAATGTTTAATTAATGGACATTTTACCCAAAGATCATAGTTGGACATTTTAAACATTTAAAAACATTTATGTGTTTATGTGTTATGCCATAAGATTGGAAAATATATGATTTCAAAACAAGGTTGGAACTTTGATACAAAGTTAGAGTTTTTCAATAAATTTAAACTTTTGTCAAAAAGTCAAACATGTTTGGATTTTTCATGAAATTATATATTTCTCTGTTAAAGTATATCATATGAAACATGTTTGTAAATTTTCATAATTTTTGAAATTTTCTGAAATTTTTGGTGAGTTTCTAAAATTCGGCTCAGAAAACTGATATTGCAGACTGAAGAGTATCAGTCGACTGATACCTCTGATTTCATAAAACTGGGAATTTTCAGAAATGAAACGTTCTCCCATTTGATGTCATTGGTTAATATTTCTTCAGGCAATCCTTTTGATGATGTCAAAGGGGGAGAATTGGGAGGTTTAAGTTAGGTGTGTAACTTAACTTTTGGTTAAACTTTGGTTTATGGTGGAAACTGAAAATGGGAGAGGGCATAGGTTAAGGGGTAGGTTACCTCTTGATTTTTACTATGTCTTGTATTTTCAATTGCTGTTGTTTTTCCCTAACTTAAACATATTGTCACACATCAAAAAGGGGGAGATTGTTGGGGCAATCGACCCAAGTATGATCAGGAAGATCATGGTTTTGATGTGTGTGTGTCAATATGTTAAGGTTAGGGTGTTATATTATTTTTGATATGTGTGAATGAGTCTTGCAGGACTTGGTGAGTCACACATAGAGGACACATCCGAGGGACGAGAGCCGAGGGAAGAGAATTCCAAGGGCAAGCCGGGAAGTGGACTTCAAAGGGCACACGTGAAGGGTGGCATGGAGGCAAGTCGAGGGCTTGCGTGTGCATCCGAGGGACGATAGCCGGCGGAAGAGGACTTCAAGGGGCAAGCCAAGGGAGTATACTTGAAGGCACACATGAAGGAGGGTCGTCAGAGTAGGGAGGAATGCTTGTGTAAGCTGGGCAGACCACTGGGAGGAAATCAGTCGACTGCCAGAACTTCCCGAGACATCAATCGACTGTCCATGGGGCAGTCGACTGGTAACCCCGAAAAACTAGCTGTTGGGCTAGCCGTTGGCTAGCTGGGCAGTCGACTGGTATCGGGCTGGACAGCTTTTGGAATTGTCCTTTACTCTATTTAAAGGGTGACTTTTGGGTAAGTCAAAGGTACGGTTCTTGAGGGTACCATTGTGTTATTTGTACTCAAAGCCTCCAGCTCTTCCTCTCAATCTTAATTCCATCTTGTAAAGAGGAAGAGGACAACCTTGTGAAGGTTTTCTCCACCTTGAAGGAGGTTTTTCATAGTGGAGCTTGTGTGTGCGTGTAGATCCTTGGATTAGTCACCTCTCTGAGGTGGATACCAAGTAAACAAAGGTGTTAGCATTGTTCTTATCATTTTTATTGTTTTTGTTTGTATTTGGATAACAAGTTTTGTAGAGAAAATCGAAATCAACTATTCACCCCCCCCCCTCTAGTTGAGCACCACGATCTAACAAAAACTCCTTCCATCTTCTTCTTAAAGTAATCTTTTCGTTCTAGGTTATGTAGTAAAGCATACATAACTAAATTGTGCTAACAAATCAAACAACCATGAACCATACACCAAACCAACAATGTTGGTAAAAACTCTTGTAAATACATATAGCAAACCAACCATACACCAAATCAAACAACCATGAACCATACACCAAACCAACCATGATACTTAAGGAACATGATTTTACATATAACAAATTACATCAACCAACTCAAAATCATCACAATCCAAGTAAATACAACTACAAAGATAGCAATTCTAAACTTCTTATTCAGTGAACAAATTTCAGCACTCAACTTCATAGTATCAGAATTGTTGTTAACGTCACTGAATAGATCATTGCACTCAACTGCATCCTTGTAACCAATAGATGTCTTTAATTCACTAATCTCCAATTCTATGTTTTTGTTCTCCCTCTTCAAATTATTAATAATTTCCTTCGTTCTCTCTGACAATTCTGGGTCATGCCATAAGAAGAAGTCGCATCCATTTTCCTGCATTTGAAATGAACTTAATAAAAAGTCAATAATTAAAAATATTCATAATTACCTATGTTATTGTATCAAAAACTTACTCTAAATTTTTGACTGAAAAAAAAATCGCCTTCCTGGATTAGTTTCTTTCCATGATGCCCATAGATTAGCTCTTAACTCACAATAACATATTATATGGGGAGCACCACATTGCTTGTCATTCATGCGTCTTCGAGTGAAAGAAGATGATGATGATGAAGATGGGTCACTTGTCATGAATTATCTTTCCTTTTTTCCTGTAATATTTTTCCTACATTTCACTGAGAGTATCATTACCGTGAAAATATAAACAGCAATACCACACTTTAAGTAAGCAATACCAACAAGGAGTTATGTTCCAAGCTAAAGCAGAAAAAAAGCTAAAGCAGAATGAAAGCAGAATAAAAGCCAAGACTCAAAAGTTTTGCATATGTTCTAAGCTAAAGATACATGTCATCCACAATTTTAGGTAATCTGTCAGGGTCGTTTGCATATGAAGTTATTTGCATTTAGATATGTAAAGAGCATAAGACAATCTAAAAGCCAAGAATAGATTTTCGTATATCCATAGCCACATTTCTTCAAGCTTTCTAAGTAAAATAGTGAAGCAAGTAAATTCAGAATCAAAAATTAAGAATAAAAAACTTTTCTACATCCACAGTAGTAATTCTCCAAACTTTCTTCAACTAGATTTTCCAAGTCGAAGAGAACACAATCCAGTAAAAAAAACTAAATTTTTAATGGGCACAACTTATAGGAAAAGCCATAAAATTAGATGTTTGATAAGGTTTTACTAACCTTCTCAATACCTACTTTATTTTCAAACTAAATAATTGACATTGACATGGATGCAACTTATCATTTAAAAAAAAATATTTCAAACTAAAACATCGCAACATAGCTTCTTCATGCCTTTTTAGCCTTCACTGGTGGACTGTGAGGGAAGATGACTCTAAAGAACCAACTTGCAAAAATGACACCAATAAAAGGGTAGATCCAGTAGACGTAGAATTGTTCCCACGTATTATGGTGATTGTTCAGAAAAGCCCAGCAAAATGCCTGTAAATTGAATTTAATGAGTATGTTTTCATGTATTAGAACATAAGGTGAAGGATTCAAAGATGATAATTATTGGAATGAAGTGAAATTAATGGTGATGAGCAAAATGATATACCCACTCACCACTGTAATGAGATGTAAGTATTTAGTACCAAACCTAAGGGGGCAATGATTTTTGAGTCTTGGGTTTTTCCGGCGTAGTGGAGGTGGTGACGCAGAGGAAGATTTCTGAGTCTCTGGGTTTTTCCGACACGGGATCAGTCGGCGCAGTGGAGGTGGCAGCGCAGAGGAAGATGGAGGAGTCTTGGATTTTTCCAGCGCGAGATGGAGGAGTGGCGGAGTGGTGGCGACGCGTGCGACACAGAGATGGAGGAGCGGTGTCAAGGTTTTAGGGATTGGTGGCGACGCGGCGGCCTCACGATGAGGAAGGATTGGGTTTTAGGATTCGGCCTCGCGATGAGGAAGGCTCGCATTTCATTTCCTTTAAACGCTGCTGCGTTTTTGCTGATTGGGCAGTCCATAATATCTACCACCTCATTCACTCAGTCTTTTATTCTTCTATTTTCACTCTCTCTATTATTTTTATGGAAGAGAAACTGTGACTTTGACCGTCAAACATACAATATATAAAATCGGCCGGCTCCGCGAGTCATATTTTACTAATATCATTTTAAGCTTCTGAGTCACAAAGTATCACATGGATGATGTCACCTGTCCCATCAGTCTTACGTTTCTGCAGGACATCGAGTTGCCGAAGGCCCAAGCTGAGGAAGGTGTTAATTAAATGTCAATTTACAACGACCTACCTAGGTTTTTTCTATTGATCAACAAATCCTACGCTAGTTTAATATTTAATAAAAGACATATTGCTTTTATCTACGTATACATAAATATTTATAAGTTTGATATAAAACAAATCAAATTTAACATGAGTCTGACATAAAATTATATCAAATCTCATATGGATTTGATATAATTTATATATGATCCAGTATGAAATTATTTATTTGTTCTTCCTTACTAAATTATAACATCGTCAAAAAAAAAGTTAAAATAAATAATAAATATTATATTTGAATTTTGTCATCTCAGTAATTCATAAAAAATCAAAAAAAAATTTGTCTATCAATAAGTTTCGATCAAAATTTATTAGTTGACTTAGAGAATTTCGATTATATTTATTTCAAGTCTTATGAATTTTTAAGATTGTAAAAATTTTAAATATGTTATATATTATTAAAATTTAATAAGCGAATAATAAAAAAGTTATAGGCTAGATTTAATATGGAATATCTCATGTTGAGCTTAATATATATTGAGTCTGATATGAATCATATTAGGTCTATAAAAATTTAATGAGAGAGGAGAGAGGAAAGAAAAGAGAGAGGAGGAAAGAAAAAAAATAAATTTGCCAAAAAATTTAAATAAAAAATATATATAATTAAATGTATCTTTAAAAATATTAAAATAGCATCTTTTGGTACGTCATAAGTCTTTAAATTTCTTAAAACACTCTTCCTTTCTATTCCAAATTAAAATAAAAAATTAATTTTTTGTTTAAATCAAATAAATTAAATCGAATAAAATAAAATTTTCATTATTTCATTAAAAAATTTCATATAAAAATATTAATGATCATAAAAAGCTTATTTTTAAAAAAAGTCATTAAATCTCCTAAATATATTCATATATTTTTAAAATTGAATAAAAATTAATAACAATAAAAGCATATTAATAAAGTATATATATATATTATCTTTTTAATAGCTAATTACAAGAAAAAAAATTAAGTTTAATCTAAAAAATTAAAACTTACTTTCATACTATTTTGGTGAAAGCATCATCATCTTGATGTTAATATGTTCAAAGTGTTAGGGCACATCGAGAATTAGAGGCGATGAATAATTCGCTTTTGTTCGTTAAACATTTATCACGATGGAAGACTTGAGCAATCCTAACACCTTTTTTACTTTGTATCCACCTCCTTGAAGTGACTAATTCAAGGGTCCACTCTCCTCACACTCACATCCACTATGAATGTTTCTTTCTTAAAGGCGGAGAAACCTCGTACAAACTCACGAAAAATTATAATAAGAATAAGTAAATACAAAATAAAATCTTACAAGATTTTCAACAATGACTCCATGCTTATCTTACTCTATTCTAGTTTGGAATCGCCCCTTGATGCTTGGAAATGCAGCAACATTTGTCCCCAAGAAATACACAAGAACAAGAAAAGAAGGGAGGAGAAGAACTACCTTCAATCTGCAGCGAAACCCTTTATATCGCCCGATTAGGGTTCCTTAATCAATTGCCCAATCGATTACCACACAGATCGATCAAATCTAACCGTCCAAACTTTGCAACGGCTATTTTTCTTCTTTTCCCAATTGATTACTCAATTAACGACAATTTACCAAAGGGCGTACGTAACAATTGAAAATTACCAAAGGGCGTACCATGGTTTCTCATCCTGTCGCGAAGTGAGTCGGACGCCCTTACAGCTGCGTGAGTCTCCGGGAAGGGCGAGGTCTCTGAGGTGGCGTGACGAGCTGGATCGCTTCCAACCTGCGAGGTAAAGACCGTTAGAACCCGCCGGGAAAAGTCCCCGGCCAGGCACTCCGACGGTCAAGTCAGTACACGACGGTGGCGATAGAAGGCAATAGAACAGTATGAAAATTGCACTATCGCGCGTCCCTAGGAAATGCGGAGTGAGGGGTATATGTAGCCGGGGAAGCTGACAGGTTCTGCCCGCCTGCCACTTGCTATCGTGTAGCGATGACAGGGTAATGCATGTCCAGGGGTGGCAAGGTAAAGTGACACATGCTGTATTAAGGAAAGGGGACCTGTCAACTTAAGAGTTGGCGTCGTTAGACGCCGCTCGGCCTGACACCAGGGCATGTGGTCAAGGTACAGGGCACAAGATGTGGCAGGCATATCAATACCTCGGCGAGATATCTACCGCTGGGGACCAGGATGACCAAGGTACTGCGCCGACCCCATACAGCTTCTGGTAGTCCGGTGTCAGGGAGTGGTTGTGCCTACTGGGGCACTGAATAACGAGCCCGGCTGAGGACCTATGAGGATGCCGACTGGGGCACTGAATAACGAGGCCGGCTGAGGGCCTATGAGGGTGCCGACTGGGGCACTGAATAACGAGGCCGGCTGAGGCCTATGAGGGTGCNATTTAATTGCCACTGCAAGCTTGTTAGGAGAAACGCCGGCGACGGGGGAAACGGTTTCGGGTTCGTGCTCGTGCTGGGCTTAAAAGACGGCAGGCTCCAACCTCGTCGATCCCTTCTCTTCGTTCTTAAAACCTCCTCTTCGATCCTCCTCCTCATCCTCATGCGTCTCGCCTCTTCGATCGCAGCGGAGTATGAGAACAAGGGCTGTGTGCTAAAGGTTTGACCTTTCATCTCTGTGATTTTAATTCAAGTTGTTCGTGTTTTGGGATTAGGTTTTCATGACGAAAAAGAAAATTTTTTACCCCTTTTTCTGATTCTGAGCGTCGCAAGTTTAATGCGACGTTTGGTGCTCGTTTCGGAGCAGGTTTGTGGAGTCAGGTCAACCTTTGCATCTCGATCTTGTTTGTTCTTCCTGTTGGTTAGCGGAGTAGATGATCCATTTCTTTGCTATGGGAAACTTTTTCTTCAGTAGTTTTTCTCAGCTTAAAATTAACTCCGTTTCCGTGATTGGGATTTTCCAATTGTTTTTTTTCCTGTGATTTTGATGAGAGCTTTTCGCCTCGGATTTGGATTTTCTATGTCATTTTGTGCTTCATTCCGTACCTCTATTATAGCTTGTTGGAATTGTTTTTATTGACATTCCAATGTTTATCATCAGGCTTCAAGTCATTCAGTAGTGAATATTGAGTTTGGTGATAATAGCTGATTAAACTGCATGAAAATTAAATTTTTGACTCTTGCAATATTGCAATTTCTGATAGGAAATTTCTGTTCTGACAATCGATAATCAAAATTGATTAAGCATAAGGAGCGTGTATTTTGGGAGTATGCCAGGGCCTATGCGAGGAATAACACAAATTTTTGACTCCAGCAAATTGGGTAAATCCCACAAATCCATACATAAGAAGCATGAGGATGGTACGAACTGCGCTCCTTCTTAGATTACAGATTGAGATCTTAACATAATAATAAAAAACAATTATTGCTTCTTTTTTTTTCAATTTTTTGTTTTTGTTTTTGTAATCTCTTGCTTTATCATCATTACTAAATCTTTCCTTTTCCTAAGTAGACTCTGTTGATTATGGTAGGTTTCGAAGCTCCACGGAATAGCTTGGATATACCCATTAACACATCTTATGGGTATCACAATGTCACTGAAGAGGTTTCGGTGAGCTATATGTGTCATATTTACAAATATGTGATTGTCTGATGAGGATGCCTAGATTTTAAACATTGCACATCAGAATTAGGAGATTCTTGTTGCTGATGACATCCTTTTATTCTAACATATGAATAACCTTTTGACTTAGATAAGTCTTCACTATGTGGTACTCACTTCAATGATTAAACATCAGTCTTAGACTTGGTTCAAATTTTTATGAACTTTATACACTCTCACCCCTGTTATGCAATTTTGTTCAATTAAAATGATAACAGCGTGAAAGAAGTCATTTCTCTAATTTCAAGAAGTCTAGTGGAAAAAAAAATAACAACGGTCTGCGTCTGGAATTCTGGTATTAGATCCATTTCCTTTGGAATTCTGGTATTAGATACATTTCCTTTTGACATCTGATCGATTTTAATTTTTTGAAAACTTGTGTTTACTGAAGATTATTTTGAGAAAAATCTGCAGTGAAGATTCTCTATACTTTGTATTTGTTGGATTGATTATACAATATATTGTTAGATTAATTATACAATTTATACTATGCTATTCTTTGTCCCAATTCTGCAATAATCTTCTCTACCACTGATTGCCAAAGTGTTAAGTTCATACTTCATAGATGATGGAATCTTCTAAACAACATACTTCCACTACAAGTTTTCTTTTCTGCGACCTAGAAACTTATATATGCAGTCATGGATATTCTATCGAAGAACCTTTGAATATCAATATTCTTTTCAGGTGAAACACAACTCCTCTAAAGTGAATAATTGTCTCAATGGAACCTCTATTAAGAAGTTGAGTGACGGAGAGATTTCTAGGCAGGCAAGTGATAGTCATGCTGCACCAAGTGTTGTGGCCCAATTGATGGGAATGGACTCAATGCCAGAACCAACTCCAAAAGCTCTCAAGGATGAACATGAAATCTACAGATCAAGAAAATCTGCGGAGACAAGTAGCCTGAATCAGATTAATTCAGTTAATGAAACTTCATGTAGCTCTACGTTCTCTAGAGAATTAAAACGAAGCTTAGTTCTGAATGGTAGTGCACCAGATTCAAAAGCTGAAAATAGAAGAAAACCACATCCACGCAAACATCCACAGGAGGAGCTACTGCAGAAGTTCAAGAAGGAATTTGAGTCATGGCAAGTATCCAAGTCGTGGGAACAGTCGGGGTCACAAAAGAATCAGGTTTTGAGAGATATCAAAGATTATCAAACTATTGCACAGGAAATTCTGAACAAAGAAAAAATGACTAAATATTTTACTGCAAAGAAAAACTTTGCTGAAGAGAAACCTACAGAGTTTGTTGATGATGCTTCATCAGCCAAACAAACTGTAGCTACACGAGAAATGACCAACTTACACACACACTTGGACGGACAGTCCCAAACCTTCTCAAACACCTTCATGCATACGACAATTGATACCAAAATGAACAATTTTGAACACTTTCCAGGCATTAAGACTGATAGTAAGAAGGAGAGACCTAGTTCACTTACACGAATAGTGATCCTGAAACCTACTTTTTACAAGATGGATGGCACTGTGGAGCAATTAGCTGCACCATCCAATCAGTTAGGAAAGGAATGCAGCATGAAAGATTTTCTTGAGGAGGTGAAGGAAAGGCTCAAAAATGATATTCAAGGAAGGAGCAGAAACAATGTTGAATTTAGAGAAACTGATGTGAGGTCTTCATTTGGCAAAAGGTCAGTTGATACAAAGCAAATTGCTCGTGACATAGCGAAACGAATAAGAGAAAGTGTGAGTAGAGACATGGGAGCTACTCTGATGCCATCAGATTCAACTAGATCATTTATGAGTGACACACAAATCAATGCACTTGATTCACCCGAGTTCATTAGAAGAGATATGAGGAAATTCCTAGCAGAGAAATCAAAGAATGCACTGAAAAGTGAGTTCTTTTTTGAGAGTCCTCTAGTTAAACATGGACACTCAGGTGCTTCCTTCATGACAGGGAAAGCAATACGAAAGGTGATATCTGACTTTCCATATAAAGGCAAAAATGCAGATTACTGGAAAAACAAGAAAGCTGCACATGAATCAGTTCCAAGAAATACTCAACAGTGTCTGGCTGTTGACTCAGAATCACAGCAAAACCTAACCAGATCATTCTCTGCACCAGTGTCTGGAACAGCATTTGGGAAGCTCCTCTTAGAGGACCAGCACATTTCTGGGGCTCAAATCCGTAGAAAACATGAATCATCTGTTAATAATGTATCAGAAGCAAGAAGACAGAGGAAAGATAGTTTCAACATAAAGGGAACAGTATCCAGTTTAAAACATAATTTAAATCTTAGAGGTAAGTTGTTTGGAAACAAGAATCGGTTGATTAAGGAATCAATTCAAAGTGATTTCTATCCAGCGAAAGAGATACAAACTGTGCCCTCTATTGTTACCAATTCTGGGATTTTGCAGGCAAGGCTTTTTATTCAAACTTTGTATATTTCTGGGACTTCTTTTATAGTATGTTTCTATATAAACTGTTTGGTCTCAGGAAAACGCTACTGAGGTGCCACCAAGCCCAGCATCAATATCCAGTGCTTCTCCTGATGAGTTGTGCAGGCAAGATAACCCGAGTCCTATATCTCCACTTGAAGTCATGGAGTATCATATGCCATCGTGTATCTCTGGAGAGTTTAGCACTGATGCTCCAGCTAGAGGTAGATTGCTTTCGACTAGTATGCTTAACATCTACCTATGGTTTTACCATCATGAAACAACATGTAGTGATGTTTCTCTAATGGATATGTGAGTGTGCTTGACTATACCTAGAATTACACAATTTAGATTCCTGGATATTTTATCTTATGACTATGGACATAAAGCAACTATCTCAGATCTGCATTCTTCTATTTCCCTTTTAAAAAACAATAATTTAGTATTATGTTGAACTGTTTTATAAACTAGCTTTGACACTTAATTTGATACACCTCTTTGGCAGAACCGTTTGTGCCTGAAAATATGGAGCATGTTGGACACGATAAGGCAAGCAGAGAGAAGTCTCAAGAGCAAGAAATAGATGACATGGAAGAGAGGGACACGTCTTATTTGCGTGATATCCTCATCACTGCTGGGTTTTACGAGGATAATTCCACAGATCTTGCAAACTCAAGGTTGGATGAATTAACAAGGCCAATCTCACACCAGGTTTTTGAAGAAGTGGAAGAAGCATACAAATATGGTTACGTGGATACAGAGTCTTCCATCGCTTACAACAACAATGTAACCATAGGACACAAACTTCTGTTCGACTTGGTAAATGAGGCTCTGCAAAGCATGCTCGGTCCAAAGATAAGATGCCCCATGCTGAAGAGATGGGTTCTAGGTCCAGCCACACCATCAGAAGGAAAAAATTTGTTGGAGGACTTATGGAATCAGATCAAGTTGTACTTGAACCCTTTTATGCATGAGTCTGACACTCCAGATAACATTGTTGTTCAAGATATGAAGATGACAACTTGGCCAACCATGTTGTATGAGGAAATGGATGTGGTAGGAAGACAGATGGAGAGGACCATTCTATCCAATTTGATAGGTGACATTGTGAAAGATTTGTACTTTCGGAAGCCCTATCCACAAAACTGATACTTCATTGAGAGTGCTTAATTTCACTTGAAATCCTACCTCTGCAGAGACAGGTATGAGGGAACTGCTGATGAATTTTTTAAACATATATTGCTTATACAGTTCTCTTTCATTTTTTTTTTTTACAATTTGGAAAATAGCAAGAGAATTCTTTTGAGAGAAAAATGGTTACTATGAATTTGATCAATGATTTCTTTCAGAAATAAAATATTAGATGAATTTGATCAATGGATGCTTCATTGTGTTTATGGGCTATTGAATTCTTAAAGATGGATTTGTATTTGCTATGATTTTTCAAGGAACAAATGTTCTTGTGATTGGTTTATCAGTTGAACACTAGCTTATAAGTTTTATAGAATAGTTATTCTTTATTTATTCAATTTTTAAAATTAAATATATATTCTTGTTCTATTATGTAAAAGGTAAAATTCATTATTTTATAGGAGAGTAAATCAAGAAACTGAAGTAACCCATCATATGGAAGAGTATTTTTGTCGATTTTATCGAGAATCGATCTTTATGTCATTCTATAAATTTATAATAACCAATTCTGTTATGTCTTGGGAATATATATATATATATATATATATATATATATATATATATATATATATATATATATATTTTCTTGTTCTAGGTGAATATAAGATAGGACTGATATCATTATGACAAGGGCACGGTGGGCGCCTAGTTGAGGATGCCAACAAAGTCTTATAAGTCTAATGAGTCGAATAGGTTGGGCAAGTCATGTCTCGTAGGACTAGACATGTCAATCTTTTCGTTTTGGCCAAGCAAATTGAGGGTTTACATACTAGGCGCTCTCAAAGCGAAAATATGCATCTGAATTTTAAGAAACATTCTCTTAATGTTGAGTATATCTCCCTCAAATTGGTATCGATTACGAGTTTACCAAAGTAAAAAGATCATATAAGAGACACTTAGATTCGTGCTGTAGTCAACTGGGGATCCCCATGGTATCGTCGAGTGAGTTTAGTGGTCAATATGATAAAAAAAAAAGAAAGATTAGATGAGCGGTTGGTTTCTTATAAGCCTAGATGGTAAACAAAAAGTCAATCAGGGTGAGAGATTGAGATGAACAAATCAGGTTAGTTAAGCCAAATTGGAAGAAATGGCTAGAGGGGCTAATCAAATCGATTGGTCCAAGCAAAGGGAATAAACTAATTGAGTTGATGAAACAATCGAACTAATGGAGCCTACCGAGCGAATGTGGCTCTAGAACTTGCTATTCTAAACCCTATTTTGGGGTTCCATTTAGAGTCAACTAACTTCATCACTCTCCTAAATTCACTAGTACGATCACCTTTTGACTATGTCACCATTAAGGTCAACTTTGACTAGCTTGAACAAGGTTGAACCAGGTCACCAAACTGCATCCCTGATTTTATGACTTACCACACCAAACACTTCGTATGTTACTGGTAAAATAAATTCTATTATAATTAGAGGCCACGTCAGCAACCTACATTTTCTTTTTTGCTAAATTGTCCTATAAAGGCCGGGCCGGAAGTGGGCCACGACACACCAAGTTAGCATCACGTGGCACTCACGTGACCACTGAGAGGTACTCGTCGATAAAGGATACTCGCAAATTGCTTATGGTCGCTTGCTCGATGGAGTACCGCCACCTGCTCGCACGCTCCTTCTCTCTTCCTCCGGTTGCGCCGGCGATCTATAGAGCTAGATGTTGCTCAAGGCACGGCCGGGTTACCGTTTCCGCCCTCCGTGCCTGGTCCCGACGGAAGCCGCCGGAAATTCTCCTCCACCCTCGCCGCCCCAAGCAGCCGCCTGACATGGGAATATCACGAATGCCCTTGGATATGGAGGGGGGATACCGCCAACTGCTCGACGACGGTCGTCAGGAGAAGAACGCGGCGGACGGCGACGACGGTTCGGAGTGGAGTGCCCTAGAATTGGAGGCAATTTCCGCCCTCTTTGACCGGCCGATGGCACAGAAGCCGGTGAAGAGCGTTATAAAACGGCCCCTGCCACTCCCGACGCCCCACAAGGGGCGTCCCCCGGGGTTTCCTTCCCCGAAGCGCCACGTTCGCTCCGCCTCAGGCTCCTCACTTGCGCCGCGGTGTTCCTTCGCCGACCGGGTTCGCAAGAACCCGGAAGCCCTAATCGGCATCGCGCGCGAGATCGCGGCGCTTCCCGTCGACAGCGACGCCTGCGAGGTGCTCGATCGGTGGCGGAGGTTCCTCCGCAAAGGGTCCCTGTCGATGACGGTCCGAGAGCTGGGTCACATGGGCCTCCCCGATCGTGCGCTGCAGACCTTGTGCTGGGTTCAGAAGGAGCCCTCGCTGTTCCCCGACGACCGCACTCTCGCCTCGGCGGTGGAAGTGCTGGCCAGGTGCGGGCAGCTCAGGATCGAAGCGGACTTGTCCAAGTACTTGAACTCCGCCAGCCGACCCGTCATCGAAGCCATGGCCAGGGGGTTCCTCAAAGCAGGACGCCTGAGCCGAGCCCGCAAGATTCTGCTTTTCGCCAAGGACAACCACCGAACTCTCGATCCCGGTATCTACGCGAAGCTCATTTCCGAGGCCGGCAAGACTCCTGATGGATACAGGTTGGCAGCAGCTGTACTGGACGAGCTCGGTGAGAGGGAGGACTTCGACCTGGAGCCGCAGGATTGCACGGCTGTGATGAAGGTCTGCATTAAGCTCCAGAGGTTTGAAGCCCTGGAGAACCTGTTCCACTGGTACAAGCTCAGCGGAAGGCACCCCACTGTGGTGATGTACACTACGGTCATCCACGGCAAGTACTGCGAGAAGAAGTTCCGCGAAGCACTAGCTTTGGTATGGGAGATGGAGAGTTCCGGGTGCCCCTTTGATCTCCCAGCTTATCGTGTGGTTATTAGGCTAGTGGTTGCTCTAAACGATCTCGGGAGAGCGACTCGGTACTTCTCCAAGTTGAAAGACGCTGGATTCTCTGCAACGTGCGACATCTACCATGATATGATCGCTGTTAATGCAGCTTCAGGTAGATTGGCAAAGTGCAGGCAGTTGTGTAAAGAAGCAGAGATGGCTGGACTGAGGTTGGATGGAAAGTCATTGTCCATGCTCTCCGAGCTAGAGTCAAAAGTTTCTTCAAAAGGATAGAAAACTTCTTCCTGCTTGTGTTGTTGTATTGTTCTCTCTGTTTCAACATTCCTTTGTAGTTGTTCACAAAGAAAGATAAGTTCTTTCACATTTCAAGAATATTTCACATTAGATGGCATGCAAAACTTGTTCCTGGTACTGCACAAACTGTCTAAAGTCCACAAATTGATTAGAATTCATTGTTTCTTCTACTCTATTCAAGACTGTTCTATTGGAATTTTTCAATGTACTTATTGGAGATGCCTTAAAGTGTATTGTGATCCATCTGCTGGTTAGAAGCAATTCCTTAGTTCTAATATAATTGTTTTAGCTTTTCTACTAAGAATCACGAATCTTTATATATATATATATATATTGATTTCTCAGTTCATCACCAAAGCTACTGCATGGTTGCTAAGCCATGTAATACTATAAGGCTCATCATATAATAGGAATTCTTTAAATTCTGGTGTTATGTAAAAGTAGCATAATAGTGTTTTTCTGCAAAATTGAGATACCCCTCAATAATTATCTTTGATTACCTTCCTATTTCATTCAACTTATTCTAGTTTTCTAAGGGTAGAACAGTCGAATACGAACAACTGAATCACTGTTGCAGGAAAGGCCTTTTCAACCATATCTGCTTGTTTTATGATGTGTTTTTCTTTCTCAGAATCTGTATGCGTTTGTTTGTATTATGATAGTGTATCTATTTTTCTGTTCCCATTATCTATTGATTAATCTAACTAATATCGACCACCAACTGTTAATCAGACTAATCATGTACATCATCGATCTCTGGGCTACCACATCAGCATATGTGATCAAAGACTCACCATTTAAATCCCCCAAGTTTGAGAAACAACCATCATCTTCTCAATTAAACATACTAAACCTATCTCACAACTAGAACAACAACCCATTGAGAAATCCAAAATGTAATACCCAATGGTTTGGTGAACAAAGATCGATAGTGATGTTGTGGTAGAAAAAAAGATTATGGCACAAACCTTAAATCCAAGATCTTCAAAGATCCTAATCCTTATCTGAATATTCTTACTCTGGAGTTGAAGCATTCAAAAACTGCAAACAGTAATCAGCTACAAACAATTTCACAACAATAATCAAATTGTGAATAATCACATGGAAAGGGAGAATTTCTTTAGGATAATTTATTCTCCATTCAAATCCTAATTAAGGTAGAGTCTCGATACAACTTTGTGCTCGTTATAAGTTCAATAAAATAGTCACACTGTGCGAACTGTTCTTAGTTTAGGAAATTGGTTAAAGGATTTTAGGGAACTTGCTTGAGATTATATTTCCTGTGCTCATTGCTCACCAGATGTATGAACTTATTCAAATTTGCGCACCAGATGTATGAACTTATTGAAATAGTCACAGTGTGCGAACTGTGCTTTGAATTTTACAGTAAGCATATCATCTGAGCAAACTATTTATTAGCCATTTTCGACAGCCGTATTGTCTTACATAGTTACATTTGACTCCAATTCGTAGAGTACATATTTTCCATAGTTGACGTGGGGAGGAGTTATGATACATTCAGTAAAAAAATTTAATGAAATACTCAGTGAATAACGTGACACTTTGTATACACACGTTCGATTATCGTTCAGACACCATCAGTGGCCTTCAGCCGCCGCCCCCAATCAAACTATACGCTAAGGGGCACGATGAATCCGTCGAGGATCGCTGCATGTTATTCACTAAATTTTTCATTGAGAATTTTTACAGAGCATGTCATTTAAACTTTGAGTTTAGTCGTATAATAATATTATTGTAATTTAAAGTCCGCATTTAGACCCATTCACTTGCACATTTACGAATCTACTTCAAATCTAACTTTGATCCTTTGTTTTTTTTTATTGAAAAAAAAATAATTGATTTATCTCCGGCCTTCCTGTGTTGTAGGAAGGAAGCTGTGATGTGGGAAGACTCCACCTTGAGTCTACTCGACGCGCCACCGTCGTTGCCAACTGCTAGGAAAGTGTTTCGTGCGCTCTCCCCCTTCCCGCTTTGACTTTTGTATTTACATGTCAAAGATGCAGCCATGACTTCAAGTCCGGTCAACTCTTCGCTGCATAAATGCTCCCTTTCCATGTTCCCTCCCTCCCTCACAGTTCCTTATTGCAGAGACAAGAAGAAGCGTCTACTAGAGAGGAGGAGGAGGCGGCGGAGAGAAGGCAAGAGCATGGGGTTTGGCAGATACCTCGCCATCAAGTCCAGGTACTTCTTCTTCTTCAAATCCCTAATTTCGCTTCATGAATCAATCCGCATGGATTCCTTCTTCCTCGATCATTACGCAAGTCGCAAAAAGCCTTGACTTTTACGGGGTTGGAGGGGATGTTCTTGCTTTCCCTGTCATCCAAGTTGGCTCTTTTATTGATTTTTTTTTTTTTTTTGGCTGCATGGAGCAGTCTGCTTGGATTCACTCTTTTTCGACCATTTACACAAATTGCATGAAGTTTCGAGTTTTATGGGGGTTTGAGATATCCATCTCGAAGTCGCCCTTCTGATGCCTTTTCTCTTTCGAAGATTGGATTTTAGCTGGATCGCTTCTGTCCCCTGCTTGAATCACTCTGCTTGGATTACACAAATTGCAAGAAGTTCCTGCCGTCGCCGAAATAGCAATTTACTAAATTGATGAGCAGCAAGATTTTAAGTTATTAATGTATTTCTTTTATCTACTAATTTGTTTATTTTTTTTATAAAAATATCAAACATCTTCTATATGAAAAATAAATATATATTATATAGTAATTATTATTTGCATTCCAATTCGATTGTTGACCTGTTGTCTGTAGTCGCCGGCAAAGGAAGACTCGCCTACGCGGCCGCCGTGTGACTGGCTACCAGAAGGCCTTCAATCCTTGCTCCTGGAGGGCACCATGGCTAGGGATAGAAACAGATCAGGCCAGATCAGATTTTCACTTTAACAGGCCAGACCTGTATAACAGCAAACAGGCCTGAGCCTGGCCTGTGGCCTGTTACAGGCTTTATTCTAGGCCTGAGCCTGGCCTGTTCAATAACATGGCCTGGCCTGTGGCCTGTTTACAAAGCCTATAATTTAATTCAATTATCCAAAATACTTCTAATATATAAAATATAACAATTCAATTCGAATATTCGATTATCCAAAATACTAATTTAATAAATTATTTAAAAATACCATAAATATATATGTTCCTTCCAAAGTAAATATATAAAATATGTATGATATAATGAAAATATATTTGTGGTGTGTTGGCTAGTAGGGTGTAGATAAGAGTTTGTTCGCAGAGGTCTAAGAATCAAAACTCTATTTTGATAATTTGTATCATGTAATTTTAACAGGCCCAGGCCGGCCTGTCAAGTCTCATAGGCTTTATATTGAGCCTGGGCCTGACCTGATAAGAAAAACAGGCATTTAAAAAGGCCTGATTGTTATTTTATTTTTAACAGGCCCAGGCCAGGCCACAGACCCCTGACAGGCCGCCTGGCCTATTTCCATCCCTAATCATGGCGGATTCCTGCCTGGGGCTCTCCGACCACCTCGACATGATTTTTTTTAAAAATAATACAAAAAATAAAAATCAATGAAAATTAAATTAATAGATATATTAATTAATTGATTAATAAAAAAATTAATTAATTCATAGTTGGCTACAATATTAATTAACCATTTCATGTCTGACATAAATTTGATTAATTAAATAATTAATTAATTATTAAGTTGATGGTATTTTAAAAGACATTCCTAAGCATCCTATGTTTTTTACTCTGCAGGAATCTTTTATCGTCTGGGAGTAATCTCACCCAAATCACGAACTTTTTCCTCTCGCTTTCTTCCTCTCCAGTTTTAAGAGTTTCTTTCCAAACTTCCAAAGTTCGGACTCGAAATTTAGAGTGCTCCTATTTAGGGTGGTCATTATATCTTAGAAGGTGGTTATTGATAAATCGTATGGATTTAACAAGATAATAGTCTTAAGGAAGGAAAGAAGACATTATCTTACCTTAATAATCTTAATTATGCATATACATAAATTTACCCAAAAGGCGTATCGATATCACAAGAAATAACTCGACATTTGATAAAATTAAATTGATAAAGATAATATGAAAGGGTATGCTTATTATCAAAAGGGTATATCAATATAAAAAAAACAACTCGGATAAAATTAAACTGGTAAGATAATATCAAAAGATATGTTTATTATCCGAAGGGATATAAAATAAAAGTAAGTTGGTAATGATAATATCTAAAGGGATGTATTTATTAAAAAGATTATTTCAAAAGTATAAATAGGACAAGATCGATATCATTATACCGAACTTTACTGATTTAAGACATCGTTTCATCGTCGACTAATCAAACTCAGCTATTAAATCAACTCCAACAAACTCTAACCATGAGTAGAACTTACGACAATACTTTGATCATGTTATAACGAATTATTTTTCAAGTTGAGAGATAGTAAAAGATAATTCGCTTACTTAGTGCCCCCGTTAATTCGTCCCAGGACCAATACGAAGGAGGTAAATTATGAAAGTTACTGATAAGGATCGAATGTTGGCTAAAAGGGGGGTGAATAGTTTGGTGACCCAAATTCGATCTCTTCCTATAAATGTTAGTACAAACGGAAATACAAACTAAGTAATTAGACAAAATGCTAACACTTTACCGTTTACGTGGTTCAGAGATTGCTTGCTCCTACTACACGACGTGTCCTAGAGGTGGACGAATCCTTGATCCTTTAGTGGATCAATCCCCGGTAATCTCCGGCTAGAACTTTCTCCTTCTCGGTGGAGAACAACCTCTCACAATCTTTTCTTCCTCTTTACAAGATGAAAGTTAGGGTTAGGAGGAAGAGAGTGGAATTGGAAGCTTAAGCACTTGAGCAAGAATGTTTCACAATAGAACAGCTAAACCTTCTCAAGTCTCAAGCTCCTCTTTAAATAGAGGAGAGAGCTATTAATAAATCAGCTCAACCCCGACACCAGTCGATTGCCACCAGGACCAGTCGACTGGTGTCCAGCTAACGGCTAACCAACGGCTAGCCTAACGATTGGAATTCGAACAGACCAGTCGACTAGTGCCTAGACCAGTCGACTGATCTTTCTCTGAGTTTTCTCTCAGTGCTGCCAGTCGACTGCTTCCCTTATCAGTCGACTGCACAGCTTACAAACTCACTCTCAACTTCTCCGAAGTCCATCCTTCGCGTATGCCTTGAAGTCCACTTCCTCGGATTGCCTCTTGAAGTTCACTTCCTTCGGCTCTTGTCCCTCGGATGCGCACACAAGTCCACGACTTGTCTCCATGCTATCCTTCACGTATGCCTTTGAAGTCTACTTCCTCAGCTCGCCCTTTGATGTCCTCTTCCTTCGGCTCTCGTCCCTCAGATGCTTCACTCTTGTAACGACCCGGCCCGTCTACCGGCCCATTTACCGGCCCATTTACCGGTCCTCACGACCGTCGTACCGTCGTACCGTCGACCATCGACCGTGCCGTTACTCATACTAGGTCTTCCCACCCCTGGGTGTGGATTTTTGCCTTCCCAGGATTCGAACCCTTGATCCTTCGGTGGATCACGCCCCGACAATCTCTGGCTAATGCTTTTTCCTTCTCGGTGGAGAACAACCTCTCACAAATTCTCTTCTTCTTTACAAGATAAACACTAGGGTTTAGGAGGAAGAGAGAAGACATGGAGCTTGAGCAATTGAGCACTTGAGTTAAGATTTCACAATAGAAATGCTAACCTTTCTCAAATCTCAAGCTTCTCTTTAAATAGACGAGAGAGTTGTTAACTAAACAACTCAGCTCCGACACCAGTCGACTTGCCCCAGGGCCAGTCGATTGGTGTCCAGCCAACGGCTAGTCTAACGGTTGGATTTTGAACAGACCAGTCGACTGGTCCTCATACCAGTCGGCTAGTCTAACGGTTTGAGGACCAGTCGATTGGTTAGAGCTCATTAGTAGTCTAAGGTGTTCAGAGGTGTACTCAAGGTTGTGGCGAGGTTTCTCCACCCATAAGGAGCTACGCGAGCTAGCCGGAGGGCATCCGGGGAGTTATCCGTTGAAGGATCGTCCACCTCACGGACTGTTGTGGAGTAGGAGTCTTCATCTCCGAATCACGTAAATATGTAGTGTTAGCATTGTTTAGTTGTTAGTTTTGTTTTTATTGCATTTTCGCTTGCACAACTAACAACGTAGGTAGAAGAAAGCTGAAAATTGCTATTCACCCCCCCTCTAGTAAGGCGTAACGATCTAACAGATTGCACCAACAAAGAATACCTCCATCCTCTTCTTCCACCAAGAGAATTCTCATTCGAATTTGGGTGATTAGATATGCGAGCAGACCATTTTGATGAGAATTTGCTCTTCTCAATGGTTAGT
Source organism: Boesenbergia rotunda (assembly GCA_024364735.1). Taxonomy (NCBI): domain Eukaryota; kingdom Viridiplantae; phylum Streptophyta; class Magnoliopsida; order Zingiberales; family Zingiberaceae; genus Boesenbergia; species Boesenbergia rotunda. The sequence continues at coordinate 289,928 of JAGFNQ010002155.1, read as the reverse complement.
CCATTGAAGGGCGACCTTGTGCTCTGATACCAATTGATAAGGATCGAATGCCGGCTAGAGGGGAGTGAATAGCTTGGTGACCTTAATTCGATTTCTTCCTGCAAATGTTAGCGCAAACGGAAATACAAACTAAGCAATTAGGCACAATGCTAACACTTTACCGTTTACGTAGTTCGGAGATTGCTTGCTCCTACTCCACGACGTGCCCTTGAGGTGGACGAACTCTTAATCCTTCGGTGGATCAATCCCTGGCAATCTCCGGTTAGAACTTTCTCTTTCTCGATGGAGAACAACCTCTCACAATCTTCTCTTCCTCTTTACAAGATAAAATCTAGGGTTAGCAGAAAGAGAGTGGACTTGGAAGCTTGAAGACTTGAGCAAGGATGTTTCACAAAAGAACAGCTAATCCTTTTCAAGTCTGAAGCTCCTTTTTAAATAGATGAGAGAGTTGTTACAAATCAGCTTAGCCCCGACACTAGTCGACTACACATACCAGTCGATTGATCTTTCTGTGAGTTTCTTCTTAGTGTTGCCAGTCGACTGCTTTCCTTGCCAGTCGACTGCCTAGCTTACAAAATCACTCTCAACCTCTCCGGAGTCCATCCTTCACGTATGCCTTGAAGTGACTTCCTCGGCTTGCCCCTTGAAGTCTCTTCTTTCGGCTCTTATCCCTTGGATGCGCATATAAGTCCACTGCTTGTCTCCATGCCATCATATGTCTTTGAAGTCTACTTCCTCGGCTCGCCCTTTGAAGTTCTTGTCCTTCGGCTCTCATCCCTCGAATGCTTCACTCTATTATTCCTCATATGTGATTCACCAAGACCTGCAAGACTTAAACACACACATCAAACCAATATGAAAATCTAACTTAATTATATTGACACACACATAAAAATCCATGATCTATTCAATCAAACTTGGGTTGATTGCACCAACATCTATTAGCTCGGATGCTGTGGCTAGTGTGTGGAGAGAGCGAGCACACTGATTTTATCAAATTTTAACCTCAAACCTAAAGTTAGTAACACCACACACCATTTGCCTTACATAGAATATTTTAATAATAATTACTCAAAAAATAAAATTAAGAAAAAGAATTGTTCTTACCTACTTGACCATTGCCATTTGCCTAGCTTCCTTGGGGCAACCATAGCGGAGATATTTGGAGGAATATTTCTCTAAATTTTCCCTAATTTCAAAAACCCTTTATGGGAGAGAATAAAAGTGGGGATATTAGAAATCACTAGAGGGTATTAGAAATCATCGAGCATAATTCTACCGGGTGATTTCTCAATTAAAAAAATAAAAAAATAAAAACAACACTGACCCAACGAATCAAATGAGGATCATAGCAAGCGAATAATGTGGTCAATACCAGATGATAATCACCTTGTAGCAGCCTACATAATCATGAGTGAAGATTCAGTAGTTGGTAATGTTAGGACCAGTAGGAGAGCTAGAGGGGGGTGATTAGCTCCGATCTTTACTCGTTGTAGATTTGTTGCGACGAAAGACTTGAGCAATGCTAACACTTTGATTTTACTTGGTATCCACCTCCTTGAGGTGACTAATCCAAGGATTCACTCTCCTCACTCTCTCATACACTATGAAAGATCTCCTTCTTGAGGTGGAGAAACATCTTACAAGCTTAAAAGAAGATACAACAAGAAACTCAAGCAAATACAATAGAAATCTTACAAGATTTACATAACTTAGCTCTCTTTGCTTTTCTTGCTATCTTCAAGCTTGGAATCGCCTCTTGATCCTTGGAAATGCAACAACACTAAGCTCCAAGGCCTCACTTGAAATGGCGATGAAGGAGGAGGAAGAGTTGCGCGAGCATAGATCTTCAAACCTGCGTAAAAACCCTATATACCCGACGCCTAGGTTTCCTAATCGATTACCCAATCGATTACCACGTTAGACTTAGCCGTTCAACGGCTAAATTTTGAAGCTTAATCGATTAGCCAGATTGTTGAATCGATTCAGCACCTTTCTGTGCTCTCGTGCAAAACTGTTGTAATCGATTGCCCAATCGATTACCGGACACCTTAATCGATTAGCCAATCGATTACCGGATACCTTAATCGATTGACCAATTGATTAAGAGAAGGCTGAATCAATTACCCAATCAATTCAGTCAGCTTCTGTTCTTGCAACTCATTTCTCTCAATCGATTACCTAATCGATTACGGTTCGTCTTAATCAATTACCCAATTGATTATAACCCGCCTTAATCAATTACCCAATTGATTACGGTTCGCTCTAATCAATTACCTAATTGATTAAGAGTCTATCTGTTCTTGCGAGATAACAACCCAATCTATCATCCAATCAATTGCTCAATCCTAACTTGCTTAGCTCAAGTCTAGGGTTCCTTTACCTAACCTCGGTCAACCATGATCTTTTAGAGCTTCCTCACCAAGTATTCGATCATTCCTTTGATCGACTTAGAGTTTTCCTTGCCTAGTTCCCAACCAGGACTTAACCTCCCCGATCCACCTGGACTTCACCTAGTCCCATTAGGTGTGCCTAGTCCCACTAGAACTTTTCTCGTGCCAGCGTATGATCTCCCCGATCCACCTGGACTTCACATAGTCCTATTAGGTCTCTTACAGTCAAGTCTCCAGTCAACCTTGACCCACTTGACTCACACAATATTCAAACATCATATGATATTCAAACATCATTATCAAACATTGAAACATCCAACCTTAAGCTCACAAAGCTTACCAAACATAAGCTCACCCGAGTCTAGTCAAACTAGGTCAACCCTGACCTAACAAAGATTGCACCAACAGGTAATGCCCAGAAGAGTGAGTCATTTTAGAAACGAATGGTGAAATACTGCAATATCAATTGAGATAAGCGAGCTAAAAAGAGAACTGCAGATAAAGCAAAATTATATTGGGCTTCGGTGAAAAAGATCATGAATATATATAATGGAATCTATAATAAATGATACAATGATCGACTATGCGGATAGAGAGATGAAGATTTTGTTGAGATTGATGGCACGACTAGAGGGGGTGAATAGCTCTTCTTTGATTTTGTCTACAAAAATGTTAGCTAAAGCACAAAACAATAATAGACAAAATCAATTAACAAAGAAAGCAATGCTAACTTCCTTGATTTACTTGGTATCCACCTCCTAGAGGTGACTAATCCAAGGATCCATACCACATAATAAAGCTTCACTATGATCTTCTCCTTGAAGGTGGAGAAATCCTTACAAGATGCTCTCTTCCTCTTTTACAAGATAAAATTTAGAGTATGATGAAGAGAATAGATTATGGAGGCTTTGGACACTTAGAAGAGGATCTAGCAATCAAGATCCCTAACCTATTCATGCCCCAAAGCCTCCTCTTAAATAGAGGAGAGAGTCGTTAACAAACAGCTCATCCCCAACACCAATCGACTGCCCCAAGGGGCAGTCGACTGATGCCCAGCTAACGGTTAGCCAACGTCTAGCCTAACGGCTCTATTTTTGTGTAGACCAGTCGACTGGTGCCTGGACCAGTCGACTGATCTTTCTGTGAATTTCCACTCTGCGCTAGCAGTTGACTGACTCCTCTAGCAGTCGACTGCCCAGTTTACAAGTTCACTCAAACTCACTCCGAAGTCCATCCTTCGCGTATGCCTTGAAGTCCACTCTCTTGGCTTGCCCCTTGAAGTTCTCTTCCTTCGGCTCTCGTCCCTCGGATGCACACACAAGCCCACGGCTTGCCTCCATGCCATCCTTCACGTATGCTTTTGAAGTCTACTTCCTCGGCTTGCCCTTGAAGTCCTCTTCCTTGGCTCTCGTCCCTCGGATGCTTCACTCCATGTGTGACTCACCAAGTCCTGCACGACTCAAGCACACATATCAAATCAACACAAAACCTAACTCAATCATATTGACACACTCATCAAAACCCATGATCTACCCGATCACACTTGGGTCGATTGCACCAACAATCTCTCCCTTTTTGATGTGTAGCAATATGTTTAAGTTAGGTACAAAGATAAACAATTGAAAATTAAAAGCATAGCAAACAAAGAAGCATAAACATGCATCCTCCCCCTTAACATATGCCTTAACACATAATTTTTAATTTCAGTACAACCATAAAGAATTAAGTTAAAATCTAACTTAAATCTTTCAATTCTCCCCTTTGACACCATAAAAAAGATTGCTCCAAGCAATATTACCCATTGTTATTAATTAGAGATAAGTTTCATCTTCTGAAAATACCCAAAAATCAAAAACTACAAGTGCCAGTCGACTGAGTCAGCTACCAGTCGACTGAGTCAGCTACCAGTCGACTGGTCTTAGCGAAATGCCAAGTCACAGAATGTTCAGTCGACTGCCCCCTGGGCCAATCGACTGATACATATTAGTCTGAAAATTTCAGCCTTTGAGTTGAAATTCAGAAATACATAAAAAATTCCATAAAATTCAAAAAATTATGAAATTTTGCAAATATATTTCTTATGATGTTTTCTAACAGAGAAAAATATATTTTCATGAAAAATCCAAATATGTGTGACTTTTTGATCAAAACTCAAATTATTTGAAAACACTCAATTTTGAATCAAACTTCCATTCTAGTTTTGAAACCATGTGTTTTGCAAACCTATGCTATATCAAATAAAACACAAAAATATTTTCAAATCATTTGAAATGTTCAACTATGATCTATGGGCAAGATGCCCATTAATTAAACATTTACTTTCCCTATAGTTGGTCTATTATCACTAATGTGATACATTCAATAACTCATCAAAATGCCACAAGCATAAATGAGTTATTTGTATCATCCTAACATCTCATATGCATAAATGCAATCATAAATCAAAGCAATATGAGATTTATTAAAGGTACATCCTATTTAGCTCATTTTATCAAGAATTTCTACTTGGGCTAAAATACTCCCCCTTAATGTCTCAAGTCAACCAAATTTTAAAAATTTGAAATTTTAACAACATAGTTGACTCAACCCGAATCCTCTAATCCTATAGGATTAACTTTGGTACCCAATAGAAGTGTTTCCTAATTGGGTTGACCAAGTGCTCCTTGGGGATCCATTTCTTACTTAGGTTTTTTTATTTTTGCTTGTCCTCTAGCAAGTAGGCAATGACAGGGTTTTCCATTGCTAGACTTCCCAAAACCTAATCTCTCTTTCTTAAAACTTGCCCTTGGGCTCTCCATGATCATATCTAGTATGTTTGAGCCAATTTCAAATTTTCTAAAGGCTTTGGTAAGATAATCTACCTTTTCCCTTAAACCCTTATTTTCTTTTTCTAAACATGAGTTATTTGAAATAAAAGAAAAGGCATGGACATCATTCTTAAGTTTCATGGATTCTAATTTTTTCTTTAACATTCAAACTTCATTTTTCAAATCCTTAATCTTCTTTCTAGCCTTAACAAGTCATCATTAGTGCTAGAAATTATTTTCACAAGAGTAGAAGTGAGTAAATTGTATACCTCACTTATCGAGACGTCCGATTCCGAAGTTGAGCCTCCCCCTTCACTTGAGCTCCCTTCATCTTCACTTGAGCTCTTCTCTTCTTCAAATTCGGATGACGTGGAGGCGATGTCTTCAATTCCCATTAGTGCGAAATGAGATACATGATGTTCCTCCTCCTCCGATGAGGATGAATCATCCTATATAGCCTTTAAATTTTGCACCTTATTCTCCTTCTCTTTTGATTTCTTCTTTTCTTCTTTCTTCTTTCCTTCCTTCTTCTTCAAGAGGGGACACTCATCTCTCATGTGTCCTTCTCCTTGGCAATTGTAACAAATTGCCTTCCTTGTTCTACTTTTGCTCCTTGAGCTTTTCTTACCATGAGATTTGTTAGTAGAAAAATGTTTAAATACTTTTCTTCTCATTTTCCTTACCATGTAGGCTTCCACATCACTATCTATGGATGCGCTTGATTCCTCCGAGTCGGATGAGGAAGCATTCTTCTTTTTACTTTTTCCCTTGTTTGCTACAAGGGCTATGCTCTTTGACTTGTATACTTCTTCAATTACTCCTCAAACTCGAGTTTCATGGAGCTCCATGATTGAGAAGAATTCCTCTAGAGAAGTTTTCTCTAGATCCTTGGAGATGTAGTACGAGTCCACCATTGAGCTCCAATTTGATGTTCTTGGAAATGCATTGATGGTTTTCATCAAAATGTCTCGGTTGGATAGTTGTTCCCCTACACTTGTTAGTTCATTAGTATTTCCTTAAATCTAGCATGCAAATTCGATACCTTCTCTCCTTTGTCAAGCTTGATGTTATTAAGTTGAGATTTGAGAAGATCTCTCTTTGCCATTTTTCGCCTCCGAAGTACCTTCATGAAGCTCTACTAGTTTATCCCACAAATCTTTGGCACTTGAGTATATAGCTTCCAATCCTTGTGACTTCTTATTGGGGAGCACACTTAGTAGATGATGCAAGACTTTGAAATTTTCTAGATGGTCATCTCTTTACTACTTGCTCCATCTTATTTCATCAAGTAACTTGTTCTCTCGGTCACTAGGCACTTTAAAATCATTTTTCATAATTAGCATTATATCAAAGTCGGTATTGTAGAATACCTCCATCCTCTTCTTCCACCACGAGAATTCTCCCTCGAATTTTGGTGGTTGGATGTGCGAGCCAGCCATTTCAATGATTTTGCTCTTCTCGACAGTTAGTCCGTTGAAGGTGTCCTTGCTCTGATACCACTTGTTGAGATCGATGGCACGGCTAGAGGGGGTGAATAGTTCTTCTTTGATTTTGTCTATAAGAATGCTAGCTAAAGCACAGAACAATAATAAACAAAATCAATTAACAAAGAAAACAATGCTAACTCCCTTAATTTACTTGGTATCCACCTCCTAGAGGTGACTAATCCAAGGTTCCACACCACATAATAAAGCTTTACTATGATCTTCTCCTTGAAGGTGGAGAAATCCTCATAAGATGCTCTCTTCCTCTTTTACAAGATAAGATTTAGAGTAGGAGGAAGAGAATAGACTATGGAGGCTTTGAGCACTTAGAATAGGATCTAGCAATCAAGAACCGTAACCTATTCATGCCCCAAAGCCTCCTCTTAAATAGAGGAGAGAGCTGTTAACAAACAGCTCATCCTCGACACCAAGGGGCAGTCGACTGATGCCCAGCTAACAGTTAGCCAACGTCTAGCCTAACGGCTCTATTTTTGCGTAGACCAGTCGACTGGTACCTGGACCAGTCGACTGATCTTTCTGTGAGTTTCCACTCTGCGCTAGCAGTCGACTAACTCCTCTAGCATTCGACTGCTTATCTTACAAGTTCACTCAAATTCAGTCTGAAGTCCATCCTTCGCGTGTACCTTGAAGTCCACTCTCTTGGCTTGCCCCTTGAAGTTCTCTTCCTTCGGCTCTCATCCCTCGGATGCACACACAAACCCACGGCTTGACTCCATGTCATCCTTCGTGTATGCCTTTGAAGTCTACTTCCCCGGCTTGCTCTTGAAGTCTTCTTCCTTGGCTCTCGTCCCTCAGATGCTTCACTCCATGTATGACTCACCAAGTCCTGCACGACTCAAATATACATATCAAATTAACACAAAAATCTAACTCAATCATATTGACACACACATCAAATCCCATGATCTACCCGATCACACTTGGATCGATTGCACCAACAGATTTGATGGTGCGAGCTCATAAAGAATACAAGAGTACTTTTAAATCAACTTTCCAATATAAACATGTGTGGATGATTGTGAAAGATAGTCCGACGTATGCTCCTTAATCCTTGTGGCGACAAGCTAAAAAAAACAAGGACATTAGAATCATCAAGTGCACATACTAATTCTTCTAAGCCTAATACAACTATTGATGTGGATGATAGAGAAAAGATTGATCTCGTCGAATGGGATAGAAAGTAGTAAAGAGGAAAAATATAGAAAGTATGCTTAATTGATGAGTTGAATAAGGTAGTGCAACAACCAGTATCATATTTGGAGTAGTATAATAATAGTAAGAAAGTGAATCAATTCATCCAAGCACATTCTCGTAATGGATATGAGATGCATGACAAATGAATAATTTCAGAATCATTTAGCTAGCGATACGTAAGCAATTAGAGAAATGAGTAAACATGTAATGAATTTATTTATTTTAATAGCTAATAATGGTTTTTAATGGTTATGATTTATTATTTTGTATTTTACTGATATTTATTTTATTAGTTAATTATGATTTGTAATTGTTATGATTTATTATTCTGTATTTTATTAACGTGTTTATATTTCTGTAATTTAATTTCATATTTGTTAAATATTTATATTAGTATATGTTGTATTATTTTTTTTTAAAATTTGTTTGTCTTGTACTCTTTCTATTTTAATAAAATATTATTATAATGAATTATATTTAATAATTATTAAAATATATAAATAAAATTTAAATGAAAACTATTTATGAAAATATTGATAAAATATCTTAAATTGAAGAATTGATTAATATAATTAATTTTATGTAAATATAAAATTGAGAATTTATTAAAAGGCACATTCAATTTTCTGAATTTACTAAAGAGAAATGATAGAGAGAGTGAATTTGAGAGAGTGAATGAGAGAGTGATACAGCTGGCAGACACGTGACCACTGTCCACGTCAACGACAAAACACGTCACGCAGCATATTTGAGGGACAGAAGAGCTCGCGAAAACATTATCGTGCCCTAATCTTTTCCTCGCCCGCGAGCTCCCATCCTCGTGAACCCTAGATCCTCCCATCCCCTTCACTCGCACGATCCCCTGCGGCGCCGGCCATCGAGCGAGGAAATCCCTAATCTTTTCTTCGTCCGCGAGCTCCCACCTAATCTTTTCCTCGCCCGCGAGCTCCCATCCTTGCGAATCCTCTGCCCGAACCCTAACACCTCCTCTCCCCTTCCCTCGGCCGAGTCCTCTGCGCCGCCACCTCATAGCGAGCTCTGTTCGCGTCGCCTCCTCCTCACGACTGGAAAAGGACTCCTCCCGTTGGCCTCTGCGTCGCCATCTTCCTCGCGAGCTCTCCTCTGTGTCGCCACCTCCTTGCGAGCTCCACAGCTCTCCTCTGCGTCGACTGGAAAAGGCCGCGAGCTCCACAGCCACATCCGCGTCGCCCTCCACGCGAGCTCCACACCTGTAAGACTCTTCTCCTACGTACTGTGGATTTCCTGCAACATCAAAGAATTTTAAAATTTCATTGAACTACAATTTTAATTATTACTTTGTTGATATTTAAGCTTCTTTGCGTCGCCAAGCTGAGCCCCCCTCGCAAGAAGCCACCCTCAGCAAGCTTGTTGATGTAATTTCCTATATGTAATTTTGAGTTTGTTGATGTACTGTGTGATGATTTTGAGTTTGTTGATGTAATTTCCTATATGTAAACTAAAGAGTCTTAAGATGTTTTTCCTCTCTGTGCTCCAGCTTGAAATGAGTCACTATGTGGAACAAGAATCTAGTGTTGCTATTTTTTTCTTGTTTAAAGTAGTTAACGAATCTATGCTCCAGATTTTTAAGATGTTCTCTCTGTGCTCCAGATTTTTAATTTGCAGATTAATATTATTCATGAATTTATTTTGAGATAGTTAAGTTCTCGTTGATTCACAAATTGTCTTTTGATTCTGCTTTACTTATCTATAATCTCATGTAATTTGTATAAGTACAATAAAGAACATTAGTTGATTTGCAATGATTGAGGAGGGAAGGAATGAGGAAGTGCTTGTGTACAACAAGGATGATCCAGCAGACCTCTTTGGAGAACATGGAACTATAAACTGTTTTTTTGTGTGTAGTGTATTACTTCATCCTTAGCAGAATATTTGCAGATCTGTATATTCTGCTCTGCTTGTATCTCTTAAGCTCAGTTAGGGTTTCTTTAAAAGGATTTAGATTTAGTTGGAAGAGTGTTTAGATTTAAAATGTTGTTCAGATTTATTTGGGGGTTTATTTATATTTTTTAAAAAAGTTGTTTAAATTTATTTGGGAAGTTAAAGTCCTTAGGTTCAGTCTCTATTTCTCAAGTCTTTCCCACATTGTTCACAATTGGACCGCCAAGCATTGTTTGCTTCCTGAGTCTGTCAGATCAATAAATCCCATAGTACATCTTAGTACTGCCTGAGTTTTCAAAACGTGCTTACGAGGAATCCGGAACCCAGTAAGCCAAATCCAAAATTACACAATTGGGTAATTTTGTTGTTTTGGAAAATCAGAATCAGCCAATGTTTGTCAAGAATTCCTGCAACTGAAAGGCGGGGTCAAACCTTTGAGAGAGAAAAAAAATGCGTGGCAGTTGTTTCAGGAAGAGGTTATGTTGGAGATGCATTGAAAGATATTGTTGCAAGTGGAGGGCTGAACTCTGTGTTGGAGATGCATTGAAAGGTTATGTTGGAGATGCATTGAAAGAATCTGTACTTTCGCATCTTTCTCAATCTTTTTGTATTATGATCCATACATCAGTAAGCATTGGTTTTCTCCTCCAAACATTTGCACGGCCCTTCTGTCGAATTTAACTAATAGATGCAAACATCTTGATTATTTGTTAACTTGGCATTCAAAATTTTACAAGGAACTATCAGCCTTATGATTGCCAAGATCCTCAAGGTCAGATCATCAGCATTTGTTATGGTTTGCCACGAGAAAGGATGCGTTAAGACGAGGTTGAGCAAGACGTTGACGATCATAGCATTCACTGAATTCACATTTACAAACATTTCAGAATTACACTTGAAAGAAACAAGGATTAATTCCTCCATAAAAAAGAGAATTTTAGTTCAAACAATAAGAACTGCAGTTCAAACACTTGAAAGAAACGACGTCTCAAGGAGACGATATTAAGTGGGCAAAACATTAACAGTTCAAACATACATCCACACTGAAAAAGAAGAATCTAAAATATAATGCAGCTGGCTCAAAATGTTGGGAAAAGAACTGCAGTAGGCGGCTAATACAGAATGATAGTTTTGCTTCACAAGCTTTCCAACTAAAATGGGGCAAATTCTCAGGGAGAAAACGTCATGTAACCTAGCGTGCCAATGCAGATGCTTCAGAAGACGGCTAATACAGAATGATAGTTTTGCTTCACAAGCTTTCCAACTAAAATGGTGCAAATTCTCAGGGAGAAGACGTCATATAACCTAGCGTGCCAATGCAGATGCTTCAGAAGACGGCTAATACAGAATGATAGTTTTGCTTCACAAGCTTTCCAACTAAAATGGTGCAAATTCTCAGGGAGAAGACGTCATGTAATATAGCGTGCCAATGCAGATGCTTCAGAAATAAAGCAAAGGGCCCAGCTGCAGAAAAAAGCCAACCGTTCATAAAGTTATGGATTTGAAAGAATTTTAGTTATGAAACTGACATAACTAAACAAGTAGTTATGAATCCAAAACAAGTATAACTGGCCTGCTATGCAAAAAATAAAACAAAACAAAACAAAGAAGCCGACATAAATAAGACTAGAACTTTTGTAAGTCAATAAACATGTGTAAGCATGCTATGACATAAGAATAAACATGTGTAAGCAAGCTAATTGATTATTAGTAAATAATTATTACAATAAAAATTTAACTAAAAACTACAACTTATATTAAGGAACATCAACCTTGTTACGAACATAATTTAATTAAATAAATATCGAAATTGTATTGGCATGCTATGACATATATCAAAACTATATTATTCCTGTCAAACACCAAGACTAGAACTTTTAGTTTGCACCTTGATGCCCCCCTCGCAAGAAGCCAAAAATTGTACATAAGAATTGTAAAAATCCCGAACTTCTTCTTCAGATGAAAACTTCATTCCAAATTGTGGAGTATTAGCTTCATTTGATCTTGACAACTCTCCCAACACTTGTGAATCATTTCAAACCAATTGATTTTCCATTTCAATAAGTGGCAAACATGAAGTGTTTGTTTCATCATCCATCATAGCAATTTCAAACACCTACAGCCAATATGCAATTGAAAAAAACTAAGAAAATCATATAAAGATGATTCCTTTACAAAGGAACTATATATTTATGCCTATCTGTCATGAAGAATGAAGAACTACATAAATTAGAAGAATCTGATTATAAGTTGATTTCATACAACAAAGTTGTATCAATTATCAGGTGTAGTTTTGAGCTAACAGTAACAACTTTTATATTAGAGCAATTCATCCAAAGATGCACTCCTAAGCAGTAGCCATATATAAGTAACATACTTATTTTTCTTGTGTATTTTTCGACTGGAAACGCAGAGGAGCTAAATCAATAAGAAACATACTTATTTTTCTTGTGTATTTTTCGACTGGAAACGCACAGGAGCTTGCCGAGGGTGGCTTCTTGCGAGGGGGGCTCAGCTTGGCGACTCAGAGAAGCTTAAATATCAACAAAGTAATAATTAAAATTGTAGTTCAATGAAATTTTAAAATTCTTTGATGTTGCAGGAAATCCACAGTACGTAGGAGAGGAGTCTTACAGGTGTGGAGCTCGCGTGGAGGGCGACGCGGATGTGGCTGTGGAGCTCGCGGCCTTTTCCAGTCGACGCAGAGGAGAGCTGTGGAGCTCGCAAGGAGGTGGCGACGCAGAGGAGAGCTCGCGGGGAAGATGGCGACGCAGAGGCCAACGGGAGGAGTCCTTTTCCAGTCGTGAGGAGGAGGCGACACGAACAGAGCTCGGTATGAGGTGGCGGCGCAGAGGACTCGACCGAGGGAAGGGGAGAGGAGGTGTTAGGGTTCGGGCAGAGGGTTCGCGAGGATGGGAGCTCGCGGGCGAGGAAAAGATTAGGTGGGAGTGATGGACCCAATTTAGCTAATAAAAGTTGTCACGAATGTGGATCCATCAGAATTTAGAATTTATAAAGCTGGAAACCCTTTTTGCAATCAAAGAAGAAAAGCGTAGTAAAGGAGCCACAGGTCGTATTTTTCCGAGGGCTAGTACAAGTTGTTCGATTCGTGCTCGGGTTATGTGTCGTCAATGTTTTTGGGTTTCAAAAGAAATCTGGGTTTGGTTTCGAATGGACAAGAAAATGTAATGAAAAGTAAGAGAATTTAACTAAATGAACCAACAAGGAATTTGCAACTAATAGGAAAAATTAATCAACTGAAGCACTTAACCAATTTGGAAAATGAATCTGATTTCAATTGCGAATCAACTGCAAAGCAATCCAAAGAACACAGTCCAATACAGAACCAAAGCCAAACCCTTACTTGATACAACCTTAGGAAATTAAATCAAAACGAATTGATACTAAAATGGAAGCAAAAACTGATGTGCCAATGATTTAAACTTTCTGTAGAATTATAGCTGATCAACTCAGCTTGGAAGACTAGGCTGTTGGTGAATTATCTGCACGTGTGAATGAAAACATTGAATCCCGAGATTAACCAAAGCAAGAACAGACTTAATTCAGAAAGAGAATGCAGAAAATCAGAGATTATATGCAGAATTACAGCAATAAATTGGATGTAAGCTAAGCAAGACAAATGAGAACAACTGCTTGAAACTAACTGCAAAAGTGACAAACTAAAGATTCAGAAATGGAGATGACCAATTCCGAAACACATCAATTTAGACATGAATTCAGAAATAGAGCAGTAGTGTAAAGGGGCAGCAGCAATTTGAATTCGGAAACAACAATTACAAGCTGATTTTGAGTTCACTACTCTAAATTCAAAGAACTTAAGCAATACTGATGTTTACTTGACACAAATGCAAAACTATCAGCTGAAATTTATTGAAATAAAACTGATACACAATGAAGAGAAGTTGAGTGCAAGACATGATTGAGCAGAATTGCAGAAATGGCTGATACTCAGCTGTAGAACTGATATGCAAACTCCGAAATCAAAAGTAAGCTGAATTTGAAAACTATTAATCACTGAATAAGTTCCCTTGATACATTTTTCAGAAACAATAACTGAAAAGTGCAGAAATTCAACTCAGTAGCAAATCTGGAATTGAGTTTACAGAAATCACATTGCAGAAATAAGATTGATACAAAACAATCTGAACTTAGATGCAGAAATAAAACTACTTGCTACACAAACTCAAATCAATTCAATAACAAACTAATGTTGTCCTCAATTACTGGAATTAAACTAGTCCCGAATTGAAACTGAAATAAACTGAAGAATTCAGTCTAAACTGGAATGTGCAGAAAACAGGGCTGATACAAAAGAATCTAATTCATGAATCAAACTGAAATCAAGACAATTGCTCAGTAAACAAGATTCCTAATTATCTACTTGCAGAATTTAAATCTAAGTACGAAAGAACAATTCAAAAAATGGAATTGAAACAGCTGAATCGAATGCAGACAGAAGGAAATTCCTGGAACAGAAATTACAGCTAGGAAACACAAAGAAATGCCCTAAAAATTACTCCTCGACCATTCCTTGTATCAATACCACCTTGTTCATCACGCAAGGGCAAGCCAAGAACCCCTTCAACTCGCAAATCGCTGGGAATTGGCTCAAACTTCAGATCTGGTCACAGATTTGCACACTGCTGGAACCGAGGCAAATCTGTGATTGATTCTCCATTGAAACCTCTTCCAAGGATTCAGATCTTGCTACAAGGTGATGCTCGAGTTGGCCACGCCTTCCCTCAAGAAAATCGCCAAAGAATTGAAGAAGAAACGAAGAAGAACGAAGCTGAGCTGAAGACGCGACCCCCAGATCTGAACTCTGTTTTCAGTTTAAGTAGTTAAACAATGGACGGCTGAGATTGATTCCGCTTCATCCAACGGTGGATCCTTGTCCGATTTGATTCAAAATTTCCAGATCTCGATCAGAGGTCAGGATCATCCTCGTGGTAGCTCGGATCTGCCAGATATCCAACGGATGGTTCAGATCACCTTGATATTTGAATGGATGGTCTAGATCACTCTGATCATGATCCAACGGCTAGATGATCTCTGATTGGCCTGAAACTCTCAGATCTTGATCTGATCGCTCGATTAGCCTTAACCCCAGCTCGGATTGATTAGAAGTTCTCAGATGGTCTAGATCTAACCGTTCTTGCATCGGACGGTCCAAATGAGTCGACGCTTGATTACTTGATCTAGTTCATTTTTGACTCAACATTTGACCCAACCTGACCTAGGTCCATGATCTCTTCAATCCTACAAAAGTAGATCAAAAATTAAGTGACAAAACAACTCAAAAATATCAAAATTTGCAATTAAGTCCAAAAAGAGTAGAAATCCTAAAACCTAGGGTAAATCCACAATTATACAAGTAAAATATGGGTCAAATACGGATTTAAGCATATAAAATGATCAATAAAATGACACTTATCAGGGAGCTCGCGGACGAAGAAAAGATTAGGGATTTCCTCGCTCGATGGCCGGCGCCGCAAGGGATCGTGCGAGTGAAGGGGATGGGAGGATCTAGGGTTCACGAGGATGGGAGCTCGCGGGCGAGGAAAAAATTAGGGCGCGATAATGTTTTTGCGAGCTCTTCTGTCCCTCAAATATGTTGCGTGACGTGTTTTGTCGTTGACGTGGACAGTGGTCACGTGTCTACCAGCTGTATCACTCTCCCATTCACTCCCTCAAATTCACTCTCTCTATTATTTCTCTTTACTAAAAGGCGTACGACACTTTGGTAATTATTAAATGGCGGACTAATTTATTTAGTCTTTCCATTTTATCTCTCTTGTCAACTGTGTATAATCTCTCTCCCTCCCTTCCTCTCTCCCTTTGTGTAAAGTGGGAATTTTTTCTTTTAATGGGCAGCGACCATAAGAATGTTGGTCCCAAGATGAGCCTCCATAATCCATATGCACATTCTCGATTTATCCAGATGATCGATAGAAAATTTCTATGAGACTGAGTCAATCATCCCAAGTTCGACGTTACCTGATCTGATTAATCATTTTTTTTTTATGTAAAGCAAACCCTTTTTTCTTTTCTCTCACCTATCTTTTATGCTTGGTTGTGATATACTCCCATATTAAGACCAAATTAGGCCTGGTATACTAAGCCTAGCGTATAAGAAAATAAGAAAAGTAAAAAAAAGTAAAACAAGATTTATTTTTTTTCCAAAACATCTATACCACCATTGGGGAAGATCGAGAATAGTAATGAAGGACATATTTAGACTCCTTGCAACCTCAGAAATTCACAAGACTTAAAATGTATGCAATCTAAGCTATCTATGTAAATTAGTTGGATTTAATGGAAACTGACTGATAGATTTAATCATGTCCGATTAAACTCCTAAAAAATTTATTTTTTTTAAAAGAAAGTTGGTTCCTATAGATATGGAGAGAGATAAATTCAGCTACACAAATGGAAAATGCATGGTAGGGAAGCACCAGGTCATCAATTTTTGGAAATCGACTTCTGATTATTACGCCAATTCCTCATAAGATTCTTTCACAATGAAATCTGAATCTAAAAAGTAAGATTTTGAGTCTGATAAATCCTTCTGTCCGACTAAATGATTCATCAAAATAATGAGTCACCTGTTCCATTGATATGGACACATACGAGATTAACAAATGCTTGAGTACGTTCCTCTATTTAATTTTTTTCTTCCTCTTGTTGGATATCTCCTTCGCATATCTTCTCTTTGTTTCCCGAGCCTCTAGCGAGTTAGAGGCAGAATTAAAAATGCCTCATTAATCATTTAAAATTTTGATTTTAAAACTTCCACCTTGGGAGCACTCATCGTGAAGCGGCTTAAATGTGAGAGCTGTGGTAGCCTATGAATTTAAACTTTATTTATATATAACGTTAAAATATAATGAAAAAATATCGGATATTTAGAGTTTTATTAATAATAAAAGAGATATTTAGAGTTTTTTTAATAATAAAGAGATATGTAGCGGTTCCCACGGCTTGTGATGCCTTAAAGTTGGAGGCTGCAAATAGACTGGACAACGCCGGGGATTGGGAATATCGTCGGAATCGTCACGTGCCGCCATTTCCCCTCTTCCAAAATGCTCGCCGTTTGCCTTCCATGAACTTCTTTCAGCACCATCACCGCGCCGTTCCACGCGGCCAGATGAGGTAACTCACCTACCTTCTCGGAACACACCCCCAGCCGCCGCCACCCGCTTCCGCCTTCGCCGCTGTTGTCCGAGTAGACGTCCACTTCCCCTTTCGTACTGCACCTGTACACCCTGCCCTCGTCCGCCACCACTCCCAGCCACGGAGTGATGAGCGCCTTCTCTAGAAGCTTCCCCTGCTGCGACGTCCACCTCCCCGCCGCAACGTCGAAAGCCTCGTAGGTCCACGCGTCGTAGGACAGTTCGAGGCCGCCGGCGACGCAGAACGCTCCGTTCACGAAGATCCCCCTGCACTGCGACTTAGGGAGCGCCATGTCCGGCAGCCACGCCCACGCGTCTGCCGCCACGTCGTAGGCCAGCGCCGACCGCAGCGGCTCCTCCTGCACGTTCTTCCCGCAGGCCACGTACGCCATCCGCGCCTCCGCTGAGGCGTCGAACGCGAAGAGGCTCCTCCATGGACACGGCATCGTCGCCCCCCGATGCTTAACACCAGTCAGCAGATTGTACACGTAGACTATGCCGGTAGGAGGTATGCCTGCGTCCATAACCACCAACTCGTGTCCCACGGCCGCCACCTTACAGTATCCAGGCCGGCAAAAGATGATGGGCAGCATGGTCCATACGCCCGTGGTCGGCTCGAACAAGATCAGGTTCTTGTAGTCACGGAAACTAGTTGACTGAGCGAATGCGATGAGAGGGCGAGCATGACCGAAGGCTTTCCGAAGGTGGTAGAAAGACGGCGAAGTGATTTCTTGCCTCCATCGCTTACAGACACGCCGAGCGTTGGCAAAGGCATGGAAAGGGAGACGGAGGAGGCAAAAGAGAGCAACTTCGTCAGGCAATCCTGGTATCAACTCTGCCGTCATCCTGGTACCAACATCGTCAGGCAACCCTAAACTTGGATTATATAGCTATTTTTTTAACAATAAAAAATAAAAAAAAAATAAAAAGATAGTTATCTTTTTGGGAAAAAAAAATCACCGGGAGGGATTTGATATCCTACACATCCGGCTTATTAAAAAATTTTTGCTATTTATTGGCGTTGGCCTATCGTGGGACAAATAGCCCGTCATAAATTAGCTCATTAAAAATTCATCATTATGCGGTCGGATTGATCAATCCGTCATCTAAATAAGGAGAAATTCAAGATGAATTGCAGGTTATACAAGTCAATTCATGAGTCTGTCAAAAATAAATAAATAAATAAAATATATATAGATAATTAAAAAAAAATTTAAATTTGATTACATGTAAATATATTGAGTTTTCCATTTAAATTTTCTTTTTTTTTCAACGTGCGAGTTAATTCAAGTTCGTCATGTTAGGAGTCGTGCAAGCTAAAGGGGAAGAATAACTTCAATCACTTTCATCATTGCTTTGTGGTAAGTGTTGAATATGTAGTAGAAACTTTAATCAACTTGGACGTCATATGTACTATACTATAATTTTATTTGGTATTTATCTCTTTAAGATGACTAATCAAGAGTTCACTCCTCACTCAAAGCTTCTACTAAGAATTTCCTCTTTTTCGAAAACCTTTTGGAGGCGGAGAAGCCTCTTATAAGCTTGAGCATAAAAATACAATAAGAAAGACAAAATACACAACCAATAAAAATAAATAAACTTAACATATGAGATTTTGTTTTGGATGCTTGGTTGTTGCTTTCAATAGCCTTTTGATGGTTAAAAATATAGCAACACTTTACATCTAACCTCTCAAGAATTGACTTTTGAAATCTCCATGAATCTCTTTTTTAGAGTTGATTTTAGGCTAAGAGACACGTCTCAATCAATTGGCCTTATCATAAATTGATCTGTCACGTCATATTTGACTATTTAAACTTGCAAAATGATTTTTTTTTTCTACTTGACCAATCAATTGGTCATTACTGGCTTCCAATCGATTGCCTTAATCAATTTCGAAACTTTCTATTCTCTCGACAATGCATTGCAAATCGATTAACCCAATCGACTAACAAGACTGAATTAATTCAGCAAACTTCTATTTCCTTGTGAAACTTCCTCTAATTGATTGCCTAAATTGATTTTGTTAAGCCCAATTGATTGCTTTAGTAGATTTTGGACCCTACTATTCTTTCAAAACAAGCTCTCAATCGATTTGATTCAATCGATTGCTTTGGGGAAATCGTTTACAACAATCGATTGCTTAACCATAAACTCTGAATCTAAGTTTAGGGTTCACCTATTTATGGCTACCTATAGATAATCAATTGGCAACCCTAAATTTAGCCTTTTAAAGGTTGAATTAGCTTATTGTCTGAATTTAGTTGATCTCAACCTATCAAGAATTCTTTTACCCAATAATTAGTCATCCGTTGACCTCATCCTATTGATTGTTTATATTTCTATATTTTAATTTCAAATTTGTTAAATATTTATATTAGTATATGTTGCATTATTTTTTTTAAAATTTGTTTGTCTTATACTCTTTCTATTTAAATAAAATATTATTATAATCAATTATATTTAATAATTATTAAAATATATAAATAAAAATTAAATAAAAACTATTTATTAAAATATTGATAAAATATATTAAATTGAAGAATTGATTAATATAATTAATTTTGCATAAATATAAAATCGAGAATTTATTAAAAGGCGCATGTAGCTTTCTGAATTGACTAAAAGGCGTACGACGCTTTGATAATTATTAAAGGGTGCATTAATTTATCTTGTCTTTCTATTTTACGCCTCTTGCCACCTGTGTATAATCTCTCTCCCTATCTCTCTCCCTCACTCCCTCTCCCCCTTTGTGAAAAGTGAGATTTTTTTTCTCTTAATGCTTAGCCAACATATATGCACTTTCTCGATGAGCTTCTATATGCACTTTCTTGATTTATCCAGATAACCGATATAAAGTTTCCGTGGGATCGAGCCAATCGTCCCAGGTTCGACGTTACCTGACCTGGTTAATTATTTTTTTTATGTAAAACAAATCTCTTTTTCTTTTCTCTCACCTATCTTTTATGCTTGGTCGTGATTAGACCAAGTTGGGGCTGGTATACCAGGCCTAGAATACGAGAAAATAAGAAAAGTAAAAAATAAAAGAAGATTTTTTTTTTCAAAACATCTATACTATCATTAGGGAAGATGGAGAATAGTAATGGAGGATATATTTAGATTCCTTTCAACTTCAGAAATCCACAGGACTTAAAATGTGTGCAATCTAAGCTATTTATGTGAATTAGTGCAGTTTGAGGGAAACTGACTTATGGACCTAAACATGTCCGATTAGGCCCCTAAAAAATCCATTTTCTTTAAAGGAAAGTTCGTCCCACGGATATGGAGGGAGGCAAACTTAGATACATAGATGGAAGGTGCATGGTAGGGAAGCACCAGGTCATCAATTTTTGGAAATTGACTTCTGATTATTACGCCAATTCCTCAGAAGATTCTTCCACAATGAACTCTGACTCTGAAAAGTAAGATTTTGAATATGATAAGTGAGATTTTAAGTAAGTATTTCCAAAATCACCTTCTGTCCAAAGAAACGATTCATCGAAATAATAAGTCGCCCGTTCCATTGATACGGATGCATCTGAGATTAACAAATGTTTGAGAGTTCCTCTATTTAATCCTTTTCCTTACTCTTGTTGTTGGATATCACAAATGCTTGAGATTTCCTCTATTTAATCCTTTTCCTTCCTCTTGTTATTGAATATCTTGTTTGCATACATCTTCTCTTTGTTTCTTGAGCCTCTGGTGAGTTATAGACAGAGTTAAAAAAGATCAAATCTTTAATGATTCCATCATACATGATTGAGTTACCAAAATCTGTCAAAAATATTATATATTCACCATCTACTTATGCCATAAGAAAATTTTGATTTTTTTTAAAAAAAAGATAAATCTACTGTCTTTGGAACCCTCCTAGATATGGAGGAATCTTTAATATTTTGATTTTAAAACTTCCACCTTGGGAGCACTCATTATGATGCGGTTTAAATGAGAGAGCTATGGTAACCTATGAATTTAAATTTTATTTATATATAACGTTAAAATATAATGAAAAAAAATCGGATATTTAGAGTTTTTTTAATAATAAAAGAGTTATTTAGAGTTTTTTTAATAATAAAGAGATATGTGGCGGCTCCCCACGGCTTGTGTTGCCTTAAAGTTGGAGGCTGCAAAAAGACTGGACAATGCTGGGGAATATCGTCGGAATCGTCACGTGCCGCCATTTCCCCTCCTCCAAAATGATCGCCGTTTGCCTTCCATGAACTTTTGTCAGCACCATCACCGCGTCGTTCCACGCGACCAGATGAGGTAACTCACCTAGCTTCTCGGAACACACCACTAGCCGCCGCCACCCGCTTCCGCCTTCGCCGCTGTTGTCCGAGTAGACGTCCACTTCCCCTTTCCAACTGCACCTGTACACCCTGCCCTCGTCCGCCGCCACTCTCATCCACGGACTGATCAGCGCCTTCTCTAGAAGCTTCCCCTGCTGCGACGTCCACCTCCCCGCCGCAACGTCGTAAGCCTCGTAGGTCCACGCGTCGTAGGACAGTTCGAGACCGCCGGCGACGCAGAACGCTCCGTTCACGAAGATCCCCCTGCACTCCGACTTAGGGCGCGCCATGTCCGGCAGCCACGCCCACGCGTCTGCCGCCACGTCGTAGGCCAGCGCCGACCGCAGAGGCTTCTCCTGCACGTCCATCCCGCAGGCCACGCACGCCATCCGCCCCTCCGCTGAGGCGTCGAACGCGAAGAGGCTCCTCCATGGGCACGGCATCTTCGCCCCCCGACGCGTAACACCAGTCAGCAGATTGTACACGTAGACTACGCCGGTAGGAGGTATGCCTGCGTCCATAACCACCATCTCGTGTCCTACGGCCGCCACCTTACAGTATCCAGACCAGCCAAAGATGACGGGCACCCTGGTCCATTCGCCCGTGGTCGGCTCGAACAAGATCAGGTTCTTGTAGCCACGGAAACTAATTGACTGAACGAATGCGTGAGAGGGCGAGCATGACCGAAGGCTTTTCGAAGGTGGTAGAAAGACGGCGAAGTGATTTCTCCCCACCATCGCTTACAGACACGCCGAGCGTTGGCAAAGGCATGGAAAGGGAGACGGAGGAGGCAAAAGAGAGCAACTTCGTCAGGCAATCCTGGTATCAACTCTGCCGTCATCCTGGTACCAACATCGTCAGGCAACCCTAAACTTGGATTATATAGCTATTTTTTTTAACAATAAAAAATAAAAAAAATAAAAAGATAGTTATTTTTTTGGAAAAAAAAATCACCGGGAGGGATTTGATATCCTGCACATCCAGCTTATTAAAAAAATTTGGATAATTTACCAAAGTGCGTATCTAAGAATTGAAAATTACCAATTCTGTATCATAGTTTCTATTTTACCAAAGGGCGTAGGCCTTTATGTGAACTTCCTCTTATACCCCTCTTTTAACTACTGTCTTTCTCTTTCTCTCTCTCAATAACAAATTTCGAGACATCCGTGCACATGCTTGTTCAGATTTTTATTTTACAATAATATATTATAGAATTGGCGCTAAAAACGAAAGGTAAAAACTAAAAAAATATTTCAGTTTTCAAACTTGATTAATATATAAACATTTTTTAATATTTCAGTCTATTCGTTAAAACTTTGATTAATATATAAATATTTTTCAAGTAAAAACGTAAGGTAAATGATTTTTTTAAATTTGTTTAATATTAACTAATATATCTAATAATATTTAATATATATATTAATATATAAATTTTTTTTTAAAAAAACGTAACTGTGGGTCTGAAATGTTTTGTTTCAGGCCCACGTTGGGCCTGAAATCTTTTGATTTCAGGTTCGACGTGGACTCAAATTTTTTTTCTATTTTAAAAATATATCAATATATAAAAAAACGTATCAAAACACTTAATTTCAGATTCAAACGCAAGGCCTGAAGTCATCCCAGGAGGGTCTGAAGTCAAATAACTTCAGATTATCTAAATAATTAATTTAATAAATAATAATTAAATATAAAAAAATATTTTTAAAATTAAAAAATTTTCAGTGCCCTAGGGCCTGAAGTCATCAGGCTTCAGGCCCTCCATCAATGATATAAAAATATATAAAAAAAATTTTTATAAAAAAGTTTAATATATAATTACATATTATATAGGAGTGGTTTAGGTATATCAGTAAGTTTGGGTGTCGAAACATCTAATAGGAGTGATCTAGGAGATGAGATTTTAGGTGCCGAAACATCTAATCTTGCTGTATCACCAATGCTATAAGAGTGGTTTAGGTATATCAGTGAGTTTTGAGCAAAACTCACTGATGGACCTACCATATTTAGAATTCTGAAAACCCTATATCAGTAGACAGGGTTGAGCTAGGAGATGAGATTTTGGGTGCCGAAACATCTAATCTTGCTGTATCACCAATGCTATAGGAGTGATTTAGGTATATCAGTGAGTTTTGAGCAAAACTCACTGATGGACCTACCATATTTGGAATTCTGAAAACCCTATATCAGTAGACAGGGTTGAGCTAGGAGAGATGAGATTTTGGGTGCCGAAACATCTAATCTTGCTGTATTACCAATGCTATAGGAGTGGTTTAGGTATATCAGTAAGTTTTGAGCAAAACTCACTGATGGACCTACCATATTTGGAATTCTGAAAACCCTATATCAGTAGACAGGGTTGAGCGAGGAGATGAGATTTTGGGTGCCGAAACCTCTAATCGTACTGTATCACCAATGCTATAGGAGTGGTTTAGGTATATCAGTGAGTTTTGAGCAAAACTCACTGATAGACCTACCATATTTGGAATTCTGAAAACTCTATATTAGTAGACAGGGTTGAGCTAGGAGATGAGATTTTGGGTGCCGAAACCTCTAATCTTGCTGTATCACCAATGCTATAGGAGTGGTTTAGGTATATCAGTGAGTTTTGAGCAAAACTCACTGATGGACCTACCATATTTGGAATTCTGAAAATCCTATATCAGTAGACAGGGTTGAGGTAGGAGAAGAGATTTTGGGTGCCGAAACCTCTAATCTTGCTGTATCACCAATGCTATAGGAGTGGTTTAGGTATATCAGTGAGTTTTGAGCAAAACTCACTGATGGACCTACCATATTTGGAATTCTGAAAACTCTATATCAGTAGACAGGGTTGAGCTAGGAGATGAGATTTTGGGTGCCGAAACCTCTAATCTTGCTGTATCACCAATGCTATAGGAGTGGTTTAGGTATATAAGTGAGTTTTGAGCAAAACTCACTGATGGACCTACCATATTTGGAATTCTGAAAACTCTATATCACTAGACAGGGTTGAGCTAGGAGATGAGATTTTGGGTGCCGAAACCTCTAATCTTGCTGTATCACCAATGCTAGAGGAGTGGTTTAGGTATATCAGTGAGTTTTGCTCAAAACTCACTGATGGACCTACCATATTTGGAATTCTGAAAACCCTATATCAGTAGACAGGGTTGAGCTAGGAGATAAGATTTTGGGTGCCGAAACTTCTAATCTTGCTATATCACCAATGCTATAGGAGTGGTTTAGGTATATCAGTGAGTTTTGAGCAAAACTCACTGATATACCTAAACCACTCCTATAGCATTGGTGATACAGCAAGATTAGAGGTTTCGGCACCCAAAATCTCATCTCCTAGCTCAACCCTGTCTACTGATATAGGGTTTTCAAAATTCTAAATATGGTAGGTCCATTAGTGAGTTTTGCTCAAAACTCACTGATATACCTAAACCACTCTTATAGCATTGGTGATACAGCAAGATTAGATGTTTCGACACCCAAAATCTCATCTCCTAGACCACTCCTATTAGATGTTTCGACACCCAAACTCACTGATATACCTAAACCACTCCTATATAATATGTAATTATATATTAAACTTTTTTATAAATTTTTTTTTAATATTTTTATATCATTGATGGAGGGCCCCTCCTTGGGCCTGAAGTCATTAGACTTCATGCTCCAGGGCACTGAAAATTTTTTAATTTTAAAAATATTTTTTTATATTTAATTATTATTTATTAAATTAATTATATATAGGATCTGAAGTTATTTGACTTCAGACCCTCCTGGGATGACTTTAGGCCCTGCGTTTGAATCTGAAATTAAGTATTTTGATACGTTTTTTTTATATATTAATATATTTTTAAAATAGAAAAAAATTTGAGTCCACGTCGGACCTGAAATCGAAAGATTTCAGGCCCAACGTGGACCTGAAACAAAACATTTCAGGCCCAACGTGGGCCTGAAATAAAACATTTCAGGCCCACGCTGGGCCTGAAATAAAACATTTCAGGCCCAATGTGGGCCTGAAATAAAACATTTCAGGCCCAGCATGGGCCTGAAATGTTTTATTTCAGGCCCACAGTTACATTTTTTTAAATTTTTTTATATATTAATATATTTATTAAATATTATTAAATATATTAGTTAATATTAATCAAATTTAAAATAATCATTTACCTTACGTTTTTAGTTGAAAAATATTTATATATTAATCAAAGTTTTAACGAATCGGCTGAAATATTAAAAAATATTTATATATTAATCAAGTTTGAAAACTGAAATATTTTTTTAGTTTATACCTTTCGTTTTTAGCGCCGATTCCATAATATATTATTTTAAACAAGTATGTGCACGGACGTCTCGAAATTTGTTACTGAGAGAAAGAAAGAGAAAGACAGTAGTTAAAAGAGGGGTATAAGAGGAAGTTCACATAAAGGTCTGCGTCCTTTGGTAAAATAGAAACTATGATACGGAATTGATAATTTCCAATTCTTAGATACGCCCTTTGATAAATTGTCCAAAAAATTTTGCTATTTATTGGCGTTGGCCTATGGTGGGACAAATAGCCCGTCATAAATTAGCTCATTAAAATTCATCATTACGCGGTCGGATTGATCAATCCGTCATCTAAATAAGTTGAGAAATTTCAAATTCAGTCCAACTGATGGTGAATTACAGATTAGACAAGTCAATTCATGAGTCCGTAAAAAATAAATAAATAAAAGGAATATAGAAAATTAAAAAATTTAAATTTGATTACAGGTACATATATTGAGTTTTCCATTTAAATTTTAAATTTACTTTTTTTTCAACCTCCCAGTTAATTCAAGTTCGTCATGTTAGGACTCATGCAAACTAAAAGGAGTGAATAACTTCAATCTATACTTTGATTTTATTTGGTATTTATCTTCTTAAGATGAGTAATCAACGGTTCATTATCCACTCACAACTTCCATTAAGAACTTTCTCTTTTTCGAAAACCTTTTGGAGGCGGCGAAGCCTCTTATATGCTTGAGCACAAAAATACAATAAGAAAGATGAAATACACAATCAATGAAAATAAACAAACTTTACATTTTGAGATTTTGTTTTAGATGCTTGGTTGTTGCTTTCAATATCCTTTTGACGGTTGATAATACAACAACACTTCACATTTAACCCCTCAAGAATGAGCTCTTGAAATCTCCATGAAATCTCTATTTTAGGGTTGCTTTTAGACTGACAGACGCCTCTCAATCGATTGACTCTATCCCCAATCGATTGTCACGTCAAATCTGACTATTTAAACTTACAAAATGACTTTTTTTTGCTTAACCAATCGATTGATCATTATTGACTTCCAATCGATTGTCTCAATTGATTTCGAAGCTTTCGAGAAAGCACTGCAAATCGATTAACCCAATGACTAACAAAGTTGAATTAATTCATCAATCTTCTATTTCCTTATGAAATTTCTGCTAATTGATTGCCTAAATTGAT
The DNA here is from genome assembly GCA_024364735.1 of Boesenbergia rotunda. Taxonomy (NCBI): domain Eukaryota; kingdom Viridiplantae; phylum Streptophyta; class Magnoliopsida; order Zingiberales; family Zingiberaceae; genus Boesenbergia; species Boesenbergia rotunda. Next base: position 263,167 of record JAGFNQ010002155.1, on the reverse strand, counting down.
TGCTTTAGTAGATTTTGGACCCTACTATTCTCCCTAAATAAACTCTCAATTGATTAATTCAATCGATTGCTTTGGGCTAATTGTTTACAACAATCGATTGCTTAACCCTAAGCTCTGAATCTAAGTTTAGGGTTCGCCAATCTATCGTTACCTCTAGACAATCAATTGATAACCCTAAATTTAGTCTTTTTAAGGTTGAATTAGCATGTTGTCTGGTATTTAGTTGACCTCAACCTACCAGGAATTTCTTTGCCCAACAATTAGTCATCTGTGACCTATTGGGATTTTTCGTTACCTAATATCTGGTCAACCTTGATTTGTTAGGGGGGTTTGACCAAGTATTCGGTTCTACTTGACCTACTTGGATTTCCTCTTGCCAATCTTTCCAATGGATTTTCGGTCACCAGTGCTCAATCAACTTTTGACATACTTGGACTTTTCTTTGGTGCTAAATGCCCGGTCCTCTGTGACTCATTTAGACTTCTTCTTGCCAACCTTTCTGTTGGACTTCCGATTATCAAGCGTCCGATCAATCTTTGACCCACTTGGACTTTTCTCATGCCAACATCCTGTTAGATTTCTGACATCATCAAGTATTTGATCAATCTTAACCTACTTGACTTCTCTCACACATATTGATCAAACATTGAAACTTAAGTTTTAGTAGATTCGAGCTTAGTCAACCTGGTCAACTTTGACCCAAGGTCAAAGCATGAATGAGATTTTCTTAACTTAAATCCCACATTCTCTCAATTTGACATATATTAATTTTTTTCTGAAATTTCATTCATTATAACCTTCCAACATCCTAATAGAGATTTTCTATCTCCCATTGTATCTAATGCTCCACTTTGAGCATTCAACCAGTATACTTCAGAATTTCTCTTTTCTCACCCAAATCATACTTTTAAGGTTAAATTTGGTCTCAAAGCATACTTCAACTTCTATCATTGTATCAACAATAATTTAGAGTTCATAAGCCTTTAGGAAATCCCAAAATCCAACTCATAAGGTTGAGAATTCAACTTTAAATCTATACATCCTTCTCAAATCCATATTATTCTTCTTTAACCATCTCTTTTTTATTTTCATCAAGAAAATTACCCTTAAATATTTATCTAAGTATTTCAGAGAGTTACGAATAGTTAAATTATGAAAATGTGGCTTAACTAACTAAAATAAACTCATTTAAGTCAAACACAACAGCATCCAATCGATTGATATCAGTTACCAATCGATTGATATCGGTTACCAATCGATTTCTGCCTGTGTCAATCGATTGGTGTTAGTTGTCAATCAATTGTCATATGTACCAATCAATTAGTAACGATTGTTGCAGTAATCTATGGTCCAGAGTGACCATGTGTTTTGATGTTTAGGCAAAGGGTTTAGTTAGATTTGCCCTTGTATTTGATATGTGTATTTGAGTGTGCAGATTTGCAGGACACACATAAACTTAGCTGGATGGCTTCGGGTATGGTGCAGAATTGTATGAGGAGACGAGTCGTAGGCTTGAATGCATCTGAGGGATCGTGGACAAGGCAGGAACGATGAACCGAGGGAAGCGCACTTCGAGGCATACGCGAAGGATGGCATGAGGACGAGCCGCGGGCTTGTATGCATCCGAGGGACGAGAACCAAAGTCGAAGAAGACTTGAAGACAACAGGTTGAAGCTACAAAGGAAGAGTCAGCTGAGTTGTGAAGGTCCGAGTGCGAGTGAACTGTACTCGGGTAGGGAAACCCTAGAATTAGGGTTTGACCAGTCAACTGGTAGTTGACACAAAAAGATCAGTCAACTGATCTTCTGTGCAGTCGACTGGTGTTGGTTGGAAATTCAAACGTTGGGTTGTAACGTTCGGATTCGGTTAGAACCAGATAATTGGTGTTGGCACCAGTCGACTGGTAATGACTAGTTCATCCACGAGCTCTATTTAAGGGAGTTCGGTTTGACTGGCTAGGGTTAACTAAATTAGCTTTGGTTAAAGGTCAATTAGTAGTCTTTGTGCTCAGGAGTATTGTCAAGGTTGTGGTGAGATTTCTCCACTCACAAGGAGCGACACGAGCTTACCAGAGATCTTCCGGAGACTAATCCACTAACGACTATGGATCGTCTACCTTACGGACAGTCATGAAGTAGGAGTTTTATCTCCGAACCATGTAAACAGTTTGTGTTAGCATTTGATATTATTTGTAATTCTGCTTGCGCACGCTAACATTGTAGGAAGAATCGACGCGAAATATGAGTGACCGTCTATTCACCCCTCTCTAGCCTATCCATCGGTCCCAATTACTGTTACAAATCAATTTGTGTATTTGAATTTTAAACTCAAATTCAAACTTAATTTTAGAAATTTATAAGTAATTCTATGTTTTTTGAAAAATTATGAAATTTCATCTATGTTGGGGCAATCTATGGTCAGGAGTGACCATGTGTTTTGATGTTTGGACAAAGGGTTTAAGTTAGGTTCACTCTTGTGTTTTATATGTTTATTTGAGTGTGCAGGTTTGCAGAATACACATGGACTTAGTTGGATGGTTTCAGGTCCAGTGAAGGATGGTATGAGGAGACAAGCCGTGGGCTTGTATGAATCCGAGGGGCCGTGGACAAATCAAGGACGATGAGCCGAGGGAAGCGGACTTCGAGGCATACACACAGGATGGCATGAGAGATAGGTCGCGGGCTTGCATGCATCCGAGGGACGAGAGCCAAAGTCGGAGAGGGCTTGAAGGCAACAGATCGAGACTGCTGGATGAAGAGTCAGCTAAATCGTGAGGGGTCGAGTGCTGAGGGAATTGTACTCGGGAAGGAAATCCTAGGGTTCGAGTACTGGGAGAAATGTACTCGAGAAGGGAAACCTTAGGTTTGGAAGTGGACCAGTCGACTGATGAAGTCCATAGAAAGATCAGTCGACTGATCCAGGATCAGTCGACTGATCCTGACTAATGGCAGCGGAAATTCGAACGTTAGGCTGTAACGCTCTAATCTAAGTGAGACCAGTCGACTCGTGCTTGACCAGTCGACTGGTGCTTGACCAGTCGACTGGTAACGGTCATTTCAGCAAAGAACTCTATTTAAGAGAGCTCGGTTTTGGCTGAGATTTCTTGACGAAATTATCTTTGGTTAAAGGTCAATTAGTAGTCTAAGTGCTCAAAAGAGTGTTGCGGGTTGTGGCGAGTGATAAGTACCATTTTTGTTAATTATTTTAGATGTTAAAATCCATGTTTGACTCATATTTTTATTGATTAATTGTGAAATTGCCCTAGGTTTTAGAACTTACCTTTATTTTGGACTTAATTGCAAATTTGCATTAAATTGGATTAATTGGCCACTAAATTTTGGATCTATTTTTGTAGGCACCAAAGGTTCAAGGACTTAGGGCATATTGGGTCAAACCTGAGTCGGATGTGAACCGGATCGAATTATCAAGCCTACGATTAATCCGGGTCGTCCGATTCAAGAGCGGCTAGATCTGAGCCATCCGGGACGATCTGAAGCAATCCGAGCTAGGGTTAGGGTTGATCAAGCTATATGATCAAGATCTGAAGGTTTCATCCCAATCAGAGCTAAATCAACCGTTGGATCAAGCAAGGAGGGCTCTAGAGCGTCCATTCACAGATAGAGTTGATCTGGACCATCCGTTGCATATCTGGAGGATCCGAGCTACCACAAGGCAGATCCTGACCTCAGATCATCATCATAAAAGTTTGGCTCAAATCAGAGCAAAATCAACCGTTGGATTTCATCAAAGCAATCTGAGTCGTCCATTTGTTTCTATTTAATCAGAAATGCGCCGCAGCCAAGCCTTGTCGCGTCTCCGCCGCAGCTTCATTCTTCTTCAGTTCTTCTTCATTTCTTAGCTAATTTCTTCAATCCAAGGGGCGCGACCACCTCGAATCGATGCTAATCCTTGAGTGACAGCAAGGATAAGGATTGGGGTTTAGTTTAGTTAGTGAATTTTCAGTAATTAGCATTAGATTTCAATTCTGCTATTTCGTTTCTGCAATTTGTATCAGACGATTCATTTTCTTGTATGGATTGCTTCTATCTTAATTGGAAGCTCATCCTTGAGTGACAACAAGGATTTGTGAGCTGAGATGAGGGATTGAAGCTTGGTTAATCTCGTTTAGTAGCTGTAAATGTCGTTTCTGCACTTGGTTTAATTTCTGTCTTGGTTTCGGATTAGTTAATTTCGTTTCTTTGTTGTTTTGCTTAAGTTAGGTTTATTTTCTGCAAGTATAATAGTTAGGAAGCTTGTTTAGTGGACCATTACTCTTAATTTCAGTGATTTGCTGCATTAATTTCTTGCGTATCAGCTGAAGCTTGCGTATCAGCTCTGTTTTTCCATTGCCAGTTTAATTTCTGCAATTTTCCAGTCTAATTCGAATTCAATTCTTTTCTGGTTTTAGTTCCTGAGATTTAAGTTAACAATTTGGTAGCTAATGAGTTTGAGTTGAGTTTGATCTGCATTTAATTTCAATTCCATATTTCTGATCAGACTTTCCCTTAGCGTATCAGCTGTTTATTTCCGAAAACACTGCAACTTCAATTCTGGAATTTGATTCCATTATCTACCATTGAGTTCAGTTTGGCATTCCTCAGTTATTCTTTCTGAAATGCATCTGAATTCGATCGAAGTTGTTTCGAAAATTTCTGAATTCATTGTTCCCTGATTTCAACTCTGCGTTTCTGCAAATGCTATCCATTTTCTGCACACCCTGCGTATCAACTCCCTTGTGTGCCACTTCAGTTTCTGCATCAGCTGTCTTCTCTTCATTGGCAGCTTGGTCTTCCAAGCTGAATTAGACCAAGCTGAATTAATTCAATCTGTTTCTGAATTTTGATTTCTGATAACTCGAGTCCCATATCTGCTGCTGAATTTCTGCTTCCAAAAGCTGCACATAAGTTCATTTCTGAAGTTATCAGCCTTGGTCTGAATTTCTGAATCCATTCCATTTCTGCATGTTAGCTTAATTCAGCTGCACATCAGTTCGATTTTCATAGCTGCAAGGTTTGAGTTAATATTTCTGAAGCCGTATCAAATTTTCAGTAGCTTCTCTGATTTTCCCTGAACATTTTCAGTAGCTTGTTAAGCATCTTTCTTGTGCATTTCAGTTCTGTTCTGGACGTTTCTGCATGGATTTGAATCTTGCTACTGCAATTCTTCTTTCCAACCTGCAATCAGTCCATTGTTAGCTCACATTTCTAAGCTGAATTTGATCAGTTTCTGAAATTTGTTTTGTATCAGATTAACATCCCTGCAGTTCATTTAAGCTTTTGGCACATGAGTTGACTTCACTTGGTATCAGGTTGTTTAGATTTATTTGCTTGCATTTAGGTATCAAGTTCAGTTTCGGCTTGAGTGATGATGCTTTGAGATTAAATCAGTTTGAAGTGTATTCTTGCAATCGAAATCAGAGCCGTGTTTTCTTTCCAAAATGGTGCAAATGCTTTGATTGAGTTGTTCGTTGGCTAAGCTCATCAATTGCCATTAATTGGTTTAAGGTTCATGAGTTGAGTTTCTTTAATTTTCTTTGCACTTTCATCTCTGAATTGCAACCCAAAACCCAAATCTTTATTTGAAACCCGAAAACACAAACGACACAAATACAAGCGCGAATCAAATAAACCTCAACTAGTCCCCGAGAAAAATACGACCTGTGGCCCCTATATTACATTTTCATACTTTTGATTGTAAAAGGGTTTCCAGCTTTCATTCACATCTAAATTCTGATGGTCCCACAACTCGTGACAACTTTAACATAGTATTTCGGGGCTGTCAAATTTTTGGCGCCGTTGCCGGGGAAGCAACTAGTTGATTTGTTTGATTTTTGCTTGTATGCCTTTGGACATATCATTGGGTTCTATTTTATTGTGCTTTATCTTTTGTATACTGGTACTGCCATTTTTCTTGTTTGTTTTGTGACAGGGCTGCAGGATCAAAATGTTTTCATCTACTTACCAGCAGCCATGTCCACAGTTTCAGCAGAACCAACCATTCAATCAGCAACCAAATCAATTTTTTCAACCACAATGTCAACAATTTCAGCAAGATCTTCAGTCAAGTCAGAATTTTCAGAACGGGCAGCCGCCATTCCAGAGTTTTCAGCCCCAGTTTGAGCAACCATTTCAACAATTTCAGCCCAATTTTCAGCAACTCTATCAACAAAATCAAGTATCTTTTCAAGGAATTCAGCAAGGGTGTTTTGATAATTAGAATTTTCAGCAACCACCCTTCCCTCAAGTCCAACCAAACCAAGGATTTCAGCATTTTAACCAAGATTTCCAGCAGCCTTTTCAGCAAGGAAATAATCAATTTCAGCCCAACTTTCAGCCACCTTATCAACAAGATCAATCACCTTTTCAAGGAATTCAACAAGGGTACCAAGTTAATTCGATTTTCCAGCAACCATGTCAATTTCCACAGCAAGTTCAACCATCCTTTCAACCACAATTTCAACATTTTTAGCAAGATTTCCAGTTTCAAGGACAGAATTTTCAGCAAGACACTCAGAATTTTCAGCCCCTCCCATTTCAGCAGTTTAATCAAGGAGGCTTTGAGGATCCTGATTGGGATGAGGCTCTACACCAAAGGATGATAGAGATGTGTCAACAAATGTTACAACAACAACAAGCTTGGCAACAACAAGTTCTACTACAACAACAACAACAAGAGCAAATTAATCAACAACAACTACAACGCCTTGCAAAATTGGTTGATCAATGGAATCAAATACAAGCTCAAAGATTAGAACAATCAGATGATTCTATAGGTGCAGGGGATTGCACAGAGCCCCAGGAACCACCTATATTGATTGATGCATCAGAAAATTCAGAGGATAGGATTGAGAGTGTAGGGGATTGCACAGAGCCCCAAGAATCACCCATTCCTATTTCACAGGACCATTCTCATCTTTTATTTTGTGATTATAGTATTATTGAAGGTCCTAAGTTTTCTAATTTGGTTGATACAGGAAAGGTTGAGGAAGATGATTCCATAGGTGTAGGGGATTGCACTAAGCCCCAGGGACCACCACAATTACCTGAAAGTGTAGGGACTTGCATGGTGGAAGCAAGAACCCAAGGATCACCTGCTTTAGTTGAGTGTCCACCAGAACCTGAACCTGAAGTGGAGCAATTACTTGACCAGGAGGAGGCCACAGTTACATCTACTTTTGTAGAGCCTCCAGGTATTTTTCAGCACGATCAGGTAAATACTCCACCAAATTTTTCTGAAAATTGCATAGAGGTACCTCAAACTGATTTTATTATTTTTAATACACCTAGGGATGCATCTCTTGTAGTATTTGATTGTGAAAAATCCCTAGAGGTACCTAGTGTTAAAGTTGTTGAATTTGAAGCATGTGGTGATACATATCTTGAAAATGCTGAGTGTGAAAATTTTTTAGAAGTGCCTAGACTTGATGTTGATTATTGTGATGAGTCTCTTGATATATCTTTTGCTGAAAATAATTGTGAAAAATTCATTGAGGCACCTGAGATTGATTTCATAGGCTGTGACACATTGCTTGATACATCCTTGGTAGAAAATAATTACGAAATTTTTATTGAAGTGCCAAAAATTGATTTTATTATTTGTGATGAATTTCAGGATGCAAATTTTGTAGGAAATAACTGTGAAAAATTTATTGAGACACCAATCATTGATTTAATTGGACATGATGCAGATTTGGATTCAATTCATGCAGAAACTGACATTATTTTATTTCTTTCTGACCCTGCACGCTTGAGAGAGGTATTACATTGTTTTGCAGGGTCTAGAAGACTTCAGGAGTGGGTGCTCCAACTGAACAGACTCCAGCCTCCTGGAAGGACTTCTGAAGGGCATCAAGAAGGAGGAGATGATCTTAATTTAATTAATAGCACTCCACCCCTTGAATGACTCTTGAACCTGAATCGCCTTAGGCCACCAGAGAAATTTTTTGCAAAGTTCAAGTGTGGGGGAGTCCGAATTCTCCCGGCCACCCATTTTCCTCCACTACCACGATGGAGGCTCCTTCTGGATAGACTTCGTCCACCAGAAATAAAGGGGAGTTTGTTCCTTTTTGCATTTTCTTTCACTTTTATGACTTCTAGAATTTTCTTTTAAATTGAGTCCTTGCTAATAAATGCATGAGTAGAGTAGAATGACTAGGAGTCATTGTAAATACCTTGTTATTCCTTTTGTCATTTTCCTTGCATGCCTAAGAATAAATGTATCCCTCTAGGTTCTTCCATAGCATTTTAGAATCTCTTTTGAAAATAAATTAAATTTGGTTGTCAAAACTTAGGGTTTGAGTTCATGGATGAAATCTTGGATGCTTGAGTACGATTTTGCTTTAGATTCTTAATTGAGGATTTGAGATGGATTATTTTTACCTAGTGAGAATTAGCCTTATATTTGTGACACACATGTTATTGTACTCTAGAACTTGCTTAGGTTCTTTCAAAATCATATTTCAATGATTGGATCACATCTACAGAGACTAATCACTTTGTTTACCTTTCCATATCAATTTTGACAAAAATCATGTTCATTCCATTTTTCTTTACTTATTTCTTACTCTTACCTTCACTTTTCTTTGGACTTGTTGTTTGATATGTTCTAATGATATTTTGCCCGAGACGGACAAAGATTTAAGTGTGGGGGAGTGATTAGTGTTTTGGAAAGATTTGGTATCAAAGAAGCAATTTATGTCGAAGAATTTTTTTTTTTTTGCATTTTTATTTGCCAAGTTGAGTTTGGTGTCAAAAATGAGCAAAAGGATGGAAGCAATTGAGGCATATAGATTCTTGAATATAATTTGAAGATCCAAGCAATTACATGTGCCAAGCTAAATTGGGTGGATGAAGAAGAATTTGTGTGCCAAAGTCTAAGTGGCACGCAACCATTCAATTGAAGCCATATTCCGGAAGAAGTCAAGCAAAAAGTTGAAGATCTAAGCAAGATTGTGCCATTGTGAATTCGGCTGAAAAGAAAAAAAAACAGAAGAAAAAAAAATCTGAAAACACATCTTGCTACAAGGTTGTGCCATTGAAGGAATAGATTCTTTAGATAGCTATTTTTGGTCGGAATGCTGTGGACTAGCAGCTGCTCTTTGCTTAGAAATCAAACACATCTTGCTAAATGGTTTGTGAACTGGACAGATCCGAAAAACAAGCTGGAAAAAAAAAATCTGAAACGCAAGGTAGTAAATCTGTGCAGAAATTCAAGTGCAGTAATTTGTTTACCATATCAAAGTGTTTCCATACAAGCTGTAAAGCAGATTCTCTAGAAGTCCTTTGCTGTAGAAATCAGAACACTTTGTCATAGACTGAGTTGAAGCTGGTGGAGAGCAGAGAAATGGAGATCTTGAGCTGGAATTTCAGCAGAAAAAAAAACAGAAAGTGCAGTGACTTGGCTGGAAATCAAACTGATTGATCAGAAATTGTGTTTGTAAAGCTGAATTGCAGTCACTGATCAGAAAAGGAAGCTGATTTGCAACTAATCTGAATTGGATTGAAACCGTGCAGATCAGGAATGAATAAAACAGTGAGGAAGCAAACAATCAGCTAAGAACAAAGAAGAAGAAAATTTGCAATGAGTACTTGGAGCTGCCACTTCTTGTGCCAAAACAGTGCTGATCAGTCCACTTGAAGCTCACCGTACAAGAAAGAAAGAAAGCAGAAAACTAATCAGCAGCTGACCAAAAGAAGAGAAAGATCAGAAAAGAGAATGAAGAAAGAAATTTCGCACGCAAGAGCAAAACTTGGCACAAGGAAGTCAAGGAAAGGTTTTTCATCCAAATCAAAGGAATTTATTCAAGTTTCACTCCATCATACTTTTGATATCACTAGAGGACTGTAAAGATGGGGCAAAGCACATTGGAAACATACTTGAGCAACCAAGTCTCCCACTTTAGCAATATTTCCATTTCCTTGATTTTTATTCCATTTCTTATCATTTTCCATGTTTTCATTTGTTTTTATAGTTGTTGATCCTATTCATGATTAATGGTAGAGAGTAGATAATAAGCAAGGCTATGGTAGTGCAAGAAGCATGTGTGTTTGAGTGAGCTCCACTTCCATCATCAAGTTAGAATTTAAGGAGAGAGCCACCAAAACTTCCCTTGAAAGGCTAGTGATTTAAATTCATCTCAATGACTCATGATTGATGAAAAGGCTAAGTTGTTGATTTAAGGACAAGATACTACTCCATAGAGCTTAGATTTATGAGAATTGACAACCTTAGGTAATTTCTTTTCATTTGCTTCTAATTATGCTTAAGAAAATTTAGGGGATACATATTTAGTGTTTTCGCGAGACGCTCAAGGTTAAGTGTGGGGGAGTTGATAAGTACCATTTTTGTTAATTATTTTAGATGTTAAAATCCATGTTTGACTCATATTTTTATTGATTAATTGTGAAATTGCCCTAGGTTTTAGAACTTACCTTTATTTTGGACTTAATTGCAAATTTGCATTAAATTGGATTAATTGGCCACTAAATTTTGGATCTATTTTTGTAGGCACCAAAGGTTCAAGGACTTAGGGCATATTGGGTCAAACCTGAGTCGGATGTGAACCGGATCGAATTATCAAGCCTACGATTAATCCGGGTCGTCCGATTCAAGAGCGGCTAGATCTGAGCCATCCGGGACGATCTGAAGCAATCCGAGCTAGGGTTAGGGTTGATCAAGCTCTATGATCAAGATCTGAAGGTTTCATCCCAATCAGAGCTAAATCAACCGTTGGATCAAGCAAGGAGGGCTCTAGAGCGTCCATTCACAGATAGAGTTGATCTGGACCATCCGTTGCAAATCTGGAGGATCCGAGCTACCACAAGACAGATCCTGACCTCAGATCATCATCATAAAAGTTTGGCTATGCCATTATGTTTGTTAGATATGATTTTGGTACATTGTGGCTCAAGGTTGATACATTCTAGAAATCTGAAAACTGAAATTTCAGAACTACCAGTCAACTGGGAAAACACCAGTCGACTGGTATCGGGCACAGAACCATTCTGTGGCCCGACCAGTCGACTGGCATATAGCAGTCGACTGGTACTGTGTAAAACAAAGGTGGTGTAGAGCAGTTGGTTAGTGTTTTAGCCATGCAACCTAGAGGTTGGGGGATCGAATCCTGCCAATATAATAAAATAAAAGTTTTGCTTTATTTTGGGCAAATTAGTACTTTCAGCATGTTTATGAATTTCTAGTTCAGTAAATAGCGAAATAAGAATTTTTAAAATTCTCCCAGTTGGTTTAGCATTATTAGAAATCATTAATTAGCATTATCAATAATCAGCCAGTCAGTCAGTTAGTAGTAGCGATCCGCCTTACAGCTTAGTACCAGAAGGCGGGACGTTACAGAGTGGTATCAGAGCAAGTTCCATCTTTCCTCCTCACACACATCAACATCAGACCTGCAGCTTCCAAGTAAGAGTATCTCTCACATTACCATATTTTCTTGCTTTAAGATTTATAGTATTTATATGTTATTCATACTATCTGTTTTCTAGTCAGTTCTTGTTTGCATTTAACGGAAGCATGTTTAATACCTTAGTTTATATCTGATAGCATGTTTTTTAGAATTAGGATATGAACTGTATGTCCTCTGTCATTTAGATAATGGCTAGAGGACGCCCAACTAGAAGGGCACCAGCTACTGAGCCTCAATAGGAGGCAACTGACATAGTGACTCCACCTAATCTCGTGGAGATAGTAGCTCAGCTCCAGAGACAGATAGTTGAACAACAACAAGAGATAGCCACTTTAAGGGCTAATTAGCAGACCACACCTACTGCTACGCCAGGACCAAATGTGGAAACCCCAATAGTGATAGAGGTTCCACCTAGAGCACCAATCCCACCAATAGCACCAATAGCACCAGAAGTCCCAGCAGTAGGGGCTAGAAGAGAAGCATACCTGGTTCAGTGGCAGAAGCACAAACCAGAGACCTTTTCAAGCACTAGTGAACCATGGGATGCACAAGCCTGGTTCAAAACCCTAGAGAGTACCTGTTGGATCGAGAAAACCGATAGAGGGGGGGGGGTGAATATCGAAAATTGTTCGGATTTTCGTAAAGAGCACGTACGCAGCGGAAATAAAATAAAACAATCACAACACAAAGACACAGTCGATTTACTTGGTTCAGAGCCTGTGTCGACTCCTACTCCAAGGCCCACGGTCGTTGACCGTTTACTTTGGGCAATTCTATATACGCGCAAAACAGTTTACAATATTTGATTACAAATAAGTGCAATAAAATAATAGTATTAACATTTCGATCTTCGTTACCGACGTCCGGAGTGGATTGACTTTTTCGGGGCAGCGGGACGTCGTCGGCTCGAGTTGGAGTGTTTCCGGAGCAAGGCACGAGCGTAGAAGATCTTTGGGGCGTTGAGAGAACAGTTGTATGGAAGCCTTGGTCGGTCCTTTATATAGGGCCTGGGGGCGCCCGGGACGTCGGGGGCGCCCCCCACGTGGCCTCTGATCAGCAGAGCTCTCGGTCGCGTCTGATCCTCTGGATCCGCTTTGACCGGGGCTCCCGGAGCGCTCGGGGCGCCCGCATTGACCGGTCAAAGCTTTATCTTCTCGGCTTCGCAAGGGCGAGCTTCGGCAGCTGGCAGTGGGGGCGCCCGCAACACGCGGGGCGCCCGCGATAGGCGGGGCGCCCGGAGCATCCGGGGCGCCCCGAATGTAGCTGTCGAGGCGCGTTGAGGTGTGTTTTCACTTCTTGCAGACTTGGGTTGACCTTGGGGGCGCCCGGATCATCCGGGGCGCCCTGCTCAGCTTCTGCCTCACTCCTTTGAGGCTCTCTGAGCTGCAGATACTCAGTCCTTCGATCCTGCATCCAGGGTTAGTCCAAATAGCAATTATATTATTATTATTTTATACAGCCTTAGCTGTCTTGGTTCTGACTTTGGTCTCCAAAATGGAGCCCTAGGTCGAACCGACGCCTACTGTTCCCTCGACGGGGAACGCGTCCTCACCTACTCCTCTCAGGAGAGTTTACCTGATGCCAATCGCTCCTTTGGTTAGTCTTTTGCCTGACGGTCCTTTGCCAGGGCTTGGATGCCGAGCTGTCCTTCGCCCGGTGCCTAGCATTCCTTCGCTAGGGCTTTAGTCCCAGGCTGTCCTTCGCTTGGCGCCTAGCAGTCCTTTGCTAGGGCTTTGATGTTGGCAGTCTTTCGCCAGTTGCCTAGCAGTCCTTCGCTAGGGCTTGGATGCTGGCAGTCCTTCGCCAGTTGCCTAGCAGTCCTTCGCTAGGGCTTGGATACTCGCAGTCCTTCGCCAGGTGCCTAGCAGTCCTTCGCTAGGGCTTGGGTACTGGTAGTCTTTCGCCAGGTGCCTAGCAGTCCTTCGCTAGGGCTTTTTCTGCACACTCAGTGAACAACGTTAGATCACAAATAAACTTAACTTTGAATCCTTTGCTAATATCAAAACCAGGTTCGATATGGTGCTTCCTGCACCAACAATCTCCCCCTTTTTGATTATGACAACACAATTCAAAGTTAAGTAGAAAATTGTTAAGAACATAATGTAAAAATGAAGTATAGCAATAAAAACTTTATAACATTTACTAACACAAGGTAAGATTTAAGAAAACCTCCTAAAACCCTGAGTACTTGTGTTATAAAATACTTAACTAAGATTTGAAAAAAAAACCTTTAATTCTCATACTCCCCCTAAAACCCTGAGTACTTGTGTTATAAAATACTTAACTTAGTACTTGTGTTATAAAATACTTAACTTTGACCTTTCCTCCCCCTTTGACATATATAAAAAATAAACATGGGTGAACAAGGTATCTAATAGGGAGGTTTGAGTTTTACCAAAAATAAGTTTTTGACAAGGTGTTTCAAAAAAAAGAGTAAAAGCAAGCCTAAATTTTGTGAAAAGCTTAAAAAAAATTACTTAGGCAAAATTTTGAATCCAATTTTCCCAAAAAATTTCAACTTTGAGAATTGGGAAAATTTTGTTTTAAAAGAATTTGTACACTTAGAAGAATATACTTGGAAATACTTTGTAAAAACAACAAAATCTTTAAGAATTTTCTAGACAAGTTTTTCACCAAAAAACTTTATTTAGGAACATTTGCCAATATTTAAAAGTTTTTGCTCAGACAAATTTTATTTACTAAGAAAAATTTTACTTAGGAAAATCATGTACTTAAAAAATTTAACACACTTAGAATTTTTCTTTTTGAAAAGGAAAAAAAAATTCCTTTCTCTATTTCTTGCTCTCCCCCTTGGATATATATATATCAATAAAGAATTATATTTTAAAATAAGTTTTAAGAGAAAGTTTGTGTATCAGAGCCTATGAGTTTTAAAAAAAAAACACTTAGTATAATTCTTGAAAGCATAGCAAAAAGGCTTAAATTCCACTATTGAAATAAAAAAAAAATATTCGTACTTTGTAAACATTAGTACCTTGGAAAGTAATAGTACTTTTGAAAAATAGTAGTACTTTTGAAAGATGTTCTGCATATTTTGAAAAATATAAGTACTTTTGAAAAATATTATGTATTTTTGAAAAATATAAGCACTTTTGAAAAATATTATGCATTTTTGAAAAATATAAGTGCTTTTGAAAAGTTTTAATATTATTTTCAAAAGTATTCTAAAGTCAAGCAAAATTTTGAAAATGATAGTATATATAAGCAAAAAGAATATAAGCAAAATTATAAGTACTTTTATTTTGAAAGAATATTTATTTATGTTTTCAACAGGATTTAAAAGGTATAGTGCATGAAAACATATAATTTGAAAAATTATTTGTCAGTTTAATAATTCTTTTAATTTAATCTCCCCCTGAGCTTGACCCAGTCCTAGGAAGCTTGTTGACTACAAGCGATCTTCCTCTGAGTCATAAGGTTTGATTCAAATTACAAGAATTATCTAATAATTTAAACAAATAGTTAGAATTAATTTCTTTCGATTTAGACTCCCCCTAAATTTGACACTTCCTTGGAGTCCTTGTAGATCATGAAGTAGTTGACCTTCCTCTATGTCTTTAGGGTTTACCAAAATCAAAAGAATAACTTTTAAAGTATGATAATTTTTAAGAAGTTAATTTTTGAAAACACGACTTGAAATGATAGCACAGTTTTCGAAAATCATGATGATAATTATTTAAAGAGTAATATACGAGGTTTTTGAATCAAATTTTTGAAAACTTTATTTTGAGATGTTACTAAATTTTAGAGCATAAGGTTTTTGAAAAAAATCTATTTTTTTTCGACACAGTCTAACTTTTATCTAAATTCCTTAAGAGATTTCAGTGTTGACCAGGTTTGACTATGTTGACTAAGGTTGACTGTGTTGCCCAAGTTTTAACCAGTTGACTATGTTTGATTAACAAAAAAAAAACTTAGATTCTATTTAAAATGAGTCTATGATCATGAAATTCAATAATAAAGGGACGAAAAAGTAGGCACAGTAAACTGAATTAATTTGACAAATAGAGACAATTTTGAATAACTTTTGAAAGTATATTTTATTTGAAAGGGTAGTGAGTTATGCATTTAGGTCCTAGATGTCTCACCCAGTTCTACATGATCAAGCATGTTAACCTTAAGAGTTTTTGTGAGACAGGTTTTAGTAGAAGATTTATTTTGAAAAGATCCTGAATAATTTTAAAAAGTTAAATTAATTTTTTAAACACAATTTAAATTTATTTTGAAAAGAGATATTTGAATCTAAAATTAACTGAAAATTTATGTTAGATTCGAATTTAATAAAAAATAATTTGAATTTGAATTTCAAAAATTTGTTTCCAGGTCTTGGCGAGGTACTAGGCCTTCTTTGGTCGTAGCCTTATGGGATCATCCACCCTTTCCTTGGTAAAGCCTTTTAATGAAATTTCATTTTCAAAATTATTCTTTGAAAAATTTCTGGTCTAACTAGTTTGGGTCTTGGATCGGTAGCTTCGGCTAGTTCCGCCAAATTGGCTTCCCTAACGTACTATCATCTCACCTCCACCCAATACTATGTTGTTCAATTTTCAATTAACTGATTTAGTCCCAATACTAATTCTAAGCAAAAAAATAAAACACATAATTAAAACGAACAATTGTCTAAGTAAGGCAATTGGAGTAATACTCCGGATTTTCGAAATCAGCAAGATTATGAATTAAATTTTCTAACTTATTGACCTTATGTTTTAGGGTTTCATTTTCTTGTTTCAATTTTCTGAAATTTGTTTTAATTAAGTTACATGAATCAATCACATTATTCAAGGTAAATAACGGATTTTCAAATACTGTAAATTTACCTTTGTTGATTGTTTGTTCGGCATTCTTGGTAGCTCTTTTATCTGTGCATTCACTTTTGTAATGCCCGAACTCCTGGCACTTGAAGCATTGAATGCGACTTTTGTTCTTTCGTGCTTTTGGAACTGATTCCTTTGTCGCCGGTGGTGTAAACCGAGTCTTACGAGTAGGGCACTGATTTTGGTAGTGCCCTCTCTCCCTGCATGTGTAACAGATTACATGATTAAAATTTGAATTTACACTTTTACCTTTTGGTTCTTTATTGGGAATCTCCCCCTTGATTCTTGCCGCCTCGGATCTAGGCTCATCTTCTGATTCTGTGTCTGAGTCGGACTCGGGTACTGGTTGAAGCTCCTTCTGTGGCGGTTCTTTAGGAGTTTTCCCTGCAATAAAATTTACACCTTCCTCGACCATTATAGTATCTGTTTGATTATTTAATTCTAATTTTGAAATGAGTTCGAAATTGGTTACCGTCCCAGTCAATTCGTCGTCTAATTCTGGTTCGATTTTGGATTCGGGTTCAGACTCTGACTCGGCTGTTTGTGTTTGGACGGAAAGGGCAAGATAATTTACCTGATCTTCTTCTTCATTTGAGATCTCTTGATGAAGATTAATCAATTTTTCCCAGATTTCACTAGCACATCTGCATGGACCTACTATCTCGAGTTGCTCCTTGGTTAGGCCACATTGCAGGATTGCAGTTGCTCTTGCATCGGTCTCAATTTGGTTGAGGGTGTGTTCATCCAATTTGTCCTACTCGATGGATGACTCATCTTCTACGGGAAACGAGAATCCAGTTTGGATGATCTGCCATAACTCCATGTGGGCCTTCAGAAGGGACTCCATTTGACATCTCCAAAATGTGAAGTTCTCGCCGGAGAATAGTGGTGGACGTGCACTGTTCCACTCTTGGTTGGCCATTTAATATAAATCTTGCACACAAACAAAATAACAAAAAAATTGTACCTCTTGTTGGATCGGGTTGGACCGGCTAGAGGGGGGTGAATAGACGGGGAAAAAAAATTATGAAAGTGGAGGCACTCGTCTTCAAAAAAGAACTTGGTCGCAACTGAGAACGTTGCTTCCAAGGCAGTGAACGCTCAATAAAAATCTCCTTGTGGCGGAGAAGCCTTACAAAAATAGCACACTAGAGATTTTACAAGAATGAATAAAATGATTGATTTCTAAAGCAAAACCTCTAAGTCTATTTATAGCCTAAGAGAATAAATCTGGATTGTTGATTGTTGATCACTTTTCTCTTGGCCGTTGATCCATGGATGTAATCTGGATGGTTGATCTTGGATGGGATTAAACTGCATCCATTGGATTTGATTAAAGGATAATATAACATTATCCTTTAAGTTTTAATTGTTTTAATTAAAACTTTATCTTTCCTCGAGATAACTGTTGGAATCTCCATGTCGTTGTTGTAATCTCTAAGTAGTAATATCGGCAACATTTTACTGCTATCGCCCTTTAGTCCAAATGGTAAGTGGGTTAGTGTGTGTTGTTGAGGTCTCGGGTTCGATCCTTCATGGCAACAAATAATCTTCTCTTTTCTTTTGGGCGCTTGGACTAGTCTTTTTAATTCTTCGTCTTCTGGGTGATTTCCAGCCAGCCGGAGTTAGGCTCACTCGAACCCGACTCCGACCTTTCGCCCCTCGAGCGTCCTTCCTCCCGGCTTCTCGTCCCTCGGACACCGCGCACGTCCTTCTCGCTCCACCGGTGTACTCTTCCGCAGCATCCGCGTCCCTCGGATTGTACCGAGCCCGTCGGCTCACTTCCCCGCACAATCCTTCTCGTCCGCTACGTCTTACACTCGACTTCCTCCGTACCTAAGCTCCTGCACACTTAGCAGAGGGATTAAAACCAACAGGACCTAACCTAACTTGGTTGATCACATCAAAACCAACTGGGGTACCAACAGTACCAAGACTTGGTCTTGGATTAGTAGTGCGGGAGAGAAAAGATATAGCCCAACAAAAATATTGCACGAATTTCGAGGTAAAATGATAATAACAAATTATGACAAATTTTGAAAATATTAATTTTGTCAATTCTAATTAATGATGAAAAATTAAGAATTTTAATGTTAAAACAAATTTGCTAGAATTAAGATAGCACGAGTTTCGAGGAAAATATTAAAATAATGATAAAAAAAAGTTTGTGACAAATTTTCAAAAATTGTTCGTTTTATCAATTTTGACTTATAGTGAAAAAATGAGAATTCAAAATTGAAAAAAGCGTAAGGATATTTTAAATCCACCTACAGATATTATTTATATGAAATAAAAAAGCGAACGAGATTGAGTGGTGTTGATTAACTAGAAAGAAAAGAAATAATATTAAAAATTTTGTAAATCCGAAAAAAAACTTTCAAACTGGTGGTTGCACTAAGTTTGAACTACCCCGCTCTGATACCACTTGTTGTATCAAGAAAACCGATAGAGGGGGGGGGGTGAATATCGGAAATCGTTCGGATTTTCGTAAAGAGCACGTACGCAGCGGAAATAAAATAAAACAATCACAGCACAAAGACACAGTCGATTTACTTGGTTCGGAGCCTGTGTCGACTCCTACTCCAAGGCCCACGGTCGTTGACCGTTTACTTTGGGCAATTCTATATACGCGCAAAACAGTTTACAATATTTGATTACAAATAAGTGCAATAAAATAATAGTATTAACATTTCGATCTTCGTTACCGACGTCCGGAGTGGATTGACTTTTTCGGGGCAGCGGGACGTCGTCGGCTCGAGTTGGAGTGTTTCCGGAGCAAGGCACGAGCGTAGAAGATCTTTGGGGCGTTGAGAGAACAGTTGTATGGAAGCCTTGGTCGAGGGTCCTTTATATAGGGCCTGGGGGCGCCCGGGACGTCGGGGGCGCCCCCCACGTGGCCTCTGATCAGCAGAGCTCTCGGTCGCGTCTGATCCTTTGGATCCGCTTTGACCGGGGCGCCCGGAGCACTCGGGGCGCCCGCATTGACCGGTCAAAGCTTTATCTTCTCGGCTTCGCAAGGGCGAGCTTTGGCAGCTGGCAGTGGGGGCGCCCGCGACAGGCGGGGCGCCCGGAGCATCCGGGGCGCCCCGAATGTAGCTGTCGAGGCGCGTTGAGGTGTGTTTTCACTTCTTACAGACTTGGGTTGACCTTGGGGGCGCCCGGATCATCCGGGGCGCCCTGCTCAGCTTCTGCCTCACTTCTTTGAGGCTCTCTGAGCTGCAGATACTCAGTCCTTCGATCCTGCATCCAGGGTTAGTCCAAATAGCAATTATATTATTATTTTATACAGCCTTAGCTGTCTTGGTTCTAACTTTGGTCTCCAAAATGGAGCCCTAGGTCGAACCGACGCCTACTGTTCCCTCGACGGGGAATGCGTCCTCACCTACTCCTCTCGGGAGAGTTTACCTGATGCCAACCGCTCCTTTGGTTGGTCTTTTGCCTGACTGTCCTTTGCCAGGGCTTGGATGCCGAGCTGTCCTTCGCCCGGTGCCTAGCATTCCTTCGCTAGGGCTTTAGTCCCAGGCTGTCCTTCGCCTGGCGCCTAGCAGTCCTTTGCTAGGGCTTTGATGCTGGCAGTCCTTCGCCAGTTGCCTAGCAGTCCTTCGCTAGGGCTTGGATGCTGGCAGTCCTTCGCCAGTTGCCTAACAGTCCTTCGCTAGGGCTTGGATACTGGCAGTCCTTCGCCAGGTGCCTAGCAGTCCTTCGCTAGGGCTTGGGTACTGGTAGTCTTTCGCTAGGTGCCTAGCAGTCCTTCGCTAGGGCTTTTTCTGCACACTCAGTGAACAACGTTAGATCACAAATAAACTTAACTTTGAATCCTTTGTCAATATCAAAACCAGGTTCGATATGGTGCTTCCTGCACCAACAGTACCATGGAGCTTCTGGACTGGCCAGAACAAGAGAAAGTGAAGTGCGCCTCTCTCTACCTAGCAGGAGATGCTAGAATGTGGTGGGAAAGGGTGAAGGCCAAGTGAGACATAAATCAGATGACGTGGGCCAACTTCGAAGCTGAGTTCTTCAAAGAATTCTTTCATATGTGGGTTACTAATCGACATTATGATGAATTCACTGAATTTCATCAAGGTAACCTATCAGTAGAGGAAGCCGTGAAGAGATTCAACAGGTTAGCGCGTCTGGGTCCTGAATTGGTTAGCACCGAACGAGAGCGAGTCAGGCTAATGCTCAAGATGCTAAGGCCGGAAATAGCATTGAACGTGGCTAGCGGCGTTCATAGGCCGCAAACCTCAGAAGAACTAGTTAGCAGTGCTCTGATCACCGAGCACTACCTGAACAGCATGCAACAGCAGAAGTCAGTCATGATAGAATGTAAAGGCCAAGGCAGTTCAGGAACTCAGAAACCCCAGGGCGTTCACAGAGAAGTTAACTATACCTCCAGATGTACTCAGTAGCCAATTCTTAACCACCCTACCTTCAGGAGAGATTATGACATCCACGCACTGACTCCGTGCAGTGCCAGTCAGTATAGCAAGCAGAGAGCTGTATGGTGATCTGATAGTAATAGATATGACAGATTATGATGTCATTTTTGGAATGGACTTCCTAATCAAGTACGATGCCTCCATAGAATGCCGTAAAAGGAAAGTCATATTCCAACCTGAAGAAAGAGTGCAGTTTGAATACATCGGAGAACCCAAGAGAAAAGCCAAGAAATTTCTCTCAGCTTTAAAAGCACAGAAACTGCTGGATACTGGATGTACCGGATTTCTAGCACATGTAGTCAATACCACGCAAGAGAAGGACCAAAAACTAGAAGAGGTCCGAGTGGTATGCGACTACCCAGCAGTTTTCCCTGATGAGCTACCAGGCCTAGCACCAGACAGAGAGATTGAATTTGAGATCGAACTCGTTCCGGGTACAAATCCGATCTCAAAAGCACCATACCGTATGGCTCCAGCAGAATTGAAAGAACTTCAGGAGCAACTACAGGAGTTACTCGACAAGGGCTTCATCCGCCCTAGTCATTCACCATGGGGAGCTCCAGTGTTGTTCGTGAAGAAGAAAGACGGGTCCATGCGCCTGTGTATAGATTACCGAGCTTTGAATCAAGTCACCATTAAGAACCGGTACCCTCTACCCAGGATCGATGATTTGTTCGATCAGCTAAAGGGATCCACCGTCTTCTCAAAGATAGATTTGAGATCCGGCTATCACCAGGTCAAAGTCAGAGAGGGTGATATTCCCAAGACAACTTTCAGAACCAGATATGGGCACTATAAGTTTGTAGTCATGCCTTTTGGGGTCACAAATGCTCCAGCGACATTTATGGACCTCATGAACAGAGTATTCAGGGAGTACTTAGATAAGTTTGTTATCGTCTTCATTGATGACATTCTTATCTACTCAGGAACTCAGGAGGAACATGCTGAGCATCTCAGGACAGTATTGCAGATTCTTCAGCAGAGCCAGCTATATGCAAAATTCTCAAAATGTGAATTCTGGCTCGATCAGGTGTCTTTTCTAGGTCACATCATCTCCAAGGAAGGGGTGATGGTAGACCCCAGCAAAATAGAAACAGTAAGTAACTAGATCAGACCGAAGAATGCCAGTGAGATCAGAAGTTTTCTGGGTCTAGCTGGTTACTACAGGAAGTTCGTAGAGAATTTCTCCAGAATAGCCTCCCCACTGACAACTCTTACCAGAAAGAACAGAAAGTTTCAGTGGACAGAGGACTGCGAGAACAGTTTTACAGAATTAAAGAGAAGATTGACTAGTGCTCCCATCCTGACTCTTCCAGAGACCACTGACAGCTTTGACATATATAGCGATGCGTCTAAATTAGGACTTGGAGCAGTGCTGATGCAGAATGGCAAGGTTATTGCCTATGCCTCTAGACAACTCAAGGATTATGAGAAGAATTACCCTACCCATGACCTTGAGCTAGCTGCAGTAGTGTTCGCTCTCAAGATTTGGAGACATTACTTATACGGAGCTCAGTGTAGGATTTTCACAGATCATCAGAGCCTGAAGTATTTCTTTACTCAGAAGGATCTGAACATGAGGCAACGCAGATGACTTGAGCTGGTCAAGGATTATGACATTGACATCCTCTACCACCCAGGTAAAGCTAATAAGGTGGCAAACGCGCTTAGCAGGAAATCTAGTGCCACCCTACTAGGTTTGCCTACGATGTCACAGCCCCTTCGGAAGGAAATATCAGAGTTCGGACTGGAAAGTTTAGTTGGGCAGCTCTCCACTTTGACATTAGTGTCAACCCTGATTGAAGACATCCAGACAACACAGGATCAAGATCCTGACCTTCAGAAAATCAAGCAGGGGATAGCGGAATCAAAAAATGGGGAGTTCCGCCTAACAGAGAGTGGGACACTGTACTACGGTGACCGCTTATGTGTTCCAAACCAAGAAGAGCTCCGAAGGAAGATCCTAGAGGACGCACATGGATCTCCTTATGCGATGCATCCTGGTTCCACCAAAATGTACCAAGACCTCAGGGGACGTTTTTGGTGGCCTGGGATGAAGAGAGACATCGCCAGATATGTCAGTACCTGTCTGACATGCCAAAGGGTCAAGGCAGAACATCAGAGACCAGGTGGAGTTCTGCAGCCTATTCAAATTCCAGAATGGAAATGGGAAGATATTTCCATGGATTTTATAGTGAGACTACCCCGAACAACGAATGGATATGATGCAATCTGGGTAATAGTAGACATATTGACTAAGTCTGCCCACTTCCTAGCTATCAGGATCTCCTATGCTATGGAACAGCTAGCTCAGTTATACCTCAAGGAGATCGTCAGACTACATGGGGTCCCTAGGAGTATCATCTCAGATCGGGACAGTAGGTTCACTTCACACTTCTGGGAGTGCGTACAGACAACACTAGGCACCAAACTGAAGTTTAGCACAGCTTTCCATCCTCAGACAGATGGTCAGACAGAGAGAGTTAATCAAGTACTAGAAGAAATGCTCAGAGCTTGTGTTCTAGATTTCAAGGGCAGTTGGTGCAGATACCTGTGCTTAGCAGAATTCGCCTACAACAATAGTTATCAGGCCACTATCGGCATGGCACCCTATGAGGCTTTATATGGGCGGAGGTGTAGATCTCCTATCTGCTGGTACGAGGGTGGTGAGAGGCAAGAGTTAGGCCTACAGACAGATCTTATAGATGATACCACCGTAGCCATACAACAGATCCGCCAGAGAATAGAAACAGCTCAAAGCCGCCAGAAGAGCTATGCTGATACACGACGCAGACCATTAGAGTTTGAAGTTGGGGATTCAGTGTTCCTCAGAGTGGCCCCCATGAAGGGAGTAATGCATTTTGGGAAGAAGGGCAAGCTAAGTCCCAGATATGTAGGACCATACCCCATCACTAGAAGAGTTGGCAAAGTAGCTTATGAGTTAGAGCTACCTCAGGAGATGTCAGCTATCCACAATGTATTTCATGTTTCCATGCTGAAGAAGCATATCCCAGATGCCACCCAGGTGATAGAGCCACAGACGGTACAGATTCGCGAAGATTTCAGTTATGATAGTCGGCCCATTCAGATAATAGACCGAGTAGTTAAGAAATTGCGAAACAAGGAGGTACTATTAGTGAAAGTCATATGGAAAAATCACAGAGTAGAAGAGGCAACATGGGAACCAGAGGACAGCATGAGGCAGAAATACCCAGAGTTGTTTTAAGTTCGAGGATGAACTTTTTATAAGGTATGGGGGATTGTAACGCCCGAAAATTCTCGAAACTAATTTTAGAAATATCTTAGAATTTATTCCGAATTTATGGATATTTTTATAGAATTTTTCCATAAAGGAAAATGGCAAAAAGGGATAAAAAGGAAAAAACACGTAAGTGGGAATTGATACCTTCACCTACACTATGAGAGGAGGAGGGGCGGACCAAGAGGGATAGTTTGCTTTTGTTGAAATAGGTTAGCAGAAACAATAGATAAGGGAGAATTAGTTAAATTTTTCCATAAGTATAAAAGGGAAACTTAGGGTTTTTTATATTCATTCTTTCCCTCACATCCTCTCATCGCCGACTCCCTCTCTCCCTCTCGCGATTTTTTTCTTCCTCTCGCCCTCTCTCTCGCCCAAGACAAAGGAGAAGCCAAGGGAAGGTCTCAAGAGGCCCTATTCTCTACGAGAATTCTCGTAGACGCGAGGAGAACGCCAAGGAGCAAGAAGAACGTTGAAATTCGACGTTCCCTCGGGAATTTCAGATTTTATTCGTTAGGAAAACCTAGCGCAGGATGTAAGTATCCCTCACCTGCAGTATAAGTAGTTTCGGTTGATTTTTCATATGCTTTATTCCCTTGTATTTATGCTTTACGATTAGAAATCGTAAATTATGAACAAGCACGCACATTAGGTGTTTGTTAAAATGTTCAGTTCAGTTAATGCTATAGAAAGCATTAAAGAATAGAAATTCTTGCTCCAGTTTATGATTGGGACCAAGGTCCAACGGGATGGGCTCCTAGTTGCCCCTAGGTTTAGATAACCTAGTAAAAGCAAGAATCAGAAGAGAAAAAGAAAAGTATAAAAGAACTATTTTATTTTCAGTTGGCATTGTACCGGACTTCGGTCCAGGGATAGGCTCCAAGTTGCCTCTAGGTTTAGATAACCTAGTATGGGATGGGCTCCTAGTTGCCCCTAGGTTTAGATAACCTAGTAGAACCCTAATGGATTCGGGATTTGCTACCTCGGGTTTATTAGGGATGCGCGCACAGTTGGTACATTGCCGGGCCCACAGCAGTTGATTATTACTTTCACCTACTATATGTATTTAGTTTTCAGAAATTCATATTAGCCTGTGGTGAATCTAATAGTTAGTTTTATGTTAGTTAGTTTCAGTTCCAGTTCAGATATGTATGTCATGCTATAGTTTACTTTTCAGTTCTAGTTCAGTATGTACCATGTCTCAGTTATATGCCATGACATTCTATGATATGTATTTTAGCATGGGCCTAGCATGATTTCTTATGGATATGAGCATGTATGTGCATAGCATGTTTTACAAAAGCATAATTTGAGTTTCATAGTTTTGTGAGGCTAGATGGTACTTACTAAGCTTTATGCTTATTAGTTTGCATTTCCTTATACTGCAGATACAGGTAAAGGAAAGCATTAGTAGCGGAGGCGGCGGGCTTGATGCAAAGTGTGTGTGATGATGGAGTTGGAATAAAAGTCTTCGGAACTTGCAAAGCATAGAAATAGTCTTTATTATGTTTCTTTTAGTTTTTCCGCAATAGGTTATGTGAACCATGTATGAACTTAATTAGACTCGTTATTTGTGGTGCCTAGTATATTAAAGTAGTTTATTTACCTGTGTTAATACTTGCTTAGCGAATGTTGAATGATATGAGTTACTACTTGCAATATGATAATTTAGATCCATGCTTAAGCTTTATAGATAAGAACTTGATACTTTTGATTTACATGCTAAATACATAGGATATGCTTGTTTTAAGATATATGCACCATATAGAATGACATGTAGTAGCTAAGAATGCCTTTAGATATGAATAATGAATGGTTTCAATAAGAAGTTGATACGAACTTGGCACATTCATGTTTATGCTTCTACATGTCGTTTTTATG
>JAGFNQ010002155.1:134335-216202 GCA_024364735.1 Boesenbergia rotunda | reverse complement strand
TTTAAAGCGAAGATATTGATTTAAAATTTTATTAGAGTGAAACAAAATTCATTTGGTAGATATAACAATAGAGAGTATATTGGTCTAATTCAGAATTATTTAATAAAAGTATGACCGAACTCAATTTAATTGGATTATCAATTTTCTCTATTTAAAGCGAATTAGGAAATTTATATAAAAACATATTCTCCCCATTGTGATATTTTTTATTCTTTTCCATGTATACAGTCTCGCTTCCACTATCTCACATGCAATCCAATCCCTCACTCATGGCCATCACATCCACTATCTCACATGCAATCCCTCACTCATGGCCATGACCACTCTCTCCATGGCCATGCCCTCTCCTTCGGAGGTATAATTGTCGACATGATTGCCCTTGGTTGTGGCTGCTAGGATGGGATCGACGTGTCCATCAAATTTTCAATACATATTGATTGAGAGGTCGATCGGGTGTATCATGTGGGCTAAAAGGTGTTAGGAGAATGCCCGTATGGATTCGTCTGTGTAGCCAAATGGTGTCACGATCGGGAACCTGACACTAGTCCTTGTAGGGAGATCGGTCGGGAGCCATGATTCTCGGCCAGGATTTTAATCATGCGCTAATCGTAAAAGGTGAATATCTTTGTTATAATTATCACAGTATGTGCTCGCCGATCGGGAGTGCCTTCCCTGTCGGGATGCCTAGGTAGTTTCTGGTCAATAGGGTTAGTCTCCCTTGAGTCAAGGCAAGCTCCATTAAGTATCCCGTATGAGGATTATCCATTAGGAGGAGCATTTAATACTTTTGGGGGCGCCATCGATATATCGAATAATGAAAAAGGGAAATTTGTTGCACGCTTTAATGAGCATCAGCCGTTATGAGAATATTAATATAACGGTTGTACTAAATATCATTAAATCCCAAGATTAAGAAGGAGAAGGGGTCAAGGGACAGAATAAAAGGTAATGAAGCCCTCTGGGAAAGACGATAATTCTCTCGTTTCTTTACAATTTACTGTTTCCTCTTTCCAAAAAGACCCCACTGACTTGAGCGTCGGAGTGGGATCGCCGGAAACCCTTCCGACGCCTTTCTAATGCTCCCTGGAGTTGTTTTCTCAAGCCTGAGCGTCAGCTCATAAGTCGTATCACTGGATATCGTCATCCCACCTGTTAACTTCCCGGATCACATATGAATGAGATATCATTAGTAGATTAATTTAATAATTTCATAAATAATAAAAAAATTATTGAATGAAAATTTAAAATTAGTAGATTAATTTAATAATTTCATAAATAATAAAAAAATTATTGAATGAAAATTTAAAATTAGTAGATTAATTTAATAATTTCATAAATAATAAGAAAATTATTGAATGAAAATTTAAAATTAGGTGAAATAAAAGAAAAATTGAGATGACAATGCTAGTACAAAATGAACCTGAACTTCTTAGTAGACTTGGCCAACTTGAGATTAAACCCAGCCCATTTTTTATTTTTATCCGTCCATGACATCAACACGTCATTGACCGTCTAGATCGTTATCTGCACGAGTTGGTCCATCGTAATCCATTTTAAATAAATTGAATTAAATTTTCACTTAAATTATTAGTCGAGACCAATCAATCGGTCCGTCAGACCCGGCCCCTTCCATTGCCAGCGCTATTGTTCACCTTTGGCACTTGCTAAGCTTAATGCCTCCCCCATTTGTATTTCTTATTTCTGTGACAGTACAAGAACAGTCGGTTCTATTTGGATAGTTTAAGTGTCAATATCGCGAAGAATTTTGCTATCATATCTTTTTAATTAACAAGCTTATTTTGTGGGCAAGATGAATGAATAATTGATTGATTATTATGCCACATTTAAATTAGTTATTCTCCTATAAAAAAAACTAAAAATGATTGTTTTTTGGAATAGAACATCATAAAAAAATAATAGTAAAATATTTTTAGTGATGTTTTTAATAATTAAAATGTGAATGATTCAAACGTTGGATACTTTAATATAGTTTATAAATGTATATTCAATATATTATAAGGGATTTTTTCCTCGGTAGATAATGAATTTGAGAATATTGACTATTAAAATGAGGATCACGTATACTTTTTTGATTTATTCTAGTAATCGATAAAAATTTTACGTGGGATAAAACTATTTACCTAAGATTAGGAAGAGGGAAGATTTGAATATTTAATGTCAACTATTTTTTTTTAAAAATAGATATTTATTATATATATACTTTATTTAATAATTTTATTTTATGTATATTTCTATGATCGTATTAATACGATGTATTAGTTATTCATCAACAAAAATAATAAAAAAATATAAAATGTGATAGGAATTTTAATAACTTAGAAGTTTTGGAGGCGTGGATGGATATACATTTTTTTAATCTTTTTTTAAATATCTAATTATTTTTTAAAAAATCGAATTGAAATTATTTAATTTAATCAACATTTTATATTTTTTTAAAAAGATTTAAATATAACTTTAACCCTTCTATAAGAGAAAATATACAATTTTATATTTTAAAATAAAAATGATATAATATTATGATTCACTTTTCTTACTCATAAAATGTAATAATTTGTCCACTAACTTTATTTTCATAATCAAGTCAAAATATATTCCTATATGAAAAAATGACGATAAACTATAAAAAATCCTCAATTGTAAATTTTCGTTGAGTTCCCTCACCACATAGAATTTTATTTTATTTTTTCACTCTCTAATACCTCCTTTTCAGGGTATCCAAAAAAAATAAATTTTTATATGGGAAGCGAACTTAAAGATAAGTTTATGATGGCTAAAAAATTACATGAAATGGCATGTTTCTTAATTTTCTTTTAATTTTTTTTTAAAAATAAAAAACCCCGTGTCTTAGTTTTGATTGCGATAGGCATGGAAGGTCATTAATATGTCTCCAACATGATAGGTTCTCTCTGTTTCAATTAGCATATAAATAGTCCTAATATTTTCTAATAAATTTGAAATTATATTATTATATAGAAATTATGATTAGCTTGGACCTTTTCAAACTAATCCATTGATAAAATCCTAAAATAAATATTTATTAATATATTATTAGTTTTTCTTATTTTAAAGTTATTTTCAATATATATATATATATATATATATATATATATATATATATATATATGATTCTGATATGTTACGCACCCATCCGGTACGCGACTATGCGTATATATATATATATATATATATATATATATATATATATATATATATATATATATATATATATATATATATATGATTCTGATATGTTACGCACCCATCCGGTACGCGACTATGCGCAATCAAAATGCCTCAATCGATTGAGGTGACGCCTCAATTTATTGAGGCATGTTGCAACACCTCGAATCAATTCGAGGCGTAGCGTCGCGGCCGCCACAATAAGATTTCGACCCCTCTAAGTTCACATTTCCGGCCCCACAGGTTATAATTTTTTATTGGAGCTGGAGGCCGCAGGCCGTTGGTGGTGCACGGGCGGCCGAGAGTCGAGAGCCAAGTGGACGGGGCATAGACGCCTGACTTTGTGCACCTCCAATTGATTCACCAATCCAATCGGACGTCTCACACAATCACGTACTGAATGAGCCGCAGGATATCACAACTACACACACACACACAGTTTTAATATGTCACACAATCATACTACACATCACCGTTGGCTCCCCTCACAAGCAAGGCGCCCACGGTGGGTGTGCAGGATAATGGAACTACACACACAATACTGATATCTTGCACACCATTACATGGGCGATTGTGGGCGACGACAGGCGTGACATGCAGACTGAGCTTAAAAATCAGTTAAACATGTTTCTCTTTACTGATATCTTGCACACCATTACATGAGCGATGTGGGCGACGACAGCCGTGACATGCTGACTGAGCTTAAAAATCAGTTAAAAATGTTTCTCTTTCTCTTTCTTTTTCTCCTTGCACCATGCAAATTAGTGTCTCTCTCTGTATTTTGCCGTCCACCTCTCTTTCCAAGTTTAAAGCTACGCTCCTCTCTCTTCCACTCTTCTTTTCCACCTTTTCAAATCTAGGATTTACGATCGTCTCCTCCACCACCACCAAAGTGATCCTCTCCATCGTTGGTGCTTGTGTAGAAGAATGGTGCAAGAATGTATTGCAAAGGTATGCTCTGTGTGTACTAACAATTTACCCTAACCAATACCACGTTGATCACTTTAGTTATCCCAAACCAGCATCAACTTTGTTGCTGGTTTGGGGGCAACCACTAACTAACATTGGAGCTGACTTTTACAAAAATAACCTCAACTTTATTGCTGGTTCCCCAAAAAAATGTCCCAAAGTTGAGGGCAAAACTAGCCCCAACTTTGTTCTTGGGTTGGTTTAGGACAAAATCAGTCCTAATTTTGGTGTTGGTTTTGTCCAAAATCAACTCCAACATTATTTAGTCTGGACCCCCCAAAAACCTAAATCCCAATTTTGTTGTTGGTTTATCTCTATTAATAATTTATATTTTGAATAATTCCAGATATTACTTGGGCATAAAATCTAATGGACGAGTATTTTAGTGCACTTCAATAATTTTTTTATCCATCCAACAATGAAAGGAAGGAATAGTGGGTCTGTTCATTTACATGATCAACACATAGTCATCATTAAACAATCCTCTTTTGTCGTTTTTCTTGACATACAAGATATTCCACAAATTCATGGATTGTTGATGAATATATTTCAAAGTTGGGATTTAATAGCTCAAATATTCAAATTCTCTGGTATGTTTTATCGATTTGAAAGTAGAAGGAAATAATATAAAAATTATAAATTTAAACTTTAAGGTGTCCAATTGAATTCACGAGAAAAGATATATCTCTGTTGCTTGATATTTCAGATAGAGATGCGTCGGTGCCCCCAATTGGCTATAATCAGTCAAGTCACACATCTCAAATGACCACTTCAGTTCCATACCTAAAGAGATTTGTTGGTCTTTTGGATGTAAATTTTTTAAATATGATATTATAATATGGACATGATAATATTTTCAAGATTCTGTATAATGAAATGCAGACATGATTTTTGGAGCATATCCCAATCCAAAAATCATATATATTGAAGGTGTAAGAATTAATAAATAAAGGTCTACTCCTTCACATATTAGTAAAGTTAGAGCTTTATTGTCCCAAGTCTCACCTGATGAGGTACATATTCAAAACTATGGAGTAAAATTCATTTGATCTGTTTAAATATTAATCTCTAATTTGATAGGTGATTAGGGAACTCGTCTCTACCCATGTTGAAAAAATATTGTACAAACTCTCCCGAATTGATAGATATTCAACATCTAATAGAGATTTCCCCGGTATATGATACAGAAGGTAGAAGTCCGATTGATATTGAATGTCCTAATTGTATTATTCATTAGAATCGAATAAAAGAGATAACAATGGAGAGCAATCAGTTAAAAGAAAGGGTTAATGAATTAGTTACAATAATAGAAAGACATGACATATTGGATGAATCAAGTGATCCTGTAGTAAATTCTCATCCTGAAATAGTTGCTTCTAGAACAAGGAGTAGGAGAGAACATGATCGAAGTCGTTATGATTATAGGAATACACCAACTGATAATCTTATATGGTTTAAGGATTTACCTCAGAAAAAGAGATGCCACATAGAAATCTGCAACCCATCTGGAAACATTACAGAACGAGGAGCAATTTCTGGTCTTGACCGGGAAATAACAAAAATTGCTAGATCTGATATATAAAAAGAGGATGAAATCATCTTAATTGGAGAACTAAATTCTGTAGATGAAGACATGGAAGTTGAAAGAATTGAGAGAATTGACAAATAGAGATTATAGGTCATTACAGTAACTATCAGTTTCTACACATAAATTATATTCAATTTGATTTCAAATACTAAATGATATAGTTTTGTTATTAATAATAGTATGTCAAGAAACATTTTAAAACTCCCAAGAAGAAAGCTCAAGATGAAGATGTGGCCTACGATTTACTTCTTGAGGTGGTAGTACACTTAATTAGTAGATGGAATTCTGCTTTTTCATTTGTCACACTATTAATTTGCTCCTTCTTGTTCTAAAGATCTTCTTCTTTTTCTTCTCCATTTTGATCTTTAGGTACTATAAAACCTTACTTGATTGTTAATAATATATCAAAACTAGTTTTAATAAATACCTTAATTTTTCGCTTCTATAGGGTGAACTCTCCATCAAACTTAGGCGGATGAATGCTTGATTTGACCATCAACTTGTTGCTTCCTTCTGCAGCGACCTCGCTCTGATACCTCGTGTTAGATCACATTGAGTCGGCTAGAGGGGAGTGAAAAGTCCGGAAAAATAAAACTAATTCTCTTTACTTTAGCAAGGGCACAATATTAATTAAAATAATAATATAAAATAAAGAAGTGACAAGAAATTACTTGGTTTGCAACCTGGAGAGTCAATCCAAGACGATGAACACTCATCAGAATTTCTCCTTAGACAAAGGCAAGGAAGTCTTTTAAAAGTTTTTGAAAGCACAGAATAAAATTAGAAGAATAATACAGAGTGTGTTGTTAATTTTGAGTTCAAACCTGGTTGAGCCGACTCGAGAGGAGGATAATCGAAAGTTATCCGACTAGAGAGGAACGAAGTGGGTTGTCAACGAGATGTCCAACCTGGTTGAGTCGAACGCCAGGAATTCGAAGCAATCTAAAAAGAAGGCTCAAGGCAAGAAATTCAAGGGCTCGTGCTACAATTGCGGAAAACCAGGGCACATATCCAAGGATTGTAGATGCCCGAAGAAACCAACCAAGAGTAAGAAGGATATTGTGAAGCACGTCGCAACTTCTGATGACATGGAACTGTATCCCACTGCAGTCGTGTTTGAATCCAATACGATGGTGGACAACCCGAAGCACTGGTGGATTGATACTGGAGCAACACATTATATTTCTTCTGATAAGATGATTGATGAGGTTGGAAAGCTCGTGCCCGACTCTGGGGATGAAGAAGCCGGGGACTGGGTATAACCTCTCGTCCCGGGCCCCAGGACCCCCTTTTGGAGTTCGCCCTCGGGAAGGTCAGGCTTCTCCATGAGGTGAGGCCCCGAGAGTATCTCAGGAAATATCACATCCGAAGACTCCCGAGCCTGTCTCGGGAGGCGGAGTCCCCACGACTGCCGACCTCGGGAACCCCGAGTGTTGCAACTAAAGAAAAAGTGATAATGACGCAGACTATTTCAAAGGATATCCCTTTATCACCGAAAGCGGCGGGCGCGACCTGAAGATCGAAAACGTCGCCACCATAAAGGAGGCACGATCAGTCTGCCGACGGGGGGATATAAAAGGAAGTTCAACCCCTCCGGTAAGGGGGGTTACGATCTCTCATCTTTACGCATTATCTCTCTTTCTCACCATCATTTAGACACCCTATAACTTGAGCGTCGGAGTGGACTCCGCTGGACCCTTGCCGGCGTGTCCCCTAATGCTTGTGTTACTTTCGCAGGATTCCCGAGTTCTTCGGCGACATAGTAATCTCCGCAGGGGCTGATCCTCAACGACTGGCCATCGCCAACGACTCCTTCCGGAACAATGATGTTCTCCAAGTATACTCCGATAAGTGGAAGAAAGCTGTATATGGGCAATTCCACTACATCGCCGATTGTCGGAGTCGGAAAGTTATCCCGAAGACTCCTATAGAATTGATACATAGTGATCCATGTGACTTAAAATTCGTGCAAACTAGAGGAGGTAAAAACTATTTTATTACATTTATCGATGACTGCATAAGGTTCTGTTATGTCTTTCTTTTAAGAAGTAAAGATGAAGCTTTAGAAGCCTTCAGAACCTATAAAATAGAAGTTGAGAATCAACTTGATAAACGAATTAAAATAATTCATAGCGGTAGAGGTGGAGAATATGGTGCACCATTTGATAAGTTTTGTTCAAAATATGACATTATCCATCAGACAACGGCGTCATACTCGCCTCAATCAAATGGTGTTGTCAAACGTAAAAATTGGACACTAAAGGAAATGATGAATGTCTTGTTGATAAATTCAGGCTTACCCCAGAACTTGTGAATGAAAGCTATATTATCGGCAAATCACATTCTCAATAAAATCTCTCACAAGAAAAATGATAAAATGTCATACGAACTATGGAAAGACTATGAGCCATCCTATAAATACATGAAAGTGTGGGTGTGCTTGGTAAAGGTCGAAGTGCCCAAGCCAAAGCACATAAAGACCAGACTTAAAATGTTCGATGCGATATTTGTCCGATATACACATAACAGTAGTGCATATCATTTCATAGTTCACAAGTCAGACATTCCTGATATTCATGTGAGAACAACCATAGAATCTCGGAATGCAATATTCTTTGAAAATGTATTCCCAAATAAGAAGGGAAACGTTCAAAGTGATAGCAACGAAAGTTCTAATGAACAAGATGTTTTGTCGTAAAAAGACTATTGACGATCAAAGCTCAGAGCCACGTCAAAGCAAACATGCTAGAGTTGAGAAATCGTTTGGGCCGAACTCCATGACTTTTATGTCGGAAATGGACCCAAGAACATTCAGCGAAGCTCTCTCTAGTTCTGACGCTCCATTGTGGAATGAGGCTGTTAATAATGAAATCGAGTCCATCATGAATAATCATACTTGGGAATTAATGGACCTTTCTTCTGGTAATAAAACATTAGGTTGTAAGTACATACTAAAACGCAAGTATAAAGTTGATGGATCGATTGACAAGTATAAAGCTAGACTTGTAGCCAAAGGGTTCAAGCAAAAGGAAGACCTTGACTACTTCGATACGTACTCGCCTGTAACAAGGATTACGTCCATATGAGTGTTGATAGGCATCGCAACACTATATGACCTTGAAATACATCAAATGATGTTAAGACTGCGTTCTTAGATGGTGAGTTGGAAGAAGAAATCTATATGGATCAACTCGAGGGGTTTGTAGCTCTAGGAAAAGAGAAAAAGGTGTGTCGACTTGTTAATTCACTATACAGACTTAAATAAGTGTCTAAACAATGGCTCGAAAATTTGACAAAATAATGCTGTCAAACAAATTCAAAGTAAATGAATGTGACAAATGCATTTATGACAAAACCATATCTGAAGGTTATGTAATCGTCTGTCTATACATAGACAACATGCTTATAACGGACAATAATCATGAGTACAAAGAGAATGTTAACCAACAATTTCGATATGAAAGATATGGGTCGAGTAGATGTTATATTAGGAATTAAAATTCTCAGGATATTTGATGGGATAGTTCTAATACAATCCTACTATGTAGAGTCGGTATTGAAAAAGTTCAATGTGTACGATCTCTCAACAGTGAAAACACCTATGGATCTAAGTCAACACTTAGCGAAAAATCATGGTGAGTCCATATCATAATTGAAATATCCTCGAATAATAGGCAACTTGATATATCTCACAAACTGCATACGTCCGGATATTGGCTGTACGGTCAACAAGCTGAGTCATTTTACGAGTAATCCAAATGACACCCATCGGAAAGCACTAATGCAAGTTCTTAGATATTTGAAATATACTATGAACTACAGATTATATTACGAAAGATATCTCGTTATCTTAGAGAGATACTGTGATGCTAATTGGATATCAGATACAAAAGATTTCAAATCCACTAGTGGATATGTATTCACGATTGGTGGGGGAGCGGTATCTTGGAAGTTCACTAAGCAAATGTGCATTGCTCGGTTAACTATGAAATCCGAGTTTATAACACTAGACAAAATAACTGAAGAAGCTGAATAGTTGCGGAACTTGTTAGAAGATATTCCGAGCTGGACGAAACCTGTGCTCGCCGTACTTATACACTGTGATAGTCAATCTGTGATTAGAAGGACACATAGTAGTATGTATAATGGTAAGTCATGACATATACGTCATAGACATAATACTATTAGGTAGTTAATCTCGAATGGAGTGATTACAGTCGAGTATGTTAAATCGAAAGATAATTTGGCAAATCCTCTTACGAAGGGGCTAAGTCAAGATCAAATATACTGCTCATCGAGAGAAATGAGATTAGAAATTTACAACTGAAACAACTATAGCGGTAATCTAACCTTGTTGACTGAAGATCCCAAGATCTTGGTTCAATGGAACAACGAAGTTACAGAAGTTGTGTTACAACACACGAGATATATTATCTCTATCTCAATCCTAGGATGAATATGTGCTATCCTACCACATGTAGTGAGATTAAGCTTATACTTTTAATGATTTCTATACCTTTATAATGTAGAGTATAATAGGATACTTTTAATAGAAGTGTCACCTATGTGAGTATGAAGACAGATCACTTTAATGAAACACTCATGAATCCAAGATGATGTCCATGCTAAAATGGAACCAACCATGAGAACCAAAAATAGGTGAGATAAGTCCCTTGTGGGTGTTATTGTCTTAGTATACACAAATAACTGAGTAGTTCAAGATATCACGTTTACTGCGCAACCTAGTATGCTCGATATCATTCCAGTACGAAAGTTTCAAAGCCACAAGATACCTCTCCTAATGCATTGACTTATCGATTGAACTCTTGTAAAGTGTCAGTATGCATACACACATTAATTTCCATTCATGTGGGGGATTGTTGGATATTTGGGTCTTAAAAAAGATCAAATATGATTTTGCAAAGGAAAATCGAGGTGTCATCAATCGATGAAAGTCATAATTGACTTCAAAAATGAAATATATGCTTCACGTAGATGAATCTAGAATATTAATTTACTCAAAACCGATTACGGGTGAATGAGAAATTAATTGTTTAAAGTCAACCCAAAATTGACATAGAAGGAAGTAGATTGGGAATAGTCCCACATCTGAAAAATTCCAGAAGTGTTTGCTTCCTTATATGTGTTTCTGTGTTAATGGAGTTAAAAAAGAAAACACGAGTGTTCTTTTCTCACAAGTGAGCAGGTGCTCGCACTTGCAAGCCCGCCACCCGCTACGTGCGCATGTGTGCAATGGACGCTTTGTTGGCGCACTTTGCACTTCTTATCGTCGCGAGGAGTATTGCGGAGCTTACATTTATGCTCCAAGTGATATAACACTCGGGTGACGTGTCATGTGACATGACAGTGCCTACGTGGTACTCGGATAGATAGAGAGAGATGACTGGATTGCTAACTGAGCGAACGAATGACAACCGTTAGATCGAAGAGGGGTGCTAGATCGCAAGTGACACGATCTGGAGCGTTGATAGCGAAGAGTCACGATCTGAGCATTGGTGATGAGATTTGATCCGAAGCGTCAGATCGAATCTAGCGGCTGAGATTAAAAGGCCATCTGAAGGGTTACAACCATCCAGATCTGACGGTTAAGATCAAACGGCTATTTGAAGAATTACAATCCTCCAGATCGAACGACCCAGATAAATCCTAAATCAAAGGTCACACCCACTGACCAAAGGGTACCTCATCTCTTTCCTTGTATAAATAGAATCCCCTAGATGCTTGAATCATTCATTCAATCATCTAGTTCAAAAGCATACATCTCATCTTCTGCATCTAGAGTCCAACAAGCCTACGAGAAGGTTCGCTGGTCTCGAAATTTGAAGTGCTCCTGTTTTGAGACATCGTCGTTATATCTTGAGAAACAAATTTCTATTATCCGTTAGCACTTATAGCAGAACAATATCGTTTTATGAAGATAATGTCAAATACTAGTTTCGACGATATTATATCAATTTGTATCTTCCCGACAACAACCTAGAGACGAAGTCTCACAAGTTATGCATTATTTGCACTAGCAAAACACTCTCCTATGCGATAAGAATAAAATTAATTTGATCCGTTCTCCAAGGTGAGAATTGTTATTAGCTATGCATTTTCATCTTATGCATGATTCCAATGACAATTGTTGCCAAGATTATCAGATCTATATCATATCATCGATCCTCTGGCATTTAAACAATCACTAATTGCACCATGAAAGTAGTCTTAAGAAAAGGCATAGGTAGGCTTCGGTGTTGAGATCAACTCAAGTTTACAAGTTTTCAAATTAATCCATTCTTAAAATCATCAATTGTTTTTTTTAATCAATTGTTATATATATGATTAGCTTGCAAGTTTTCAAACTAATCCATTATTAAAATCTTAAAAGAAATATTTATTAACATAATTTATTTTGTCTCATCCTAAAATTATATTCTAATTTTCTTTCTCTTGAGGTTGAATTCAAATTCGATTGTTTTTTGATTTTTCTTGTCAACAACAAAAAAATATAAATTTCTCTTTTTGATCTGGCAAACAGTAATAATTGTTGATTTTTTTAACAAAAAAGAAATTTTCCTTTGTGAAATTCAAAAAGGAATTTAGCTCACATCAATTCTATAGCTGATACCTCATTATATTCGAAGTCGATGCTAGCAAATATGTTTGATCTTGGTGAGTTCATAATTGAAAAGTGACAAAGTCCGACAAGAAAGAGCCCAGCCCCGAACTCGCTTTTTAGTTGGGACAAATATGGAACTAACTGATGGTGAGATGATTGGGACAAAAAATAGTGAGAGTCTACCAAAACAAAGACGATATACTATTAGCGTATTGTTGGTATATGATCCATTAGCAGTTGGCTGGGTGTAGAAGCTCAAACACCTTCAATCTCCAGCAATGCTTGGAGAGCCGTACCACTTGCTGCCGCAATGAACACACTGTAGCTGAATTTTTAAAAAAGACAGTTGTTCCGGAAAGAGTCGACGATGATAGCCAGTCATTAGAGTTCTGCCCCTGTGAAAGTTGCTGCGGCGGGGAGGAACTTAGGGTCCTGCAAGGTTAACATGAGCGTTAGAGGACACGCCGGTAGGGGCCCAACGGAGTCCACTCCGACGCTCAAGTCAGTGTCCGTCCCAAAAGTAAAGATAGCGAGAAGTAAAGAATGTATATGAAGTTGAGAGAGCGTAACCCCCTTACCTGAGGAGTTGAACTACCTTTTATACTGACGACGACAAACTAGATGTGCCTTCTTGATCGGTGGCACGTCTCCGATACTTAAGCCACGCCCCCCACTTTCGGCGGTAACTGAATATCCTTTGAA
Source organism: Boesenbergia rotunda (assembly GCA_024364735.1). Taxonomy (NCBI): domain Eukaryota; kingdom Viridiplantae; phylum Streptophyta; class Magnoliopsida; order Zingiberales; family Zingiberaceae; genus Boesenbergia; species Boesenbergia rotunda. Next base: position 203,120 of record JAGFNQ010002155.1, on the reverse strand, counting down.
ACGGTCTGCGCCGTTATCACGCTTCCACCCATTGCAATATTTAAGGGTCGTGCAGACCTTTTCTAACGGGGATGCTTATCCGTACCGAGAGGTAGGGTCAGTACCCGAGGTCGGTCGTTGCGGGGACTCCACCTCCCGAGGTGAGCTCGGGGTCTTCGGGCGCTATAACTCCCGAGGTGCTCTCGGGGCCCTTCCTCCCGGGGTGCTCCCGGGAGGGGTCTTCGGGCTGACCTTCCCGGGTGCGTCTCCTAAGAGGGGCCCCGGGGCCCGGGAAGGAAGGTCGCTTCGATCTGTCATGTCGCGCCCGGAGGCTTCTTCATCCCTCATGCCGGGCACGGACTATTCAACCCTATCACAAGTCCCTCCATTCAAGTTTGATCGAAGAAAGTGTGGCTGACTGATCAGACTAGGGCAAAGATGAAGAAGCTGCGGGCCTTTGCCTTCCTTACTGCCCCGATAGTTACAAGGGGCCTTTGGATTGTAATCTTTTATCCCGAGTTCCGAGAAATCCCCCTTGACAGTCTTATCCATTTTTAAAAAAGGCTATTCCGTCTGTCTCTTCGTTATAAAGGCGCATGACTCTTTTATGAGGGCGACGGGGTACCCTAGCGAATGCTTGATTGCCACGTGTCCCAACGGCTATCTCCACGAGCTCTTACGGACGTGCGCTGCCCTGGCCGGCTCACGACAAGCGACTGCTTGTGCGTGGTGGTTTCTCGCTTTCCACGTGTCTCTTCCCTCTTGCATCCAGGCAGGCGGCTGCCTGAGCATAAGAGGGGAAGGTGCAGGTGTTAAGCCTACTTCCGACTTGGCGGCTGGATGCGCTTCGTCTTCTTCTCTCGTAAAGTCTCTTTTGCACGTGAGTAGTTTATCTCCTTCTTGTCCTCTTTCTTGTCTTCCTTCTTAGGGATCATGGAAAGCTATCGCGCGGAGTGGTATGAGTCCATCTCCTCGAGAGTGAGCCCGGAGGTCTTGCAGGTGGCCATCGAGGCCTATGGCATCCCGGCCGAGATGGTAATGGTCATCCCTAAAGTGGGTCAGACGCCCGTGGAACCCCCTGCAGGCATGTTGATCTTCTTCTTAGGGCAGATAGAGTTAGGGCTCCGTTTCCCTATCCCTCCTTTTTTCACAAACATAGTCTCCTATTTTGGTATCCCCCTTCACCATATGGCTCCTAATACCTTCACCCAGATGGGAGGGGCATATATCATCTTTAAGCTTTTTGATCTTCCTCTGACTCCTCATCTCTTTCATTCTTTCTTCGTCCCAATAGGGTCTAGAGGGTTCTTTAGTTTCGCAGCCCAACCGGGCGATAGGTTTTTAGGGGGGTTACCTTCTTCGCATAAAGGGTGAAGGAGAAATTCTTCTTCATTAGAATGTCGTCATTACCCTTCAGTCCCCTGTGTTGGATAGAGGATTTGCTGACCCCTCCTATTCTAGGCAACTTTCTCCATAGTCCGGTGTACCAGCGTACTAAGGAGGTACTACTCTTTGGTATGGAATTCAGCGGCCCAGGTATAGTGTACAGTGAAGAGCTTATGTATCGAGCGGCCTTAGCCCTAAAATGACGCGAATCAGCCCTTCCCTGGGTACGTTCATCTTTTTTCTTCAATGTCTGCTGGTTCTGACTGATATCCTCTCTGTCTGGCTATTGCAGAGGAAGTCATGTTCGCCAAGGTGATGGGCAGGCTCATCAGATGGGAGGAGGCCAATAAGGAGGCATTGAATCCTCCTCCGATCGCTCCTGATGCTCCACCTGCTCCCGCAAAGTCCCCTGAAGGGCCTACTATCTAGTCCCGCGGGGTCGCTTCTGTTGGGCATTGCTTGGCGGGTTTTCTTAGCGAAGACTTGGTCGTCCTTGAGAGACCTCTCCATGCCTACAGATTAAAACATTAATTCGAATGAAGACCCGTCTCCCAACGACCATCTCGTCATCGTATCGTTCGGTACGAATTATAACTTGGTCAATCAGAAAAATCGTGCCTTGTAATTCTTCTAACAGAACGACCGCGGAAGAGACGACAAGTGGATCGCCGATTTTTGTGTTTATGGTCGAGGTCCAATTAGTTAATTATTAACCATGATAATTAATCAAAATAATTAACTTTCACACATGAAATGACGAACCAAAGTAATAAGACACAAAAGAACATAAGGAGCTTAGGGAGAGATTATACCTTTCCTATTACCTCGCGACCTTCTATTATATGACCTATCCCCTCCTTAGACATCGTGTGAACGACGATCCTCCGAGAAACGAAGTCACCAAAATGAACCTTCTTTCTCTTCCTTAGTCATTGTTCCCGTTTGCACCATGAAAAGCCACAATGATCCCGTTTGCATGCACAATCCACGCTGAAGCTTGGAGAAGTCACAGAGTCCAACCTTTACGCTGAAGCTTGGAGTTCTCCACAGCCCGTTTGCATGCACAGTCCAACCTTCAAGCTGAAGCTTGGAGTTCTCCACAGCCCGTTTGCATGCACAGTCCACCGTACACGCTGAAGCTTGGAGAAGCCACAGCCCGTTCCCCTTAGTTGCTGATTTCTTCTCCTTCAACAGTTGCTGTCCGGAGAAGCAACCACGTTGCTTTCTTCTCCACAGCTGTTCGGAGAAGCAACCACAACCACGTTACTTTCTTCTCCACATCTGTCCGGAGAAGCAACGAGAAGCCGGCTATCCACTCCATGCTTGCCTGCTATCCACGGGAGAAGTCAGCTGTCAATGGGAGAAGCCGGCTGTCCACTCCACAAGAAAAATCTGCAGTCCACGGGAGAAGCCGAGAAGCCACCGTGAGGGTCGGCGCCGCACACCCAAAAGTGAGAGGGAGAGAGAGAGGAAAGGATAGAGAGACTTAGGGTTGTTTTCTTGATGATTTATGGGGTATATATAGATTACAATAGGGATCATGAGGAGGAGTTGGATCTTGGTCTGCTAATGGATCCCAACCCGATCCATTCTACTAAAAGATCCTCATTGAATTACCCTCACCAATCCCATATTTACATATGAGCTCCACTTATTACGAGTCGTCACTACAAGAAAATTACTTTTCCGCAGCGCATTATTAACAACGCACATTAAAAGCATGCTGTTAATAGTATTATTAACAACATGCATATTGATGTGCGTTATTAATACCATAAATTTTTTTAAAAGAAGAAGCGTCAACAACATACATTAAGAGTAAGCTGTTAATGCTATTATTAACAACATATTAACGTACGCTGTGAATAAATAATAACAACGACAACATGCAAAATTTGGTACGCTGCTAATGCATCTATTTATTATATGTGATATACTACAAATAAAATTACAAATAATCACTGTTTTATTTTTTTATTTTTTATTTTCCTTATTTTCTTTTATTTTCCTTTCTTTTTTTTCCTTATTTTTTCTTTTTCCTTATTTCTGTTTTTTCACTTTTTTTTTCCAAAATCCTCGCCCTACCCATAAATCCGACCGACTCCCTTCTTACATCCCAAAACCCTCGCGCGCGCCTCAACTCTTCGATCACCCTCCTCATCCCGCTCGAGTTTCCGCCGCCTCCTCGCCGCTTCTCATCCCTCAACCCTCCGCCTCCTCCTCAGCGCCATCTTCATCTCCTCCTCACAGATGCCATCTTCATCTCCTCCTCACAGACGCTGCCTCCTCGCTTGCTCGCCTAATAGCCCGTAGACTTCCGCCCCACGGTAGCTTCTCTGGGCTGCACTAGGGCTTGATTCCAGGTGATTATTTTTTCCCCATAGTAGATTTCCTTTACTTTCTTTTTTTCTTTCTTGTTGCTATTGTGGATTTTTTGTAGTGTTCATCTCCTTTGCTTTCCTTTGCTTTCTGATTATTTAGTTTGAATTCCCACGGTTATTTGATTATTTGATTTCCTTTGCTTTCCTACACTTTCTGATTATTTGATTATTGTGGATTTTTTGTAGTGTTCATCTCCTTTGCTTTCCTTCACTTTCTGATTTTTTGTGATTATTTGATTATTATCCTTCTTCCGAAGAAGAAGCTGGGATGAGGATGCAATAGAAGAAGAATGTGACATTGTGTGATATTATCCTTCTTGCAAAGAAGAAGTTGTAGATCAAAAAGAATTTCTTCACTGAAGACACCTTCTGCGTATTAGAAATGCATTGGAATTCAGAATGAGTAAAATAAATCTCCTGATTTTCTCGCTTGATACATAAAGAAACTACTATCGACCTTAGCCATTATTATATCTGATGCCATTTTCTTGAATAAATTTACAGGTCCACAGGCCCAACGATGTTGCTGATATCGGTATGCCTTGTAATTGCTTGGTAGTTCACTTTTAACCTGATGAAAATTATGATGAGTAAAAACTAGTTTTTCTTTTGTTTTTCTGAAATTTTTGTCATTAAAAACTCAGTCATTTTTTTTATTAAAAAGGTTGCTGCCGAACTAAGAAATACTATTTATCAAGAAATTGGTCTTACTTGTATTGTTGGTGTGGCGCCAAACCTCATGCTTGCAATGGTTTTTTTCTTAACTTAACATCATTTTGTACAGCCAGCCTCAAAAAGATGGATGCTTGTGAGTTATGTTCAATACTTGACATTCTGCAATGTCCAACATTCACAAAATTTACGCAGTCACATGCTGTTGTATTTTCTTGTTCTGTGTCCTCTTCAACCATCTTGTTCATAGTTACATTTCATTCGTTCTCCCAATGAAAGGTCATTCACAAAATTGCATTCATTTTTAAATTGTCCATCTTTCGGCAATTCATCAACTTAATGCTTTGTTATGATACTTTTCTAGATTGACTTTTGAATTTCTCTGTTCATTTTGTATCAGTTTGCGGAAGTCCCTACATGGACCATTTTGGTTTCACTTTCTACATTCATCATCATAGATTAGTTGTAGTTAACATTAATATGTCAGTCATTTCCTCCAACTTGTTTGGAGAACAATGTATTCTACTTTATTTCATTTGGTTGTAGTATAACAACATGCTGTGAATTCCAACTATTTGGTGCTGAGTACATAGGGTTTATCCTGTAATTAAACTCTATGTAAAGGCTATTATCATCATCAAGCAGTTCGAGTTACATGGATCTTATTCGTCCAATGACTCTATACTATACCGGAATATACCACTAGCATATAAAGCTCAATTAAATCATCCTTTTAGTTTTATGTTAACTGGATTACTAGAGTTTTTTTGGTTTCTCAACCTTTAACTCAACTCATATGTTTTTGGCTTGTCTAATACATGCAAAATGAAAGTATTTATTGAATGATATCTGTGTTTTTCTTCTGTATTTTGTTAGGTTTGCTCAGACATCAACAAACCTAATGGGCAGTTTATTTTGCCTAACGATTGAGATGCTGTTATGACTTTTATATCATCACTTCCTATAAGGAAGGTATGTGCTATCTTACAAGACATGTTCAGTAGGTTTTATATTTGTTGCTCCGGCCTCTCTGACTTCTTTTTTATTCATTTACACAATTTGGTATTAATTAGTATTTTGAGAAATATTGTTGTAGCCAAATAACATTGAAGTTCTCGCCATTCATATGCTAACTTGTTCTTAATTGTAATTAACACTCTTTTTTCCTTCTTAGTTTACTTGCCACTTTCCAAAGTATATCTACTGCTGACAGTATTCATTCACCGTGAGATGGACAGTTTAACCTTGGTAGTTTATGACTGAGTTTTTCTTTTATTTTTCTTAAAACAAAGGCTAGGATATCCTCTTATCAATCTGATTGCAATTTGCTCTCTCTCATATATTAGCTGCGAATCAGGGCTACAAATAACAGGTGCTCTCTCATATATTAGCTAGGACATCTCAGCCTAGTTTTAAATATGTCTCAAATCTACAACAAAGAAAGTTTTCCTTCTTTTGCAAGTTCATATGTTGGTAATCATATATTTTTTGTCAAGATTATCAACTATCATAATTAATAGAAGTAGGTGCCAATTTAACATGTGTAACTTATAGTCTTATACAATGTGCAAAGTACCTCATCAAGAAATATTATTGCTCCATTTTGAAGTTCATTAGCAAGAGAAAATACATTCCCTAACAGGTGCTCACTTTCACCGTAATATTTTGACATGATAACTTCTAGAGGAACATATAGCAAGGGAACTCCCTGCAAGAGAAATAGTTGAAGTAAATAAAGTATGTGAAGCATAACTATATTTAGCGTATAAAAATTTAGCCTAAAATAAAGAAATCTTCTTTTAATGAAATGTATAACAGTAGTTAGCTCTATACTTTCCCTCAGTATAGAAATTTTTGCAGCATGGTTTAGTTATCTGTAAATATCATTGCTATAACTTACAGATTTTTTTGGTTATACAGTTACAACTAAAGACGTCGTGGAGATATCATTGATAATACTAAATGTAAGCTGCTTCATTGGAGTATTGATGGAGTTGTTGCGGAAGGCCGAATTGCATCCACAGATCCCAAAGTAAAAGTGCATCACGTTCCTCTTGGTGGAGCTTGTTGGAAAGTTTGGATTGATAGAGTATTTGTGAATAAGCTGGACCTCATTCGACCAAATGATGAAATGTTGTTTCTCGAAGATGCAATAGGAAGCACAGTTGCTTGGTTATCTAAGTTTATAGTTTTTGACTGAGTACTTCAGACTTATGACTAGTTTGGTATTTTTTTTTTTGCTACTCAGTTATTTTAGACTTATGACTAATTTGTAATGGTTTTTGCTAGTAAATGAAATGCTATTTTGGTAAAGTGTGGTGTTGATAATTAATTGTGATATAAATGTTTTAGTTTTGGATGTTGTTAATTGAGAGATGTCATGTGGTATATTTGTTGTATTATCAAATTGTGTAATATGTGTATGTGTGGGATTATAATTATATGGAATATATTAGTATCCGCAGCGTACAAATATACACTACGGATATGTACATCCGCAGTGGCCGCCCGCGCGCTGCGCATATTTGCGGATGCACATATCCGCAGCGCGCAGCCACTCGCTGCGGATGTAATTATCCGTAGTGTATATTTGTGTGCTGTGGATCCACTTATCCACAGCGTGTAGCCGCGCGCTGTGGATGCAACTTATCCGCAGCGCGCAGCTGCACGCTGTGGATAAGTTGCGACTTTTAACAGCTTGGAGTTATGCAGCATTCGATGCGCGCTGCGAAAAGACATATTTGTTGTAGTGCGTCCATCCCTCGTGTTTAAGATATCGAATGCCCGTCAATTAATTTAAATTACTGAAAATTTAAATTAATTAACTTCTGGATCCTTGATTTGTACCACTCAACATTATCATCATGTCGGATCAAATCCACCTGCAGGGTTTAACATGATGAACCTTTTGAGCTCATCAAGGGGGCATCATCATCCCGACTCACCAGGAGACGGTTTCCGTCAATAATCAACAGCACTAGGCACACCTAGTGGGACTAGGTGAAGTGAAAAAGACCTAGTGGGACTAGGCACACCTAGTGGGACTAGGTGAAGTGGAAAAGACCTAGTGGGACTAGGTGAAGTCCCGGTGAGTGAAGTTGGACACGGAGTCTTGGTCCGGGGGACTGAGCATGAGTCAGAGAAGGCTAAGGAGCATGTTCTCTTGACTTATGGTGGAATTGGCCTTGGTTGGATCGATCTGGTGACCGATCAGGGAAGTTGGCACGAACTTCCGTTGTGGATCGGTCTAGTGACCGATCCAGATATGTCTGATCGGTCTGGTGACCGATCAGGGAGAGAACAGAAACTTTGTTTGGCTTCTGTTCGACTCCTGATCGGTCTGGTGATCGATCAGGGAGAGAACAGAAGGCTTCTGTTCGGCTCCTGATCGGTCTGGTGACCGATCAGGGAGAGATCCTGATCGTTCTGGTGAACGATCAGAGGGATCTCAGAGCCCTTCTGTGAAGAATCGTGATCGGTCAGGCTGACCGATCAAACATCGCTAGCTCCTCCTTATGACCGATCAGGCGGGAGCCTGATCGGTCAGGGAGTGGCCTGATCGGTCACCAGACCGATCAGGACACACCCTGATCGGTCATGTGACCGATCAATAGGTTCGGCCTGCAAAGCTGGAGAAATCCTCAGAAAAGGGGTGGATCGGTCTGGTGACCGATCCATGACTTGGGATCAATCTGGTGACCGATCACTAGAAGTCGCGATCTGAGTTTTCTCACTGTGGACCGATCAGGTTGGAGCCTGATCGGTCTGGGCCTATCCTGATCAGTCCGGTGACCGATCAGGGTCCTCTCTGATCGGTCCGGTGACCGATCAGTAGCTGACTTTAATTCAAATACGCTGTCAGAAGTTTCTGATCGCGTCTGTTTTCTCGTCTGATACACTGATACACTGCTGATTTCTTTGCGATACGCTTTGCTAAGCTTCTGCTAAGTGTGCAGGTGATACAGGAGGATTCAAACATTGGAGGAGAGTCAACTGGGGACTTTCCCATGGATCAGGTTTGGATGTATTCTGTTTTCAGGTTTCAACGGACGCTGGTGCTACTGGCAACGGCTGGGAAGCTGACGAGCTGACCTGGACTTGGCTGAAGAGAGTTCAGGGAGTCCAGAAGAGGTCAGGAGTAGCTGAGGCTGTTGCAGACGAGCTGGTGAGCAGCTGGGAGCTGCAGAGGCGCGTGAGCAGCTGGGAGCTGCAGAGGCGCGCCTGTGACCTGGGTTGTTGGGCAGAGGCTTAAGAGCTGGTGGCGAAGAAGTCTCTGCAAGGATCGATCCATTTCTTTGAGCGATAACTCTGATCCTTGAAGCAACACCTGAGTATCATTTTTGGAGACACTGAAAACTTGAGCGCTTGGAAGAAGGCAGAGAGCTTGGCGAGTCCATCAGTAAGTAGACATGAAGAGCAGGGAGTTCTTGCGTGAGAGTTGTGCTGGGTGGAGCTCAGTGAAGAGTTCTTGTGTTCTTTCTGTCCTAAGTGCTCTGTAAGCTTCCTTGTGTTTCTCTGTGCTTAATTGCATCATTCTGTTGAAACGCTATGGAGAGGTTACTCCACCGAGAAGGAGGTGTTATCTTATCCGGATTTCCCGGGGCTTGATCTGTCGACGATCAAGGGATCGCCCACCTCACGGGCACGCCAAGGAGTAGGGGCAAGTTATCCCCGAACCTTGTAAACCCTCCTTGTTAGCGTCTTGAGCTTGTGCTTAGTTTAGAGTTTTAGGTTTTGCAATTCTGTTTCTCTGTTTTGTATTGTTTCCGCTGCTGTTGCTAACCTTCAAGTGCAGAAAACCTAAAAGAGCAAGAAATTAGTGTCTAGCTACATTCACCCCCCCTCTCTAGCCATCCAAGCACCAACAGGCAATACGTTTAAGTTAGGGAAAACAAATAGTAATAAATAGCAATAACAATGCTAAACAAATATTTGGACTTACGTTGCCAAGACTCCATCTTGGACTTACACCGCCAATGCACATGCAATGCAAACATGGATCCTATCCTAAAGCATCCCACACCTAACTTCCCAAGTTAGGAATTTCACCAAAACGGGCTTTTTAAAGCTTCTCCAAAGCTCTCATACATTGGACTTACAAAGGTTTTTAAGAACCTCTCCAAGGTTCCCCTTACGCCAAGAATTGAGCAGCAATGCTCCCCCTTTATCTAAGCTTCCCCTAACCTAGGGTTTCTTGCAAAGGCGTGTTTGGTTTCCCAAATTAAACCCAACACTTCTCCCCCTTTGCCATACATCAAAAAGACCCCATCAATTTCCCAATCATTGGATCTTTTAACTCCTAATGATCATAAACACAATGTACTAATCCCCCAGACACTTGATTTACATCATTTGGTCACCTTTCCAGCTGCTGAAACTTAATTCAGCCCTGATCAGTCGACTGCCCCTGGGGGCAGTCGACTGGTACGCTGAATCTCAATTTCAACTTTTTGAATCTAAATACAAAAATGCACCAGAAATTCCACAATTCTCCAAAAATTCTCAAATTTTGTGAAGAAGTTTGTGGTACCCATACCTACTTGGGAAAAATACATTCAAAAATGTATCTATCACCATTCTCAAGTTTGACACAAAACTCAAAACTAGCAAACAGGTTCACTCAAACCTTGACCAAAAGTCCTAGTTTTGGTTTTCCCTTGATGTCTCTGCCCATACCAACCCACAATACCTCCCTAGCATTGATTTGTATGACATCTATACATTAAAAACCAACTCTCATGCTATATGACCCCAATGTCATATTTCCATGCATGAAACTCAAAATCATCATGCCAAAACCCAAGAATTGAGACTCAAGTCCGTCTCCAATTCTTTTGGCACACTCCATGGTCCATCTAGACCTCTAGGAGAATACCTCCCGAGATCCATTCACCATATATCCCAAAGGCTCCTAGAGCTCCCCCTTGAGCTCTTAGCCCTAGCCACCTCCCTAGGTGGCTCAATAACCACTAGACCATACCGGTGTTCCCCTCGGTGACTCTTGGCCTACAAACTTAACCTTCTTAACCTAGGAGACCTTGTCCTTGGTTAAGTCCTTCTTTTTCCCACTAAATGGCACCCCCTTGCCATTTTTGGACTTCTCCTTCTTGCCATAATTATATGCTACCTTAGCATATTTCTTTCCATTGGCATTGGAGACCTTAAGCCGGTATCCCAACCCCGATCTATCATGGTTGGGTTTTAGACCACCCAACATCATATGTAAACCCTTAGATCCAACTGTGAATCTTTCTAGGGTCTTTTCGAACCTACCAAGTTTTTCCCTTAAAGCTTGATTCTCCCTCTCTAGGTTCTCAAACCTAGTATCCACATGTCCACCTTGGACATCCCTAGACCTACTCATCTTCCTAGGCATATGTCTCCCCTTCTTGGAATTAATGTCTTGATCCTTAGGTCCTAAAGTCTTGGATTTTTCATGATGCATGATTTTTCTAGGTTTTTGATCTACAATACAAATCATACTCCTATCATGATATTTAAATCCTAAGTTATGCATGAGTAAATAATTGACACTATCTTTAACATGCATGAAGGAACTTAAACTTGAATTGTCTTTCAATTTAAAGTTAGGGATTACCTCCCTTACCCTTGTAGCTCCCCCTTGATGCGATCTCCTCTTCTTTTCTTCTTTTTCCCATATCCGTAAATGCTTCATTTTCTTGAGCTTTCCACTCTTTGGGCATTTTGTGTGGTAGTGTCCTAGCTCACCATACGTGAAGCATCTAATTTTCTCCCTATTCTTTTGGATTTCCTCATTCCTACAACCCATGTTAAATTTAGAAGAAATTGAAATAGGTTTGGGATTTATCTCCTTTTTCTTACCATTTGGACACTTGTCCTTGTAGTGTCTCGTTTCATTGCATCCAAAGCATATAATGTGGTCTTTGGTTCTTGCTTTGGTGGAGGTAGAAGTTTCTTCTTGCTCCGGTATGGAAATGGGTCTCTCCTCCCCCTCAATCCTTGAGGTGGTGACCTCTTCCTCTTCCCTTGATGAAGTGAACGACCTCTTACTTTCTTCTTCCACTTCACTTGATGAGATGAGTAATTCTTCTTCTTCTTTATCTTCTTGGGCCATTAAACTCACTTCTTTGGGTTCTTCCATTATTTGAGCTCGGGTAGGGTTCTTATGAAATTCTTCCACTTTGTTCTACAACTCATAGGCACTTTTATATTCCCCTACACCACTCAAAACATTGTTAGACAAAATGTTAACTAATATACCAATTACCTTTTTATTCGCCCTAGATTGTTCTTGTTGCTCCTTGGTCCAATACTTAGGTCGGAGCTTCTTTCCATGCTTATCCCTTGGAATTTCGAAGGGCTCTTCTAGCACCATTATGCATTCCCACTCCATTCCAAGCCAAGTCCTCATTCGCATCCTCCAATAGTCGAAATCTTCATGATCATAGGGAGGTGGAGTGTAGATGTCATCCCCCAACTTGTCTTTCATCGTTCTATCCTCTAGCTTGTGCTCCTTTAGTGGTTATTCCAACAAGAGCGGTCCTTCGCTCTGATACCACTTGCTAGATCGATGTCGGCTTGCTAGAGGGGGGTGTGAATAGCAATTTCTCGGTTCGTTATTCCTACAAGGTTAGTTGCGCAAGCAGAATATACTAAAATAAAAGTAAACAATGCTAACAAACCTATTTACGTGATTCAGAGATGAAGACTCCTACTCCACGACAGTCCGTGAGGTGGATGATCCCTCGATCCTTCGGCGGATCACTCCCCGGATGCCCTCCGACTAGCTCGTGTAGCTCCTTGTGGGTGGAGAAACCTCGCCATAACCTTGAACATACTATCTGAGCACTAAGACTACTAACAAGCCTTAACCAAGCTTGTTTCGTCATGAGTTATTAGCTAAACCTGAGCCCCTTTAAATAGGTCTCAAAGCTGAAACTCACGCTACCAGTCGACTGCTCCCAGGGCAGTCAACTGCCCCCACTCAACTAGCTAGCCAACGACTATCTCAACAGCTAGTTTTTGGGTTCACTAGTCGACTGCTCCTGGGGCAGTCGACTGATCCAGGGTCAGAAAAATTCTGTGAGTTTCTGTTCTCGCTGGCAGTCGACTGTTATATTCCCAGTCGACTGCCCAGCTTACAAGAACACTCCTCCTCACTCCAACAACCCTCCTCCACGTGTGCCTTCAGGTACACTCCCTTGGCTTGCCCCTTGAAGTCTTCTTCCACCGGCTATCGTCCCTCGGATGCGCACACAAGCCTTCCCTTGGCTTGTCTCCATGCCACCCTTCACGTGTGCCCTTTGAAGTCCACTTCTTGGCTTGCTCTTGGAGTCCTCCTCCCTCGACTCTTGTTCCTTCATGACTCAGCTAACTCTTCACCAGCAGCCTCGACTGTTGCCTTTGCGCCCTCTTCATCTTTGGCTCCCGTCCCTCGGATGCACACAAGCCTCCAGCTTGCCTCCATACTATCCTTCATGCATGCCTCAAAATTCGTGCCCCTCGGCTCATCGTCCCTGCTATCCCATGGTCCCTCAGGTGCACACAAGCCTCCAGCTTGTCTCCATGCCACCCTTCACCGTACCCGAAGCCGTCCAGCCAAGTCTATATGTGTAACCTACAATCCTGCACACTCACATACACATATTAGAACACAAGGGTAAACCTAACATAAACCCTTTGCCTAAACATCAAAACACATGGTCACTCCGGACCATAGATTGCCTCAACAGTATTAGGGTTTTGGATACTTGGTTGGGCGCGTATGTCTCAGACCAAGCCTAAGTATCCCGGACATTGGCTGCACCTCGATGTATTAGGGTTTTGGATACTTAGTCGGACGAATATGTCCCAGACCAAGCCTAAGTACCCCGGGCATCGGCTGCACCACGAGGCATTAGGGTTTTGGATACTTGGTCGGGCACGTATGTCCCAAACCAAGCCTAAGTACCCCGGGCATCGACTGCACCTCGAGGTATTAGGATTTTAGATATTTGGTCGGGCGTGTATGTCCCGGACCAAGCCTATGTACCCCGGGCATCGGCTGCACTGCGAGGCATTAGGGTTTTAGATACTTGGTCGGACGCATATGTCCCAGACCAAGCCTAAGTCCCCCGGTCATTGGCTACACCGCGAGGTATTAGGGTTTTGGATACTTGGTTGGACTATGTCCCAGACTAAGCCTAAGTACCCCAGGCATCGGCTGCACCACGAGGTATTAGGGTTTTGGATACTTGGTCGGGTGCATATGTCCTAGACCAAGCCTAAGTACCCCGGGCATTGGCTGCACCACGAGGTATTAGGGTTTTGGATACTTGGTTGGGTGAGTATGTCCCAGACCAAGCCTAAGTACCCCGGGCATCGGCTGCACCGCGAGGTATTAGGGTTTTGGATACTTGGTTGGGCGCGTATGTCTCATACCAAGCCTAAGTACCCCGGGCATCGGCTGCACCGTGAGGTATTAGGGTTTTGGATACTTGGTCGAGCGCGTATATCCTAGACCAAGCCTAAGTACCCCGGGGCATTGGCTGCACTGCTATGTATTAGGGTTTTAGATACTTGGTTGAGTGCGTTTGTCCCAGACCAAGCCTAAGTACCCTGGGCATTGACTGCACCGCGAGGTATTAGAGTTTTGGATACTTAGTCGGGCGCGTATGTCCTAGACCAAGCCTAAGTACCTCGGGCATCGGCTGCACCGTGAGGTATTAGGGTTTTAGATACTTGGTCGGGCGCGTATGTCCCAGACCAAGCCTAAGTACCCCGGGCATCGGCTGCACCGCGAGGTATTAGGGTTTTGAACTCCTCGGTAGTGCGTTGTCATATTGGGGGAAAGCATCTCTCTTTATTACTTGATTTTTCTGTGATGACACAGAGATACACAGACAGACACTCTAAATAAAACGCAAATCTTACCGAGACTAGAAGGGTCTGAGACCGCTGCCGGGCCCGGACCTCCCGAGTTTTTGTCTTTCTCCTACAGCTAGTCGTCCAGGCCTCTCGGGTTCTTCCGAGACTCTGTTCTGACCTCTCCGCTGTAACACCGCCGAGACACTAGCTGATCTCCTCGGACTTCCACTACCCGGTCGCCTATCGGGAACTTTATCTTCTAGTGGTAAACAGAGACCACTGCCTGAAAAGTGCTAAGTGCTGGGCGGCACAGGATGACATTGTAGGAGGAGGGCGCGTCCACGATCAAGAAGGGAGTCCTCCGGGTTCTTTCGAGCCTGTCGCTGCCCAACGAGAGTGACAATGTGATTTGCCCTACCGGCTGTACTCGATACCCTGTAAAACCAAACAGTGAGGTCGAAACCGGGAGCAGTTCATCCTCGTCTATCTGCATCTGCTCCCAAGCCGCCTTGTACAGGATGTTCACGGAACTCCCCGTATCTACGAAGATGTGCTTCACCTCATAGTTGGTAATACGAGTTACGATCACTAAGGCGTCCTCATGGGGAGCTTCCACTTCTTCGAGGTCGGATGACCCAAAAGAAATTGTAGGGCCTGGCTCCCGGCTTCGGCTTGTCCCGATGGAGCAGTTCTCCAATGGTTGTGTGTAAGACTTCCTTGCCCGGTTGGAGTCCCCTCCAGTAGGTCCTCCGGAGATGACTCTCACATGGCCCGAGGGTGGACCACGCATGGGGGCTTTGCGTTTTTGGGAATCTCTCGCTAAGGAGAGAGATCTTCGGGGTGCAGGCCCCCGACTTCTACCTCGCGATCGTGATCGAGATCGATGTCGGGCCTCGTTTTCCCTGGCATGCTATCGCCGAGGGGAGAAGCTTCTCTTGGCGACCTTCTGCGATACCCCGACTTATTCCATTTTCTTCGGGGTTTGGTGTCCGTCTCCTCGCCGAACTTCTTCTTCAAGGCGTGACATTCCTCCGTGGAATGAGTCGAGCTGCTATGGTAACTGCAGTACATCGGCGATGGCTCTGGCTGCTCGATGTCTACCGTGTCCACCAGTCGGTGCCTACAAGTCCACTGGTCCTTCCCAGGATGAAGGTCTTTTCCTCTCACCAGGGCTGGGGGCTCCCTTCTGTCTGATCGGGGAGACGCCGGAGGAGGGGCTCCGATTGGATCCTTGCGACGGGCGTACTGTACTTCTTCCACATTGACATGCTTGATGGAGCGTCCCAGCAAATCATTGAAACTGGCGGGGGGCTTCCTTACCAAGGACCGGAAGAAGTCCCCTTCAGCGAGCCCTTGGGTGCAAGCGCTGACGAGTATCTCTGATGTCGCGCTGGGCACGTCTTACGCCACCCGGTTGAACCTCTAGATGTACTCCTTGAGTGGTTCCTTAGGCTTCTGCTTGAGGGCGAATAGATTCAGTGTCGTCTTTTGGTAGCGACGGCTGCTTGCAAAATGGTGAAGGAAGGTTGTTCTGAACTCCATGAAGGAGTTGATGGACCCTTGTGGCAGCCTCTGGAACCACCTCTGAGCTGCTCCGGATAGGGTGTTTAAGATCACCCGGCACTTCACTCCATTAGTGTATTGGTGCAGAAGTGCAGCATTCTTGAATTTGCAGACGTGATCCTCTAGATCCATCTTTCCATCATAAACGGGGATCCCTGGCCCACTGAACTATTTTGGCATGGGGTCCTTGACAATCTCGGATGAGAAAGGGGTAGAGGGAACCTTATGGGAGGTCTTGAGTCTATCCCGCTTCCCCGGTCCCTCTTCGTGCCTTTGGGCACTGGAGGTCACCGAGAGGACCTTCTCAATGTCTCCAGGAGATTCTCTCTGGGGGCCCGGGGCTGCTCCGTCCTGTCGCCCCACCGGTGTAACGGATCTCCGTGAATGCGAGACAGAGACTCTGGGGATCTCCTCCCTCGCCAGATCCCCTTGTCGCGGGACAACCTGTTCGACTTGGTGTTGCTCCAGCGCTTCCTTGATGGCGTTAGCCACTAGGCGGTCAAGTTCCTCCCTTGTAAGGGCAAGGGGTTGTCCCTCCGATCCTACCATCGGTGCTCCTTCAGGTGCTTTGCTAGTTCCCACAGACGGCGCCAAATTTGTTCCGGAAAGAGTCGACGACGATGTCCAGTCACTGGAGTTCTACCCCTGTGGAAGTTGCTGCGGCGGGGAAGAACTTAGGGTCCTACAAGGTTAACATGAGTGTTAGAGGACACGCTGGCAGGGGTCTGGCGGAGTCCACTCCGACGCTCAAGTCAGTGTCCGTCCCAAAAGTAAAGGTAGCGAGAAGTAAAGAATGTATGTAAAGTTGAGAGAGCGTAACCCTCTTACCGGAGGGGTTGGACTACCTTGTATATTGACGACGACAGACTAGACGTGCCTTCTCGATCGGTGACACATCTCCGATACTTATGCCACGCCTCCCTCTTTCGGCAGCAACTGAATATCCTTTGAAACGGTCTGCGCCGTTATCACATTTCTACCCGTTGCGATATTTAAGGGTCGTGCAGACCTTTTCTAACAGGGATGCTTATCCGTACCGGAGGGAGGGTCAGTACCCGAGGTCGGTCATTGCGGGGACTTCACCTCCGAAGGTGAGCTCGGGGTCTTCAGGCGCTATAACTCCCGAGGTGCTCTCGGGGCCCTTCCTCCCGGGGTGCTCCCGGGAGGGGCCTTCGGGCTAACCTTCCTAGGCGCGTCTCCTGAGGGGGGCCCCGGGGTCTGGGAAGGAAGATCACTTCAATCTGTCATGTCGCACCTCGAGGCTTCTTTATCCCTCGTGTCGAATACGGACTATTCAACTCTATCAACAGTATTAGAGCGGAAACAAAATCCAATCTATAGTCTTATATTCTCACAATATAAAGTCTGCTTAAATACCTGATAACGTGGCACAAGGCCACCTATCTGTATGGCATCGAGAATACCTACTTTGCCACGCCGGCATTCCTTACATGTAGCATCAATTATCTGAAAGGGAAAACAAAAAAAGATAGATCATTGAAATGAAAGCATATCAACTAGCTATTCACAGGACCAAGAATCTTCTCTGGTAATTCAACTGTAAAAAATAGTCTGAAATGAGATCACTTGAACTTTATTTGCATTAGCTAAATATTCTAGCTCACAATAGAAGGACAAAACCGAAAGAAAAAACAAATGTACCTGTATATAGAATTGCTCGGGTTCTTCATGTTCTTTTGATGACCTTTCAGTTTCAGATGCGAGAAAATCATCCTGAAATGCTCAAGAACTCCATCACATATGTGTGCAACAGAACCAATCAACATTCACTGTACCAAAACAGGTATTTTGCGACGGTTCAAACTGCCACTATTAACCATTTGCGGCGGTTCTGAAACCGCCGCTATCCGTAGTGTCGCCAGCCATTTTGCGGCGGTTTTGAGAAATCGCTGGTACAGCCGCTGCGAATTATTTTGCGACGGTTTGGGCGGCAGTTAAACCGCCGCAAATCACTTGACTAAAAAGTCACGCTAAAAGTTTAATAACGGTTCGGAAACCGCCGCAAATGGTGAATGGTGATAGTTAATAGCGGCGGTTTCAAACTGCCGCAAATGGTGATTAATAGCGGCGGTTTCAAACCGCCGCAAATAGTTAATACTGGCGGTTTGTGTAGCAATTTGAGCAACTGTTGGAACCGCCACTGTGAGTTATTTTGCGACGGTTTTGGTGATGATTGAACCGTCGCAAATCCTGGTGGTTCATCTCCTGTACACAATCGGGTGGACAATGTCTCCTAGTGTCTCATCTTCCGGTGATTCACCTTCTGCCCCTCCTCGGTTGCTCTCCTCCGCCTGATCGCCCATTTCCCCAAGTTTTGGGCATCGGACATCAGTCGGGTCGAGAGTAGTTCGTCGTCTGGGGATGAGTTGCAGCCACTGCTCCCTCTCCTTTTCCCTTTATATTTTGCAGTTCATCTTTATCTTTAGATGTGAGTTGATTGTAAGAGGCAATCAGGATCTTTGAATGGAACTATTTCGTTTATGTGTACCCCGAGTTGTTCCTGTTCCTCTTTCATTCATGAATGGTCATGAGAAGGTAGAATCCAGAAGTCCCAGTCGCAGCCGAAAATTCAAGGATCCTGACCATAATGAAGATGACTCCCCGCTCGCCCACCCCTGGAAGAAAGTTCCAAGCTAAGCGACCATGCGGGGGATGATGAAGCGATAGAGGGCCCGGGCAGAGGAGTGTTATCCTCTACTGGATTTACTAATTGCATCCCCTATTCATTGTGTTCTCTTGATACATCATTGTCAATGTATTTTACATAGAAATGAAGGAAAACACCTGTTGCTGCTTTGAGTAGTAATAAAATGTCCTGTTAGTTTCTCTTTGTTTAAAGATACTTTTTTCATGTCTGGTAGGTTGTGTGTTAACCTTACTTCCACAGTACCAAACCCAAGCCTAAGTACCTCGGGCATCCGCAGCACCACGAGGTATTAGGGTTTCGGTTACTTGGTTGGGCGTCCGTAGCACCCAGACTAAGCCTAAGTACTTCGGGCATCCGCAGCACCGCAAGATATTAAGGTTTTGGTTTCTCGGTCGGGCGTCCGTAACACCCAGACCAAGCCTAAGTACCTCGGGCATTCGCAGCACCGCGAGATATTAGGGTTTTGGTTTCTTAGTTGGGCATCCGTAGCACCCAGACTAAGCCTAAGTACTTCGGGCATCCGCAGCACCGCAAGATATTAAGGTTTTTGTTTCTCGGTCGGGCGTCCGTAACACCCAGACCAAGCCTAAGTACCTCGGGCATTCGCAGCACCGCGAGATATTAGGGTTTTGGTTTCTTGGTTGGGCATCCGTAGAACCCAAACCAAGCCTAAGTACCTCGGGCATCAGCAGTATCGCAAGGTATTAGGGTTTTGATTCCTTGGTTGGCATTCGTAGCACCCAGACAAAGCCTAAGTATCTTGGGCATCCGCAGCACCACGAGGTATTAGAGTTTTGATTTCTTGGTTGGGCATTTGTAGCACCCAGACCAAGCCTAAGTACCTTGGGCATCCGCAGCACCGCAAGGCATTAGGGTTTTGATTTCTTGGTTGGGCATCCGTAGCACCCAGACCAAGCCTAAGTACCTCGGGCATCCACGACACCGCGAGGTATTAGCGTTTTTGGTTTCTTGGTTGGGCATCCGTAGCACCCAGACCAAGCCTAAGTACCTCAGGCATCCACAACACCACGAGGTATTAGGGTTTTGGTTTCTTGGTTGGCATTCGTAGCACCCAGACCAAGCCTAAGTACCTCGGGCATCCGCACCACTGCGAGGTATTATGGTTTTGATTCCTTGGTTGGGCATCCGTAACACCCAAACAAAGCCTAAGTACCTCGGGCATCCGCAGCACCGCGAGATATTAGGGTTTTGGTTTCTTAGTTGGGCATCCGTAGCACCCAGACCAAGCCTAAGTATCTCAGACATCCGTAGTACCATGAGGTATTAGGGTTTTGATTTCTTGGTTGGGCATCCGTAGCACCCAGACCAAGTTTAACTACCCCGGGCATCCGCAGCACTGCGAGATATTAGGGTTTTGATTTCTTGGTTGGGCCTTCGTAACACCTAGACCAAGCCTAAGTACTCCGGGCATCCGCAGCACCGCGAGGTATTAGGGTTTTTGTTTGACATACTGGTACTTGTGCGAGGGTATGTTTCTTTATTTCATAAATTCACTGCAAGGCAACAAGAACACATAGGCAAGTACGCAATATGTGACACACATCTTATCGGGGGTGACCAGACTGGAGACAGGTGGCCTGCTTTAGCTTTGTGAGTCTTTCGTTCCTGTCCTTCTGTGAATGGTTGCTTCCTCCTGTTAATCTTCCTGCGCCCTCGGGTTCTTCCGGGACTCCGCTCTGACTTTCCCACTGTAGCATCGCCGAGACACCAGTTGGTCCCTTTTGACTTCGGCCACTCGGTCGCCAATCGGGAAATTTATCTTCTGGTGGTAGATAGAGACCATCGCCTGGAAGACACTGAGTGTCGGGCGACCCAAGATGGCGTTGTAGGATGAGCGAGTGTCCACGATCAAGAAGGGTATCCTCCTGGTCCTCTCGAGCACATCGCTACCCAACGATAGCAATAGGGTGATTTGCCCTATCGGTTGTACTCGATACCCGGTGAAGCCAAACAACGAAGTCGAGACCGGAAGAGTTCATCCTTGTCGATCTGCATTTGGTCCAGCACCGCGTTGTACATGATGTTCATGGAACTTCCTGTATCCATAAAGATGCGCTTGACCTCATAGTTGGCGATGCAGGCAAGGATTACCAAGGCGTCTTCATGGGGAGCTTCCACTTCTTCCAAGTCTTTGGGGCCGAACCAGATCGTAGGACCACGATCTTGGCTCCGGCTCGTCCCAATTGCATAGTTCTCCAGACGTCGGGTGTTGGATTTCCTGGCCCGATGGGAATCACCCATAGTGGGTCCCCTGGAGATAACTCCCACATGTCTAGAGGGCGGGCCGCGTGCAGGGGCCTTGCCCTTCCGGGGGTCTCTTTTCAAGGAGGGAGATCTGCGGGGTGCTAGCCCCCGGTTCCTTCTCTTAGACCGAGATCGGGACCGGTGTCGGGTCTCGTTCTCTCCCGACTACCTCCGTCTAGGAGAAAAGCTTCGTCGAGGGAAATTTCGGCGATACCCCGTCTTCTTCCACTTCTTCTGAGGTTTGGGGTTTGCCTCTTCACTCAATTTTTTCTTCAAGGCATGACACTCCTCGGCGAAGTGTGTCGTACTGCCATGGAACCCGCAGTACTTCATCAGTGGCTCCAATTGCTCGGTGTCCACTGTGTTGACTAGCTTTCGCCTGCCAGCCCACTAGTCCTTCCCCAGGTGAAGGTCTTTTCCTCGAGCTGGGGCCGAGGGTTCCCTCCTCTCGGACCAAGTAACGATCTTAGGGGGGACTCCGGCTGGTTCCTTACGTCGGGCGAACTGCACCTCCTCCACATTGACGTGTTTGATAGAGTGCCCTAGCAAGTCATCAAAACTGGTGGGTGACTTCTTCACTAGAGATCTGAAGAAATCCCCTCCCGCAAGCCCCTGAGTGCAGGCACTGACGAGGATCTCCGACGTCGCTGTTGGCACATCCTGTGCCACCCGGTTGAACCGCTGGATGTACTCCTTGAGCGGTTTCTTTGGCTTTTGTTGGAGTGCAAACAAGTTTAATGTCGTCTTCTGATAACGACGACTGCTGGCAAAGTGGTGGAGGAAGGTGGTTCTAAACTCCATGAAGGAGTTGATAGAACCCGGGGGCAGCCTCTGAAACCATCATTGAGTCGCTCCGGATAGGGTGTTTAAGAACACCCGACACTTTACCCCGTCGGTGTACTGGAGGAGGAGCGCTGCATTTTCGAACTTGCAAACATGATCCTCTAGATCTGCCTTCCCGTCGTATTCGACAATCCCCGGCCCGCGAAACTGCTTCGGCATAGGGTCTTCCACAATCTTCGACGAGAAGGGAGTAGAGGGAGCCTTACGGGAGGACTTAGGTTCCTCTCTCTTACCCTGCCCCTCTTCGTGTCTCAGTGCGCTAGAGACTACCGAGCTGGCCTTCTCAACATCTCTAGGGGAGTCTCGTCGGTGTACCGCGGGGGGGGGGGGGGCCGAGGATCCCCTTCTCGAGAGGGTCTCGGGAGCTCCGAAAAGAAAGTCGTTCAGACTCGCTATATCTTGTCACTCAGCTTCTTCAGCCCATGTGTCCGCCACGGGGTACTCAACCCCATCAAAATTAATTAATTTATTCTTCGTAATGATCATGAAATAGAGTCAGAAAAAAAATCATTTTTTACTATCTTTGCACCACACGAACACACGCGATTCTACTTCCATTCACCCTCCTCCCCCCCAATTGGGATCCTCTGTCCCAAAAAAAACGCCTGTCCCGCCTGTCCCGCTCCCTGGCGACGACCGAAGTGTCGTCCAATCGCCGATCGGACACCACCGATGGATTTTGATCATTGTACAGAATCAAATGATATCCTAGAAGAATGATGAATCAGTCGAAATCGCTCCAATTACAATCTCGTACGTCAGATTCGACGGTGAATTCGGCGAGATCACAATTGCGGTGATCCCGACAAGTTTACCGTACCCCCAGGGATAGTTTTGTTCAGGGTGACGACTGTCGGTAGTGTCCAATCGGTAACCGGACGACTCATCGGTCATCGTCGGGAGCGGGACAGACGGGATAAGGGATGTTTCTGAGACAGAGGATCTAAATTTCTTTTTTTCTCTCCCGAACGTTTCGTCTTTTTTGCCACCCTCGCGTCAAGCAGTACGGAACGAACCGCGTCATTCTTTCTCTCAGCCACACACTCTCTCTAATGCATTATACTTTCTCTTTGCATCCCTCTCTCTACTGTTTCCGAAGGAATATTCGGACCGACTGCTGCTTTGCGCTTTCTAAATTAGTAGTCCAGTGTATTAATCCTGCGCTAATCAGCATATCTAAATTAATAGTGCTCTCGCATTAATTCTGAAATAGATTAATTTACCACCCGTGCATGAAATTACTTTATTACGCGCCACACGAACACGCGCGATTCTACTCCCATTCAACCCCCCGGTCCCTCTCTCTCTCCTAGGGTGACTGCATTGTCTCGGTAGGTAGTACGGAACAAACCGCGTCATTCTTTCTCTCTGCCACACTCTCTCTCTAGTGCGCCATTCTTTCTCTCATCTACAGTCTCTCTGTCACACACACACACTCTCTCTACTGAGTCATCTTTCTCTCAGCCACTCTCTTTGCCACACACACACTCTCTCTACTGTGTCATTCGTTCTCTCTGTCTCTCTCTCTCTCTCTACTATTTCCGAAGGAATATTCCAACCGATCTGTTGCATTGCGCTCTCTCTCTCTCTCGTTCTGTTTCCCAGGAATATCCCAATCGTGCTTTTACTCCTTCCGGTCCCAGGTAAGGAATCGAACAACCGGAGCCGGAGGTAGGATCCCTAGTTTTCTGATAGTTTCTATCTCCTTAATTCAATAAGGTTAGGTTTCGCGAATGCGATGAAATTGCTCTAACGATTAATGTTTGTGTCTTCATCCTGCATGCAGGGGATATGTAGATCGATGTCGCGGACCGAAGCGCTTTACTGCCTCTCTCTCTCGATCATTAATCGCTTTGCTCCTTCCGGTTCCAGGTAAGAAATCGAACAACCAAAGGTAGGATCCCTAGCTAGCTTTCTGGTAGTTTCTATCTCTTTCAATGAGGTAAGGAATCGAGCAACCGAAGGTAAGTGAAGCAATGAAATTGTTTTAACGATTAATGTTGATGTCTTGCAGGCGATAGATCGAAGTCACTAACCCAGTGCCCTCCAGCTGCCATCCCTCCTGACTACACCGGGATTCCAGAAGGTAAGCCTTGAGCATTATCGATCTACTCTTGACAAAGATAATTAATGAGGATTGTAGGCAATATAATAATGCGGATTGTAGACTCAATTCCTATATAAACTCCAATGTCTATAATAAAATGTATGTCCAATGTGTACGTCACTCTCGATCCATTAATCTACACAACATGCAATGAACGCCATAATTGGTTAGAGACTTCCCTAACTAGTTGAGCAAACAATTCTTGATCTAAAGCCCATATATTCTAGAACAAATCCTAGCTAGCTAGCTAGACTATAAGCATTCATTTTCATATATTCCATCAAATTAAAAGATAGATCATTATTTGTATGAGGTTACATTTCTCCACCTTAGTTTTAGAGGAGTTTTCTTCTTAATTGGAATTAATTTTGTGAATAGATATTTGTTAGAACATGGATGCAGTAGGACTCGAGTCATATAAAATATTGTATATGTTAATTATTGTCATTTCATATAAACTATTGTCATTTCATATATTTTCTTTTATTTCATTGTACGTGCTCATTTCAACTTGAATGGATATATATAGAAAAATTAAGCTAATGTGATGTTAAATTTCATGCACATCTATGTCAATCACGTGATCAAACCAATATTTTTCAAATGATGATATGAGTTATAATTATGCATCTTCTTGCTGAATCAAAGCAAAGAGTCTTCCCCCACCTATCTCTATACTGTTGCTTGTTGCCGACCAAATCTCACACCACCCGTCTGCCCATCATCAAGATGTCTAGGCGCCGGCAGCTCATTCTCAATTCTGATGATGATGACCGTAAAATATGATTAATTAATTAATTATATATATATATATATATATAAATACATATAATAAAATAAAATATATATATATATATATATATATATATATATATATAATTATATATAGAAATTTTTATATAATCAGCGTAAATAAGAGTTGAAATTGAAATCAATCGGATGGAAAAAAATTAGAATAATTTTCTGAATTTTTTTTGAGTATTTGCGGGATTAATTTGACATAAAATTGGTTAGTTAGGGATTAATTGAGAAAAAATTTAATTTTTTTCTTTATATATATATATATATATATATATATATATATATATATATATATTTAAAACTTTTCGTTTAAATATTCCGCTGCCGAACCGCCCGTGCCCTAGCCGCTACGCCGACTCGTTCCATTTTTCCCCTCCTCTCTTCGCGCACGCAAAGGAAGCCGCGGATCGCCAACCTCCTCCTCCCCGATCGCCGCTGCCCTTACTCGGCGCCTTTCGACCGCCGGCGGCGACAGTCACCACGTTCCCCAGTCGGCGCAGCCTCTCTCCGGAGTTGCGATCGATTTTTCTTCGATCCGCCGCCTCCTCGGTGAAACACCGCTACCCCCTTGCCTCGCACGACAGCACGCCGGCCATGGTGAGCGCCGCCAACCCTCCTGCTTCCTGATTGTGGGTTTGTTTTCATCCAAAGATGGTGCCGTCCGATTGCCACCTCCATCACGTGTCGCGCGTAGCTTGCCCGAGTCGAATTGTTGCCGGAGACATTCACAACGTTGTTGTTCCTTTCTGGCCAAGGACTAGTAAGGAGTTTTTCCTTTCCTTGAATTGATTTGGACTAGAGGCTAAGGTGGCTAGGATTTATTTTTATTGGGTTTTCGTATACTTGTAGTAGCTTTATAGTATCAGTGTCGTTTTGGGTTTTAGTATCGTTTCGGATGATATATGATTTCCTTTGGACGAGTATTTATTTATTTCCGCTGGATTTCGGTTTGCTGCGCTTAGTTATAGAGATTTATGTATTATGTTATTTTATTTAATTGCGTGGTTGTGGATGTGTGAATGTTAGTCGAGTGTGACTGAGCTATATATATGTGTGGAGTGATGTATGTATGAATTTCAGATTGTCCGTCGTACATGGGAGGTGTTGCCCGATTTTGCGAGCAAGCACGGGTCTCTGGGGACGTGACAATGACGTTGCACCTCATATCCCAAGAGACTCCAGTGCAGACGTCGACTGTAGGAGTAAGGATAAGAAAAAACTTCGGGTTGACAAAGAGGAGGAACCTGAATAAGTTCCTAGAGATGAATCTGAAATGAAAGTAGAGCCGGCAAATGACATTTTGGAGAAATGCAAAGTTTTAACCGAAGATTTAAGACGAAACCGGTGCTTGGGGAAACTTCTCGAAGGAATTCAGTCTATGTGTTTTCCAGCCAATTCAGTTGTTAGCATTTCTCTTTAATATTAGACTTCCATGGTTGAATTAATGATTAAGTTATTTTCGTTAACTTTTTTTCCTTCCAAAATTAAAATGATATATGCATTTTGTAGGCAAGGGAAATGATTTATTGGCACGAAACCATCTGGGTTACAATTTCTATTGAGGGAGCAGCACATAAGGCACTTGGCTCTAACTTTTCGAAATATAATAAAAAAATGAAACAGATAAATTTTAATCTCATGCTACTATTCACTTCTTGTATTGGTGCTACTCATATTTGTGGTTGTCAATTATATAGTCTTGCACATTTGCTCCTAGTCTTACACATAAAACATTTATTTGTGCAGAAGTTTCCTGTATTAGTGAGACGTTTACTAAACAGAGACTTGGACCCCGTGGCGGTGGTGACCATGACAGCAGGAGAACTAAAGGTTTGCTCCCATTCTGAAATAATTCTTTTTATATCCATTTTTGCAAACAAAATCTCCTCCGAACAAAATCTCCTCGGGAAGTAATGGATCGGAGGAGATTTTGTTTGCAAAAATGGATCTAAAAAGAATTGTTTCAGAATGGGAGCAAACCTTTAGCTCTCCTGATGTCATGGTCACCACCGCCACGGGGTCCAAGTCTCTGTTTAGTAAACGTCTTGCTAATACAGGAAACTTCTGCACAAATAAATGGTTTATGTGTAAGACTAGGAGCAAATGTGCAAGACTATATAATTGACAACCACAAATGTGAGTAGCAGCAATACAAGAAGTGAATAGTACCGTGAGATTAAAATTTATCTGTCTCATTTTTTGATTATATTTCGAACAGATAGAGCCAAGTGCCTTATGTGCTGCTCCCTCAATAGAAATTGCAACCCAGATTGCTTTGTGCCAATAAATGATTTCCCTTGCCTACAAAATGCATATATCATTTTAATTTTGGAAGGAAAAAAAGGTTAACAAAAATAACTCAATCATTAATTCAACCATGGAAGTCTAATATTAAAACGAAATGCTTACAACTGAATTGGTTGGAAAACACATAGACTGAATTCCTTCGAGAAGTTTCCCCAAGCACCGGTTTCGTCTTGAATCCTCAGTTAAAGCATTGCATTTCTCTAAAATGTCATTTGCCGGCTCTGCTTTCATTTCAGATTCATCCCTAGGAACTTCTTCAGGTTCCTTCTCTTTGTCAACCCGAAGTTTTTTCTTGTCCTTGCTCTACAGTCGACGTCTGCACTGGAGTCTCCTGGGATATGAGGTGCAACGTCATCATCGTCAAAACTGAGAATGAGCTGTCGGCGCCTTGACATCTTGATGATGGGGAGACGGGTGGTGTGAGCTTTGGTCGGCAACAGTATATTGACGGGTAGGAAGACTCTCTTTGCTTTGATTCAGCAGGAAGATGCATAATTATAACTCATATCATCATTTGAAAATTAATATTGGTTTGATCACGTGATTGACATAGATGTGCATGAAATTTAACATCACATTAGCTTAATTTTTCTATATATATCCATTCAAGTTGAAATGAGCACGTACAATGAAATAAAAGAAAATATATGAATTGACAATAGTTAGCATATACAATATTTTATGTGACTCGAGTCCTACTGCATGTATGCTCTAACAAATATCTATTCACAAAATTAATTCCCACTAAGGAGAAAACTCCTCTAAAGACTAAGGTGGAGAAATGTAACCTCATACAAATAATGATCCATCTTTTAATTTGATGGAATATATGAAAATGAATGCTTACAGTCTAGCTAGCTAGGATTTGTTCTAGAATATATGGGCTTTAGATCAAGTATTGTTTGCTCAACTAGCTAGGGAAGTCTCTAACCAATTATGGTGTTCAACTGTTCATTGCATGTTGTGTAGATTAATGGATCGAGAGTGACGTACACATTGGACATACATTTTATTATAGGCGTTGGAGTTTATATAGGAGTTGAGTCTACAATCCGCATTATTATATTGCCTACAATCCTCATTAATTATCTTTGTCACACAACAAGAAAAATATATTTTACCGACGACATTTTTGACAGAATATTATTCCGTTAGAAATTTCCGACGGAATATTTATTTCTGTTGGAAATTTCCGACGGAAATATATCCCGTCGGAAATTTCCGACGGAAATAGAATTCCATCGGGAAATTCCACGTGGGATGAGTTTTTCCCGACGGAATGTCGTTTCCGTCAGAAAATTCTAATATTAGGGCAATCGACTTTCCCTTTCCCCTTTCCCTCGCTCCATCCGTCTGCGATCCGCGCCGAAGCCACCTCCGGTCTCCTCCCTCGCTAGCGGTTGCTCGTTCTCCGGTAAGTCTGTAATTTTTTCTCCTTTCTCCGGTAAGTCTGGTTCTCCGGCCAGCTCGGGCGGGGCGTGGGCCGCTGGCCGCGCGCGGGCGGGGTCGGCCAGATCTGACCGCGCCCGTGTCGCGCCAGACCAAAGCCGGCCGCGACCGGCCGCGCTCCGCCAGCGCCCGGCCCGCGCTTTCTGCGCCTGCCTCGCGGCCGGCACCGGCCGCGGCTGTGCCAGGCCAAGGCCAGAGCTGGCCGCGCCAGTGTCCGGCTAGAGCTGGTCGCGCACCATGGCTAGGCTATGCGGGCGTGCATCGGAAGCTTTCGTTTACGAGTCTTAATTCAAGTTAATTGGCACGGTCAAGATGCAACAATGATTTTAACTATAATTTATTTTTTCTTAGGTTATTGCTTTTGCTGGTTTTCTCCGACTTTCATCTAATCTTCCGGTATAATTCATTCTTATGTTTTTTTTATGTTAGAATTTTATTAAATTAGCAATTACTTTTTATTTTAGTCTTTAATAATGAGGTATCTTTAGTTATTATATGATTTCATCGTACTTGTTAATTTAGCATGTTATTTTAGAACTTATTATAAGAGATAACATTTAGAATTAATAATTTAGTTATATCTTACTGAACACCATGATACTTGTTATAATCAGAATAATTTAGGTATATCTTAATGAATTTATTTTAATTTTATTCTGATTGGGCAACAATGTATATGAACAAGGTTTGGATGTACAACCGATTAGACAATGGATTTATCAGAGATGATTTTATTACTGATCTTAAACAATTTATGAATTTTGTTATGAGTCATCCAGAATATATGGATGGTGATAAGTTAAAGTGTTTGTGTAATCATAGAAAATGCAGAAATATAAACTACCGTGATGAGGATACGGTCAGAGTACATATTTGTAAAAATGGGTTTGTGTCAAATTACTATAATTGGTACTGTCATGCAGAACCTTATGTATATGAATCAATTGACCCTTCTGTTGGTTCATCATCTGATACTTTTGTTGCGTCACTCGAACCATCAACTAATGATATTACAATGCAATCAATGGTTCAAGATGCGATGCATGCAGCTAATTATTCCAACATAGATGAAATACTTGCACCTGAATATCAGCAATTATATGAAATGTTAAAGTCTAGTGAAAGAGCATTATGGGAAGACATTCCATCTGGTCATTCTCAATTATCAGTTACTGCAAGGTTGTTAAATATGAAAGCAGAACATTATTTTTCAGAAAGATGTTATGAAAAGTTAGTGGCCGAATTTGTATTATGGTTTGAAATATATGTAAGTTTGCAATATCATTAAAAAATTTATATATTTATGTCTATTCAGTTCGGTCTTAATTTATGTTATAATTTATGTAGGTGAAAGACCGCAGAATATCAAATGTGCAAGATGATAGAATAATGAATCTTGCATCAAGACCGCTCCGTAAAATAAAGGTCTACTCTGGATACTATCTTAATGGGCTCAGATTCTATGTGGCACAACGAGATTCACGGAGATTAACATATAATTCTGGAGTTTGTGTTAAAGGATATATCGATAATAATAACACAGAGTTTGATTATTATGGTAGACTTGAAGAAATCATAGAGATTGAATATCCTGCATTACCTATAAAACGGTGTGTGTTGTTCAAATGTTCATGGTATAATTCGACCCCAAGAACAGGTACAAGAATACATCCAAACTATAAATTAGTGGAGGTTAATAAAAATAGAAAGTTCAACAAATTTGAACCTTTTATTTTTGGGGTACAAGCGAGTCAAGTTTTTTTATCTTGAATACCCTACGAAAAGAAGGAAATCTAGTGAAGGTTGTCTGTTTGTCGAATGAAGTCTCGCTCGACTATAGAAATGCCGAACACCATCATTGTTCAAAAATCATGATGCATTTCGGAATGACGAAGTAGAGAGACATTTAATTGATTCACAACTTTCATCCACGTCTGATTTACTTGTAGATGTTAATGTGCCTTACGAGGATATAGATGATGAAGAGACGTCCAGTAGTGAGGATCTTATTTAACTATCAGAGTCTAGTGAGGACGCCATCGATGCTAATAATATATAAATAGTGTCGTTATTGTTCTAATAAGTGATGTGTTGTTAGATTGTATTGTATTTTTATTACCCTGTTACTCACCTTTATTATGATGTGTTATATATTATTTTGCAGACATTTCTATGGCAGACCAGCAGGCAGTGATTCCCCATGGCCACCAAGTTTTACGTATTGTTGGAGATGTGTAAGTATTTGTTGTAAGATGTAATTAATGTTCATATATTATTTTAAATATCTTATATTGATATGTTTATTTTTGGTTGTGCAGTTTTACTCCAGATGGTCATAGGGTTTCCAATTATATCACAAGTAAATTTAAAGAACAAGCATACAGATCTACAACATGGAGACATGTAGATCACGAAATGAAGACATTTTATTATAATGAATTTGTGGTAAGTAAAATCAATATATATTTGATTTTTATATTATATTTACCCATTACTATGCTAAATTTTGAATTTATAATTGCAGAAAAGATATACATGGGAGGAGGGTCAGGAGGAAATTTTTAAAGCAACATGGAATAATTATTGTGGGAAGCTTTACAAAGACTACCTCTATTATATCAGATGAAAGGGCATAAAACCGACATATGTTTCTGAGGAGATATGGAGTGCATGGACGACCACCTGGGCTGAACAGAGGTGGAAAGAAAATGTCGATAAGGCTTGAGCTAATAGAAGCACCGAGCTAGGTGGCCCGAGTACCGGAACTGCTCAACATACGTCTGGTTCCAAATCTATGGTAGAGCATGCTCTTGATTTGGTGAGTTTAGTTTAATGTTGGCATAAAATATAATTATCATGTATTGATATTTGCCTAATATATATTTGTATACAGGAACGAGAATTAGCTCGACCGCCTACCAGTATGGAGTTCTTTGTGAGGACCCACAAAAAAAAAATGGCACATTCGTAGATTCTCGTTCTGCGACCATCAATGTAAGAACATTACTTAGTGTTTATTTTAGTTACATTTTAGTTCTTTTTATCGAATTACTTTTTAATCATGTTTTATTTTACAATATAGGCGGAAATGACCAAGAGAGTCGCTCAGGCATCTCAACCTACAGTAGAGGGGCGAGTCGCAAACTCTATCCACCGAGACATTTAATGACATATATTATGATGTTGTCGGTGGACGAACAAAGAACTCTACCCTCTACGACCTTGGCTCTCAGGCCAGAGTTGCATTTGATGATCGCTTGAGGACTCCGAGGGGTCGTTTCAGTTACCGTTCATCTTATTCTAGTGAGATGCATAGAATATTAGAAGAAAATCGAGATCTGCGCACTCAAGTTCAAACAGTGCGAGTAGAGATGGCGGAATAGATGACCGCTGAGAATGAGAGGAGGGCCGCTGATGAAGCGGCGAGGGCAACTGAAGGAGCAAGGAGAGACGAGGAGAATCAGCAGTTTATTGCAGAAAATAGAGAACTCATAAGTCGTATGCGATTCCTCCTAGATTCCTTGCCTCGTCCGCCATCACAGGACACTCCAGGACCCTCTCATCCGCCGACTGATTAAGTTATTTTGAGGTATGTTCAATTACATATTAATTTTTTAATTTATGATTAATCTATCGTTGGATGTGTGCTTTCTACTAATATGTTGATTTGATTTTTATTTCAGCGATCCTCTGTGACTCAGGTATGTTTTTACTTATAAAAAAACATTTGAATTAGACACATATTGTTACAATTTGTGTATTATTTATGATTTTGTTGCTCGCATATCATTAATATCAAGTTCTACTTGTCAGGGAGAGAAGATTAGATTTGCTTTCAAAATGGAGCACTTGTCTCTTAGAAGGTGAAGTATTTCTGATTTTATTTGTAGTTTATTTGTGTTTTGTTATTATAGGATGTATTGCACGTTAATCAGTTGCGCAGCACAGGCGATTGGTTCTACTCTCAGGTAAACCTAGTTCTTGGGTTCGTCCCATCGTCGTTGGCCGTCAATTTAAATTTAACAACTTTCTTCCTTTGGGTCACCCGTTCGAGATGCCTTCTCTGACTAATTCAAATTTCACATGCTATGTTTCACGTTCATATTGGAATTCTCTTGTATCACTATTCGAATGTCTTTGTGTTTTAGAAAGAATATTAGATTTTTTTTAGAGAACCAGCTACCAACAACTTAAGTTTAGTAATTTTACTAGTTTTCCCCTATGAGCTCAGAATTATTCAACCTCCTCTGACGCACTTTATCGTGGACATGACTTCTAGTATGTAAATTTTTTGACACTGATGATGAGGTTTCGAATAAATACCTGCAATCATGCACATATTGGTTCAATGCTTTAATATATAGCGTAGATATTCTCTTCTTTCTTGGCCTGAAAGAATTATTGTGGGTTTTTTCCTTGTACCAGTTTAAAAAATCAGTGTCAAGTACGCCATGGAGGAATACAGCTAATAGTTCAAACCGTGGAGGTTATAGTGATGAATGTTGGAAAAGATATAACCAGAGAGTGCATGAGGAATCTGCGGAGGAACGTGCAAGAGTGGCAAGTTCATAATTTCATACATTATTCATTTCTACGATCAAGTTCATTTCTTGAGGAACACTATCTAAGTTCGTGATGTTAATACCTCTTACTTGTTTCCAATAGGAACGTAACGATGTTTTTTTTTATTGTTACTAATTTCAACATACTAGAATATCTTGTTTGTAGAAATTGTATTCTTACTTTAAAAAGAGTTGAAAGCATACAACTGAAACAGTATGATTAATCTTCTAGAGGAACATCTTTGGTTAAAACTCTAGCTATCAACTGTTTCGTTTAATTAATTGCAACATTGTTTAAGTAATTAGTTCTTCGATCACAACAGATATAGATAGAAACTATCATTCAAACATAGTTTATGATTATACTCTCAGGTTGTGAATGTGATGTTGTGTTGTGGCCGTGATTATGTGACGTGTTGTGACTGTGATTATTAAAATTGGATATTTGTGAATGTGAATATCGAAATTGGATATGATTATTACCCAAATACAAATTGAAACTGTAAATTTTTTTTATTTATTGGCGGATTTCTGACGGAATTAATATTCCGTCGGAAATTATCGAAAACATTCCAGACGGAAATCGGAGATTTTTCGTCGGAAATTTTCGACGGAAAAATTTTCGACGGAATTACTGTTTCCGTCGGAAATTTCTGACGGAATCGTAATTCCGTTGGAAATTTTCGGCGGAAACCTCGATTTTCGTCGGAAATTTCCGACAAAATTGCGGTTCCGGCGGAAATTTCCGACGGAATTTTTTATTCTGTTTGAACGATATTCCGACGGAAAGAAAATTCCGTCGGAAATTTTACCGATGGAACGAAAATTCTATCAGTAATTCCTTACCGACGGATTTCACTCCTACGGAGAAAATTCCATCGGTGAATTCCGTCGGGAATGCTATTTTTTATGGTAGTGTCAAAGAGTGGATCGATAATGCTCAAGGCTTATCTTCGAGAATCCTGGTGTAGTGAGGAGGGATGGCAGCTGGTGGACGCTTGGGTTAGTGACTTCAATCTATTGCCTGCAAGACACCAACATTAATCGTTAAAACAATTTCATTGCGTTCCTTACCTTCGGTTGCTAGATTCCTTACCTCATTGAAAGAGATAGAAATTACCAGAAAGCTAGCTAGGGATCCAACCTCCGGTTGTTCGATTTCTTACCGGGAACCGGAAGGAGCAAAGCGATTAACGATCGAGAGAGAGGCAGTAAAGAGCTTGGGTCCGCAACTTCGATCTACATATCCCCCGAAGGAGATCAAAGGATCCCTGTCCCGCCTGTCCCACACTCGCCGGCGATGACCGGCGAGTCGTCCAATCGACGATCAGACATCACCAATAATTTTTTATTATCGTCCCGAATCAAACGATATCTTGGAATAACGATGAACCGGTCAAAATTGTCACATTACAATCTCATCGGATTCGACGATGAATATGACGAGATCGCAATTGCGGCAGTCCCGACGAGTTCACCGAACCCCCTAGGGTATAGTTTTGTTCGGAGCGGCGGCCGGAGACTGCCGATGATGTCTGATCGACGATCGGACGACTCGTCGGCCATCACCGGTGATTGGGACAGAGTGACAGGGATCCTCTTTGGGATAGAGGATCCCATCTGCATATCCCCTGCATGCAGGATGAAGACACAAACATTAATCGTTAGAGCAATTTCATCGCATTCGCGAAACCTAACCTTATTGAATTAAGGAGAAAGAAACTATCAGAAAACTAGGGATCGTACCTCCGGCTACGGTTGTTCGATTCCTTACCTGGGACCGGAAGGAGTAAAAGCACAATTGGGATATTCCTTGGAAATAGAAACGAGAGAGAGAGAGCGCAATGCAACAGATCTGTTGGAATATTCCTTTGGAAACAGTAGAGAGACAATGTGGTAGAGAGAAAGAATGACGCAGTAGAGAGAGTTGTGGTAGAGAGAGTGGTTGAGAGAAAGGATGTTTCATAGAGAGAGAGTGTGTGACAAAGAGACTGTAGCAGAGAGAAAGAATGACGCACTAGGGAGAGAGTATGACAGAGAGATAGAATGACACGGTTTGTTCTGTACTGCGTGCCGAGACAATGCTGACACCCCGAGATAGAGAGAGAGGGACCGAGGGTTGAATGGGAGTAGAATCGTGTGTGTCCGTGTGACGCGTAATAATTTGATGCATGGGTGGTAAATTAATCTATTTCAGAATTAATGCGAGAGCACTATTAATTTAGATATGCTGATTACCGTAGGATTAATATGGTGACTACTAATTTAGTAAGCGCAAAGCAGTCGTTGGCCTGAATATTCCTTCGGAAATAGTAGAGAGAGAGGCAGAGAGAAAGATTGACGGAGTGGAGAGAGTGTTAATAATTCCGTCAGAAATTTCCGACGGAATTACTGTTTCCGTTGGAAATTTCCGACGGAACCGTAATTTCGTCGGAAATTTCCGACGGAAAACTCGCCAATTTCCGTCAGAAATTTCCGTCGGAAAGTTTACCGAAGGTATAAAAATTCCGTCGGTAATTCCTTACTGATGGATTTCACTCCGTCGGAGAAAATTCCGTCGGTAAGTGCGTTTATCGATGAAATTCCTTCGGTAAATTGCGTTGGGAATGTTGTTTTTTATGGTAGTGTCAAGAGAGGATCGATAATGCTCAAGGCTTATCTTCTGGAATCTCGATGTAGTGAGGAGGGATGGCAGCTGGAAGGCGCTTGGGTTAGTGACTTCGATATATTGCCTGCAAGACACCAACATTAATCGTTAAAACAATTTAATTGCGTTCCTTACCTCCGGTTGCTCGATTCCTTCCCGCATTGAAAGAGATAGAAACTACCAGAAAGCTAGCTAAGGATCCTACCTCCAGTTGTTCGATTTCTTACCTGGAACCGGAAGGAGCAAAGCGATTAACGATCGAGAGAGAGGTAGTAAAGCGCTTGGGTCCGCGACTTCGATCTACATATCCACCGAACGAGATCCTCTGTCCCAGAGGATCCCTATCTCGCTTGTCCCACACTCGTCGGCGATGATCGGCGAGTCGTCCGATCGACGATCGGACACCACCAATAATTTTTTATTGTCGTCCTGAATCAAACGATATCTTGGGATAACGATGAATCGGTTGAAATCGTCACATTACAATCTCGTCAGATTCGATGGTGAATATGACGAGATCGCAATTGCGGCGGTCTCCAACGAGTTCATCATACCCCCCCTAGGATATAGTTTTGTTCGGAGCAGCGGCCGGAGACTGCCAATGATGTCCGATCAACGATCGGATGACTCGCCGGCCATCACCGGCGATTGGGACAGAGGGACAGGGATCCTCTTTGGGATAGAGGATCCCGTCTCCATATCCCTGCATGCAGGATGAAGACACAAACATTAATCGTTATAGCAATTTCATCACATTCGCGAAACCTAACCTTATTGAATTAAGGAGATAGAAACTATAAGAAAACTAGGGATCCTACCTCCGGCTCCGGTTGTTCGATTCCTTACCTAGGACCGAAAGGAATAAAAGCATGATTGGGATATTCCTTGGAAACATAAACGAGAGAGAGGGAACGCAATGCAGCAGATCGGTTGGAATATTCCTTCGGAAATAGTAGAGAGACAGTGTGGCAGAGAGAAAGAATGACGCAGTAGAGAGAGTGTGTCGCAGAGAGAGCGGCTGAGAGAACGGATGACTCATAGAGAGAGAGAGAGAGTGTGTGTGACAGAGAGATTATCGCTGCGAAAAAGAATGACGCACTAGAGAGAGAGTGTGGCAGAGAGAAAGAATGACGCGGTTTGTTCCGTACTGCCTGCCGAGACAATGATGACACCCCGGGTGAGAGGGAGGGACCGGGGGGTTGAATGGGAGTAGAATCGCGTGTGTTCATGTGACGTGTAATAAAGTACTTTGATGCATGGGTGGTAAATTAATCTATTTCAGAATTAATGCGAGAGCACTATTAATTTCGATATGCTGATTAGCATAGGATTAATATGGTGGACTACTAATTTAGAAAGTGTAAAGCAGCTGTCAGTCCGAATATTCCTTCGGAAATAGTAGAGAGAGAGAGGTAGAGAGAAACTATGACGGAGTAGAGAGAGCATGAATAATTCCGTCAGAAATTTCCGACGGAATTATTGTTTCCGTTGGAAATTTCCGACGGAACCGTAACTCTGTCGGAAATTTTCGATGGAAACCTAGCCGATTTCTGTCAGAAATTTCCGTCGGAATTTTTTATTCCGTCAGAACGATATTCCGACGGAAAAAAAATTTCGTCGGAAATTTTACCGACGGTACGAAAATTTCGTCGATAATTCCTTACCGACGGATTTCACTCCGACGGAGAAAATTCTATTGGAATTCCGTCGATAAGTGCGTTTACCGACGGAATTCCGTCGGTAAATTCTGTCGGGAATGCTGTTTTTATGGTAGTATTAAGAGTGGATCGAAAATGCTCAAGGCTTATCTTCTGTAATCCCGATGTAGTGGGGAGGGATGGCAGTTGGAGGGCGCTTGGGTTAGTGACTTCGATCTATCACCTGCAAGACACCAACATTAATCGTTAAAACAATTTCATTGTGTCCCTTACCTCCGGTTGCTCGATTCCTTACCTCATTGAAAGAGATAGAAACTACTAGAAAGCTAGCTAGGGATCCTACCTCCGATTGTTCTATTTCTTACCTGGAACCGGAAGGAGCAAAGCGATTAATGATCGATAGAGAGTCAGTAAAGCGCTTGGGTCCACGACTTCGATCTACATATCCCCCAAATGAGATCCTCTGTCCAGAGGATCCCTGTCCCGCTTCCCACATTCGCCGGCGATGACCGGCGAGTCGTCCGGTCAACGATCGGACACCACCAATAAGTTTTGATTATCGTCCCGAATCAAATGATATCTTGGGATAACGATGAATCGGTTGAAATCGTCACATTACAATCTCATCGAATTCGACGGTGAATATGACGAGATTGCAATTGCGGCGGTCCCCGATGGGTTCACCGTACCCCCCCCCCTAGGGTATAGTTTTGTTCGGAGCGACAACCGGAGATCGCCGATGGTGTCCGATCGACGATCGGACGACTCGCCAGCCATCGCCTGCGATTGGGACAGAGGGACAGGGATCCTCTTTGGGACAGAGGATCCAGTCTCCATATCCCCTGCACACAGGATGAAGACACAAACATTAATCGTTACTGCAATTTCATCGCATTCGCGAAACCTAACCTTATTGAATTAAGGAGATAGAAACTATCAGAAAACTAGGGATCGTACCTCCGACTCTGGTTGTTCGATTCCTTACTTGGGAGCACGATTAGGATATTCCTTGGAAATAGAAACGAGAGAGAGAGAGAGAGAGAGAGAGAGAGAGAGAGAGAGAGAGAGAGAGAGAGAGAGAGAGCGCAATGCAGCAGATCGATTGGAATATTCCTTCGGAAACAGTAAAGTGACAATGTGGCAGAGAGAAAGAATGACGCAGTAGAGAGAGTGTGTGGCAGAGAGAGTGGCTGAGAGAAAGGATGACTCAGTAGAGAGAGAGAGTGTGTGACAGAGAGACTGTGGCAGAGAGTAAGAATGACGCGGTGTGTTCCGTACTGCCTGCTGAGACAATGCAGACACCCTGGGAGAGAGAGAGGGACCGGGGGGTTGAATGGGAGTAGAATTGCGTGTGTTCGTGTGACGCGTAATAAAGTAATTTGATGCATGGGTGGTAAATTAATCTATTTTAGAATTAATGCGAGAGCACTATTAATTTAGATATGCTGATTAGCGCAGGATTAATACGGTGGACTACTAATTTAGAAAGCGCAAAGCAGCCGTCGATCCGAATATTCCTTCGGAAACAGTAGAGAGAGAGAGGCAGAGAGGAAGTATGATGCAATAGAGAGAGTATAAATTCCGTCAGAAATTTTCGACGGAAACCTCGCCGATTTCCGTCAGAAATTTTCGACGGAATTGCGGTTCCGTCGAAAATTTCTGACGGAATTTTTTATTCCGTCGGAACGATATTCCGACAGAAAGAAAATTACGTCGAAAATTTTACCGACAGTACAAAAATTTCATCGATAATTCCCTACCGACGGATTTCACCCCGACCGAGAAAATTCTGTCGGAATTTTGTCGGTTAGTGTGTTTACCGACGGGATTCCGTCGGTAAATTCCATCGGGAATGTTGTTTTTTATGGTAGTGTCAAGAGTGGATCAATAATGCTCAAGGATTATCTTCTGGTATCCCGGTGTAGTGAGGAGAGATGGCAGCTGCAGGGCGCTTGGGTGAGTGACTTCGATTTATTGCCTACAAGACACCAACATTAATCGTTAAAACAATTTCATTGCGTTCCTTACCTCCGGTTGCTCGATTCCTTACCTCATTGAAAGAGATAGAAACTACAAGAAAGCAAGCTAGGGATCCTACCTCCGGTTGTTCGATTTCTTACCTAGAACCGGAAGGAGCAAAGCGATTAACAATCGAGAGAGAGGCAGTAAAGCGCTTGGGTCCGCGACTTCGATCTACATATTCCCCGATCTTCCCGAGATCCTCTGTCGCAGAGGTTCGTTGTCCCGCCTGTCCCACACTCACCGACGACGACCGGCGAGTCGTCCGATCGACGATCGGACACCACCAATAATTTTTTATTGTCGTCCCAAATCAAACGATATCTGGGGATAACGATGAATCAGTCTAAATCGTCATATTACAATCTCGTCGGATTCGACAGTGAATATGACGAGATCGCAATTGCGGCGGTCCCCAACGGGTTCACCATACCCCCTAGGGTATAGTTTTGTTCGGAGCGGCGGTCGGAGACCCCCGTTGATGTCCGATTGACGATCGGACGACTCAGCGGCCATCGTCGGCTATTGGGACAGAGTGACAGGAATCCTCTTTGGGACAGAGGATCCCGTCTCCATACCCCTGCATGCAGGATGAAGACACAAACATTAATCGTTAGTGCAATTTCATCGCATTCGCGAAACATAACCTTATTGAATTAAGGAGATAGAAACTATCAGAAAACTAGGGATCCTACCTCCGGCCCCAGTTGTTCGATTCCTTACCTGGGACCGGAAGGAGTAAAAGCACGACTGGGATATTCCTTGGAAACAGAAATGAGAGAGAGAGAGCACAATGCAGTAGATCGGTTGGAATATTCCTTTAGAAACAGTAGAGAGACAGTGTGGCAGAGGGAAAGAATGACACAGTAGAGAGACAGTGTGTGTGGCAGAGAGAGTAGCTGAGAGAAAGGATGACTCAGTAGAGAGAGAGAGTGTGTGTGACAGAGAGACTATAGCTGAGAGAAAGAATGAAGCACTAGAGAGAGAGTGTGGCAGAGAGATAGAATGACACGGTTTGTTCCGTACTGCCTGCCGAGACAATGCAGACACCTCGGCAGAGAGAGAGGGACCGAGGGGTTGAATGGGAGTAGAATCGCGTGTATTCGTGTGATGCGTAATAAAGTAATTTGATGCATGGGTGGTAAATTAATCTATTTCAGAATTAATGCGAGAGCACTATTAATTTAGATATGTTGATTAGTGTAGGATTAATACGGTGGACTACTAATTTAGAAAGCGCAAAGCAATCGTCGGTCTGAATATTCCTTTGAAAACAGTAGAGAGATCTAGAGAGGCAGAGATCTAGAGAGATACTATGACGCAGTAGAGAGAGTGTGTGGCTGAGAGAATGAATGACGCGGCTCGTTCTGTATTGCTTGTCAAAACTAGACCCGATCACGGTTCGGAACCGACAGTTTGACGGTTCGAAATCGCCGGTTCGACGGTTCGTGAGAGGTCGACCCTTAACCTTAACTGCCCAAGCCAGTTACGATTCACGGTTCGGAACCGCCAGTTCACGGTTCGCCACTGTTCGAGATTATTATATTAAAAAAAATTAAAAAATTAAATTTAAAATATAAAAATTATTAAAAAAATGCTTGCACTTATATAAGTTACCTACGTATCCCCTTAGGGTGTAGGGGAATCAAAGCCCACATAGTTCTTTTACATTTTTACCCTTTTACAATTTTTATCACTCAATTCCATTTCCTCTCGTTCCTGTTGTATTCGTTCCTTCGATATCAAATTCTTCGACTTCATGTTCTGAAAGTTGGTTTCCTTGGTTTCTTTTCTCGGCTCTGGTCCAATCGTCTATTAATGCTTGAACTTCCAATGTGTCGGGAGACATAGTTGATCGTCATTCATTTAATATGTTGCCGCCGGCACTGAACGTCGACTCCACAGCAACATTTGACATTGGAGAAGCTAAAATTTCTTTTGCAATCACGGAGAGAACGGGAAAGCTTTGAGCCTTTTGTGACCATCATTTCAAGATATCGAAATCTTCGCTATCTGCTTCATTAAAATCAAAAGAAGTCGTAAAATAATTCTCAAGTTACTGTATGGAACTTGAGGATCCTCATGGACGTTTCGTCAGTTCTTTTAATAAAAGTTGTGTTTTTGTAAGTTTTAAATTAATACTAATAGGTTGTTGTGTTTTAGAAATATTAGTTTGTATTACATATTTAACAAAATATTGATTATAAAGATCATATAAATATTTTCTAATATTATATATAATATTAACTGGTTCCGGAGAAGAAGAATCTTTAATAGGAATTAAAGCATCATAATATAAAGTTAACATTTCTTGTAAAACTTCTAATTTAAATCTATGATCTAAAGTAAATGCAATTAAATAAATTTCAGGAATAAAATAAAAATATTTTTCTCATTTAGTTTTCATAGCTAATATGCATAAAGTTAAAGCTTGATTATTGACATGTTCATTTAATATTAATACTATACTACAAAAATTCACTAAAACTAAATGAGCAGTGGGATAATAAATACTAGAAAGTTGTTTAGTTGTATCGTTAAATAGTTTTAAAATTTCACAAATATTACTACAAATATTCCATTGTTGTGAAAATAAATATATATTAGTATTACTATTTTGTGCAAAAAATAAACATAATAAATCTTTATATTGAAATGAATCTTTTAATAATTGATATGTTGAATTCCAACTTGTCTGAATATCACGTGAAAAATTTTTAAGTCTCATTCCATTAGCTTTACAAAATTTACCTCATTGTTTCATCATAGATAGATGCGACCATAAATATGAAATTACGATTTTAATTGGTTGAATATAATTTTCTAAAAGTTTTAATCCATCTTGAACACATAAATTTAAAACAGGGGATACACAACGAATATGAAAAAATAAACCATCAATAACAGGTTGACAAACAAATTTTAGTTAATCTATAGAAGCGGTATTAGAACTAGCATTATTTAATGATATTGAAAATATTTTATGAGTCAATCCATATTTTTCTAAAATTAAACATAATAATTGTGCAATGTTATGGGCAGTATGTGATTCATCAAAAACTCTATAAGCTAACAATATTTTTTGAAGGATCCAAGAGTTATCATTCCAATGGCATGTTACACTCATATAAGAATCTGTTTGCTAATGATCACTCCAAATATCAGAACATAAAGAAACTTTATTATTTAATTTACTAAATTCATCAATTAAATTCTTTTTTCTTTGTTTTACTAATCTTTTAATTGTACGAGTAAGTGTAGTCCTAAAAACACGTTTAGCAACTAGATTAAGAGATTCTTTACAAAAATCTTTAAATGTGCATTTAGATCCAAAACTAAAAGAAAGATATTCTACGGAAATAAATTTAGCTAATGATTCTCTTAATTTATTATCCGAATATAAAAATAAACTTGAATCAGTACTACTACTGTTAGGATGTATATTAAGAGCCTAGCCTTTTTGTATGAACATTTACATTTTGGAATAAGAATCACATGATCATGATTGTATTTTATATCTGTATATATGTGTGTACATGTTGTCTAATACTTTACATTGTAGATAACATGGTGTGTAGTGTCCACAAAAGATCATGTTATCAGTCCCTTGTAGAGTATAAGAAGAGGCTCCCAACCTAGATGGTCTTGGACAAACCATTGGCATGATTGTAGTGTAATTTGATATGGTCTGTCTTGACCATAGAGTTACACTAGTACACTCTGAGTGTATTGAGCGGACCAACTTTGAGGTGATTCAATTTATACTGACTATATAATTGAATCAGACCTCAAGATATTATTTTGTACATGCTCTTAATCCTAATATAAAAACGGACATATGTACTTAGTATTTATTTCTTTGATTTACAAGTGGGTGAGATTTATTCATTAAATCGATAGGCTCGGTAAATTGGGAAATAGTATTATTTGCATGGTCTATCGTTGATTATAGGAGGAAACCGTGTCCTATTTTAGGATGATGATGTCTTCTTGAGAAGCTCATAAAGTTTATCATGTAAACCCTGCAAGTGGACTTGGTCCGGCATGATAATAAGGTTGAGTGGTAGTACTCATGGAGTTAGAAGTTAATTAATTAATTGTCAAATTAATTAATTAACGAACATGCGATATCTTAAACACGGGAAAAATTTTGTACAAATAATATATTGGAGCCCATATTTTATTATGGGAGTTGGTGAGGTATTCAATAATGATCCTTTAGTGGATTGGATCATTATTAACGGATCCGGTTTTCCGGCTAAAAATTTTTGTAGCTAAAAAATTTTTTGTGGCTAAAAAATTTTTGTGGCTAAAAATTTTTGTGGCTAAAAAAAATCTGTTAGGTGGCCAAGAACCAACTCCTCCTCATGGTTTCTATTGTAGCCTATAAATACCTCATGAAGCCTAGACCCAAAATAATAACTTCTTTGGTTTTATAACTCTTTGGTTTAATCTCATAGTTTTCCCTCCTCCTCTCTTCTTCCCTCTTGGCCGGTGGCAAAACCCTAGGGTTTAGGGTTGGGCAGCGCACAAAGGGAGATGTCTCTCCCTTTGTTTCCTTTGGTGGTCGATTTTAGCAAGGGAAGGAGAATTCTCCTTGGTGGCCGGCGAGGATCTTCATCCGTAGAGGTGGTGGTCGGCAGCGCAACAAGAAGGAGAGGAAGAGGTGGTGGCCAGCGACACAAAGAAGAGGAAGAAAGCTTCTTCTTCCTTTGTCGATTGGCGCAAGCAAGAGAGAAAGAGAAGTGCAGTCTAGGAGGCTTCAATTCTTGGGAGATCGTCGCCCACACGACGTCCAAGAAGAGGGAGGTCATACAATAGAAGATCAAGAGGTATGAATTTATCTTATTCATTCTTGTTCTTTATCTTTCCTCGTTGTTGTTAATTATTCATTAATTAACTTGGACCCCGATTGTAAAACACAAAAATCGGCGATCTTACGTCGTTGTCTTTTCC
Source organism: Boesenbergia rotunda (assembly GCA_024364735.1). Classification (NCBI taxonomy): domain Eukaryota; kingdom Viridiplantae; phylum Streptophyta; class Magnoliopsida; order Zingiberales; family Zingiberaceae; genus Boesenbergia; species Boesenbergia rotunda. The sequence goes on along the minus strand of JAGFNQ010002155.1, from coordinate 159,029 downwards.
GTGGCTATCCGACTAGAAGAGTCGAATTGTTTGAACAACAAGTGTTGTTCAAGCGATCCCTCATGTCGTTAGCACGACAACGAAACGGTCGCTTGGAAGTTTCGTTTGTGTTTGGATTAATTTCAGTTAATGAAATTTTAATATGGGGACACGTCAACGGATAGATTCCATGCGCACCATCCAAGGGCCTAAAACCCAACAACTACCACTAAAAAATCTTGATAATTGTGTTTGAGAGCGGTCAAGCTCATATTCCGTCGGGTGCTTCGTTTCTACATGTCATTTCAATGACCCATAGCCGCCGTCGGCTTAGAATTTGTATGAAGCATTGCAATACTTACATTTTGCACGCAATTCTCCCGATGGAAGTGTGACATTCTCAAAATATTTAGTGAAAATAGAAGATTTTAAAGGAGGATTTTCCCAAACCTTAGATGTTAAATATTGGAAATTTAAGGGTTAAAAAGGGAAAATCCAAAAAGTAGAGACCTAGTTGAAAATTACCAAAATTGGAGGGCTTATTTGCAAAACACAAATAAAACCTTAAAAAAAACCCTAAAACTTCCTCCCCAAGTTAGTTTCCTCCCTTCGTCTCTGCCCCGACGCCGCTGCGAGCAAGCGTCGCACCCAACACCGCCGTGCCTCGTCGCATGCCTACCTTTCCCTTCCTCTTCCCTTCTTCTTCTTTGTTTTCTCCGGCACGCACGAGCAAAAAATTGCGCGCCTCGTTTCCCCTGATCGTGCCGCCACCGCCGCTGCAAGTGAGTGCGCGCGCGACAGCCGCCGACCGCCGTGTAGTCTCCAGAGTCGACCTGTCCACGCGAGCCTCCTCCGCAACCTTCACAGTGTGTTCTTATTGCTTGTGCCGGCGCCACCAATTGCAGCCATCTATCCGAAGGAGGCAGCGTTTCCATTTTTGGCGACTTCCTAGGCTCCTATATTTGTTACCTTGGTTGTTAGTTGCACGGGATACGGCAGGGGAGCACTGTTCTAGTGCCAATTCAGGTAAGGCTTGGTTGTGTATTAGGGTTTCCTTGAATCAATTGATGAAAGGTGATTAGAAGTTAGGTTTTTAATTAATGACTTGTATGGGTGTGTTTTTGTAGTTGTCGTGAGGGGATTGTTGGCAATAGTTGTCTTTAAGCTTTGATGAATGGAGTTGGTTTGTAGTTTAACTCTTTGTTTAGTAAAGAGATGGTTGCCATGAGTAACCTGTGGGTGCGATGATGTTTTGAATCCCTTCAGGAATTAAGGGAACAATGGTTGTTTGATTTATTGGTATTTGGATTTAATGTGGTAATGTATCAACCGTGAGAATTTTTGGGAAATGTATATATTGGGAAATGTGTATGATATACGACTTGGTTTAATTGGAATTTAAACCTAATTACTAAAGGTCAATTTAGGCTAATCTTAATTTGATTTAAGAATTAGTTTAATGGATTAGGCTTAGTTCAAGTTCAGAGTGGTTCCTTGAGTTAAAATTTGGTATTTAACCTTATAACCTAAATTTGATAAATTAGGTTGAGAATGAACTTCTGGTGGGATAAGGTTGAATCAAATTGATGTGGTGATTAGAGTTTCTTCTAATTTTAGTTTATATGTAGTTTTACTAATTTATTTTGTTGTTGTAAATAGCTAAACTCAAAGTTGATACAGGACCTTAATTCGGACTCGTTCAATTGATCGTGGAAGGTTCTCATTTACGGACTTCTACAATAATAAGGCGGGTACTTCTCCTTTGTACTCGTGTTATCTTTAAGCATGGTTGTTTATGTCTAACTTGGTTTATTTGACATTAGGAATATCTTATCTAATAGTTTAATTGCATGTTTGTTGGTTTTGGTTGACTTCTGGTTGATTCTTAGTTGGTTTCTGAAATTTGTTGTTTCTACCGATGCATCATTGTTTTCCGATTATTTGTGCATCTTGTATCATGCACCATATCTGCACGTTACATACTAACGACTATTGGCTTTCATTTGATTAAGTCGTCGATAGTCATTTAGTTGCTCAATTCACTCAACCACTTGTTGTCGTGGTAGTTGCTAGAGTGCGAGCAACTGTCCGGTTATGTCACACAGGTTGGAGTTGTAGGCAAACAGTGACACCCTCACCATTGTTTTAGTGTGATATTAGAGCTTTTGATAGCTCCCCCTTTATTCTGGGGTTTGGAGCAGTTGGCTCTCCAGCATTAGAGTTGTTGATAGCTCCCTCTTTATTCCGGGGTTTGGAGCAGTTGGCTCCCTAGCATTAGAGCTGTTGATAGCTCCCCCTTTATTTTGGGGTTTGGAGCAGTTGGCTCCCCAGCATTAGAAATGTTGATAGCTCCCCCTTTATTCAGGGGTTTGGAGCAGTTGGCTCCCCAATTACATTTATATGAGTTATGATTGCTGCACTTGGTTGACATGCATGTATATGTCGAGATTTTTGATGTCGCATTGTTTTATACGTGTTTAGAGGTTTTGATGTTGTTATATCATGTGATTTTCTTACATGTTTAGTTGTCATTATGTTATCTACCATGTCATTTTATATATGTTGTATATGTTTAGGTCTCCTTGTATTCCTTCTAGACTGTACCTGTAGTTTTCTCTACTGGTGTTATCTTTATTATGTCATGTTATTTGTCTAATCATATACTCGCAGAGTCCACCCGGACTCACACCGCTACCACCTATTTTTGTTGCAGGTAGCAGGTAGTTACATTACTTGGAGCAAGGAGAGGATCCAGCCGCTAGTCCCTTAGTGCCACCGTACCGATTTGGTTTGACTTAGTGTCCGATTGTTTTTTTTTCACGTTTTTGTTCTTTCCGTATTGTATATTCCTAGACTGATGTTTCTTTCACTCGTCAGGTATTAGACTAGTAGGTACCCTTTTGGATTTTTGTTGGAGTCTTTTCATTTATACAGATTCTTTCCTGTTTTCTTTCCTTATCAAATAATAGTTATCTACTTTGTTCCTTTTATGGTTATGATGCCGAAGCCATCTAATTATTATAAACTGCGTGGTTGTATTTATTTCCTTTTGTTGTGATGTCAGCCACTTGTGGCTGAGCTATATGGATGAGATATTATGTATTCATGTCCCATCTTGTCCACCGTACAGGGGAGATGCTGCCCGATTTTCGAGCAAGCATTAGCCTCTGGGGGCGTGACATTAGAAGTAATTGCATTGGTACTTCCTTGCGTTTCGGGCATCAGAGGGGTGTTGGGGTTGAGCCTCAATCTCATCATCGGTAGATTGAATTTGAATGTTGGGATCCTCGTACGTTATTTCTTTTCCCCTCCGAGATCGAGATGATGAAGCTTCGTGACCACCTTTCATTATCGTAAAAAGATGAAGAACTCGTAGAGAAGTTGAGATTTGAGATTTGAGAATGAGAGATTGAGAGAAAAGAAGATGTGTGTGAAAATGATGAAATGAACTCCCTATTTATAGAGTTTGGATCATAACGGTCACTAAATCATAGCCATTGATCAAAAAAACGATCAAATGATCTCAACCGTTGAAAAAAAATCAAAAAAACAAAAAAAACCCAACGGCACTGAACCAGCGGTTCAGTGTCGTTGGAACCGGCAGTTAACCGAACCGCCGGTTCGGCATTTTTCATCTCACGCGAACCGGAACCAATCCTGCCGGGCCGGTTTTGGTTCAGCCTGACGAACCGGGTCAACGGGGCACCCCGCCCGTTGACCCGGGCCGGGTCCGGGCTGGACCCGGCCCGTGGGCAGGTCTAGCCAAAACGGTGGCAAAAAAGACGAAACGTTCAGGAGAGAGAGAGAGAGAGAGAGGACGGGGGAGGGGTGAATGAAGTAGAATCGCGCGTGTTCGTGGGCGCAAAGGTAGTAAAAAATGATTTTTTTTCTGACTCTATTTCATGATCATTACGAGGAATAAATTAATTAATTTAGATATCATAATTAATACATAAAGAAAATGAATATATTTATTTTGTCAAAATTTAATTTTTAAATTTTATAATATTAATATTCATATATTAATCGTCAATCTGTGTTATGGCATGTTAATTTATACTGATTGTATATACCGTCGGCAACGAGTCGGATTCTGTATTGACGATAATGTGGTATAAAGAATTAATAGTAGTTTATATATAAGAGTCCAAATATTTTGCTTTTCAAATTACATATACATTTTAGAAATATTTAAATTAAATAGTCTGTTATATATGAAATTTTCGTTTTACCTTTTTCGAAAAAAAAATCCAAACCACGAAGCTGTCTTTCTCGGAAAAATGATCGGTGTCCGAAACAAAGGTGACCGACGACGAACGATAAAGGTAAATTTCCACTATTGTACCAAAAAAAAAAAAAGGTCGGGCAAGGACGAAGTGACAAACATTGGATCAGTAGAGAATGTTTTTCGATAGACGTGCATATTTGTTATGATTAATCAAAAAAAAAATTCCGTCAAACTCTTTCTCATTTGGCATGTATATTTGTCATATTTACATCGCTTAATTAAAATATTTATTAATCATCTAAAAAAGTATTTGGTTGAATTTCTACTGACTATTTTTTAAATTTTAATTTTTCATTTAATATACATATTTATCATATTTAATTGCAAAACTGAAATATTTATTAGTCATAAAAGGGAGTATTGGGTTGAATTTCTATTAGTTATTTTGTAGATTCTAATTAAATGGAAGTATTTTTGAGTATGTGTAAATATCACATTCTGTTTTACTTTCTATAATTTTTTTCAAAAGTTAAAATCAAGAATTTAATAGATTTTTGCTATTTATTTATGATATAAAATTAAAAAAAATAATTTTTATACCCTTAAATAATTTATCATTTTACATAATTATTTTAAAATAATATTTCATATAATTTACATTTTCAGAATAAATATATATATTTATATTTATATAAATTATGTTATTTTTTAAATATTTATTTTTATCAATTTTATATATTTTTTAAATATTCATATTATAAAAAAAATTAATTTCAAAATATAATAACAATTATATAAATACTTAAAATATAATAATAATTATTATATAAACAGATAGTATATTAAAATAATATTTAGATAATTAGAAAATAATTTATATAGTTTAAGGATATTATTATCAATTAACTAAAAATTAACTGGGAAGTAATTATTTTTCCCAACACTCAAGTTTTACCTTATATTAACTTTCTACTTTTATTTTCAAACACTCTATACTTTAGTTTCTCATTAACTTCAAAATAATCTCAACAAGAATCATTTTTAAATAAGTAAAATCTCTCTCAAACACTCTCTAAATACATGTCTTTACCATTTTAAACGTGTATCTCAAAGTTTTTCCTTAACTCCTATTTTCTCTCTAATGCTCTTATTTCTTATTTTGTTTATACTCGTATATCACACATCTACCTTAACATCCTTATCCCTACAACTCTTATCTTTTGTTCATATGCTTGAGTCATAACCTAACATTCAACGACATATAATATAATAGGTCTAACCGTCGTTTTGTGAAACTTTTCTTGAAATTTTAGAGATATTTTATGATCATATAAAACATCCAATTCTTTCCTTTATTTCAACCATTCTACTTATATTTTAATAATTATCTTATTATATCTAATATTACTAAACTTAAATTCTATATTTACTCTACTAAGCCTAAAATCTTATTTCCTATTAAGATTTTAGTTTACTGTTCCGGAAGGAATCGACGAAGACGACCAGTCATCAGAGTCCAGCTCACGAGGATGATGACGAAAGGGAAGGAGATCTCACCCTGCAAGATTAACACGAGCGTTAGTGGGAATACGTAGTAGATTTTTTGGCGGAGCTCACTCCGACGCTCAAGTCAGCACTTGAGTATATATTGCAAGAAAAGAACTAAGGCGGAGTTGTGAGTAAGATGAGCGTAACCCCCTTAACTTGGAGGTTGGAGTACTTTATATACATGAGGCGACGGTCACACGTGTCCCTATGTTTTCCTCCACGTCCCCTCAGTTATCGGTTACTGGATAACCCTTGTAACGACCACTGCAGTAATTAAATCCAGGTCGTTATGATAATTTAGACCTTAATAGCCACATATTACGAGCCATGATTATCCAATAATTATTAGCGATAATTATCCGTTGATCCGAAAAAAGGGGACGATTACTTGAGGTTGAGCTATCGGAAAGAATAATCCTTGGGCTCCGCTCTTCCTAGGTGATCTCGGGGTCCTTTGGCCCTGGAGAATCTCAAGCGTTTGTCTTCCCGAGGTGATCTCGTGGACCCGTCCTCTCGAGGTGATCTCGAGCGTCTGAATGAATTCCAGATCGTGAGTTCTTGCGAGATTCACCCTTGGTTGTTACACTAGAAATATCATGCGCGACGCTCTGGAATAATTAAATTTATATTTTGGGATTTTTAAAGTTTAGAAATAAAAAATTAAAAATGATTGATGAAAGAGTAGCCTCTGTGGGTGTTTTTTTTAACACTTTAAAAAAAATATATATGATTTTTTTAGAATTTAGAATTAGATTTTTATTTTTTTTTACGACGGATATTGTTTTATTAACATTTACATAAAACAATGGATCGCCTTTTTAATTTAATTTTTTTTATGAACAAATTTTATTAGCATCTTAATAAAATATGTAAAAAAAATAAAAATAAAAATGAGCTCTATCGGAGATGGGCCCTGTGCACCGGCCTCACCTCCAACACATTGGGCCGGCTATGATTTAAGGTCAGACATCATGTCATATCATCCATGATATATATATTATATATGGAAAGTAAGGAAGTTCAGTATATCTGAGTATGTTCATTTTGATGTAGACCATAGTTTCAGTAGAGTAAGGTGCGTGTAGATGGGATACTTTGTTCATACATGTTTAGCTAACTCAACTATTTAGTACTAATTTTGAACGGCCGTATGGTCTTATATTTGACTCCAATATTCATGTTGAGTACACATTTTCTATAGTTGATGTGGGGCAACCAAAAGATGGCCCCGAAAAAACTACTCTTTGTGGCCGGCGTTCAAAACGTACTCAATCAAACTACAGTTAACAAACTATAGTTATGAAAATAAGTCCCGACCATAAAACCAAACCGGTTGAAAACTAATCGAACTGGGGCAGACTATTATCAGAATTTGGAGATTCGGTCGGTTTTGTGAAACATGAATCTTTGTTTTTTTAAGTAAAATTGGTATTGTTATTAGCAAGCAAGCACAAAAATTGCTAGAATAAAATTGTTTGAGCCTTGCTAGCAAGCAAAGCCTTGTTTATGGTGTTTCTAAAAGAGCTCTAGTGACAGTTTGGGCGACAATATTATCGACGGCTATTGAGTTGCCGAGAGCATGAAAAATGATATTGCGAAATTAATTGACTTATATAATAATATTATTGGAATTTAAAGTACTCATTTAGATACATTTGCTTGTACATTTAAAAAATAAATAAATAACAGATGAATTTAAGCCGACCGATATAGTTACAAGAAGTTCTCCATTAACTCTCAAGGTAAATCGAAAAACGTTCACAACGAAAGATCATGTCATATTTTAAAAATTCAACGTCTCAAAATTCATGTCATATTTTAAAAAAAATTCTATAAAACAAGAATGGAATCATTAGTCATTTTACGCATAGCCTCGTACTTCCGATCTAACTTCGATCCTTTGTTTTTTTAGTTTGAAAATTAAAATAATTAATTGATTTATCTCCGTCCTTCCTCAGTTGTAGAAAGCAAGCTGTGATGTGGGAAGACTCCACCGTGATTCTCCTCGACACGACGGCCACCGTCGTTGCCGATTGCAAGGAAAAGCAGAAGGGCCAAACTGCTGGGAAAGTGACTCATGCGCTCTCGCCCCTCCTGCGTTGACTTTTGTATCTACACGTCAAAGATGAAGGAAGCCATGACTCCAAGTCGGGGCAACTCTTCGATGCATAAATGTTCCCTTTCCATGATCCCTCCCTCCCTACTTCCTTCCTTCCTTCCTCTCTCGGCTCCTAATTGCAGAGAAAAGAAGAAACGTTTACTAGCGAGGTGGAGGAGGAAGAGGAAGAAGAGGAAGCGGAGAGAAGCAGGCCAAAGCATGGGGAACTGCTTCGCGTCTTCTTCTTCTTCAACTCCGGCAGATATCTCGCCATCAAGTCCAGGTACTTCTTCTTCAAATCCTTACTTTTGCCTCTCGAATCAATCCGTTTGGATTCCCTCTTCCTCGATCATTACGCAAGTCGCAAAAAGCCTTGACTTTTACAGAGTTTCAGGGGATCGATGCTCTTTCTTCCCCTGTCATCCAAGTCGGCTCTTTTATTGAATATTTTTTCGGCTGCATGGAGCAGTCTGCTTGGATTCATCCTTTTTCGAGCATTTACACAAATTACACGAAGTTTCGAGTTTGGATTCTCCCTTTCTGATGCTTTGTCTCTTTTGAAGATTTGATTTTAGCTGGATCGCTTTTGTCCCCTTCTCGAATCACTCTGCTTGGATTACACAAATTGCATGAAGTTCCTGCCGTCGCCGTTACCGAAATCGCTATTTTCCCTGTTTTGATCTGTATTTGAAATCTTGCCTCCAATCTGAAGAAAATCTTTCGCGCAGGCCCGTCGTCGTCGAAGACCGGCAGCGGCGGCAGCAGCTTGACGACGACCGGGAAGCTGTCGAGCCTGGGCAGCAGCACGACGACGCTCGGGAGGTACTCCGGCAGCGGCGCGAGCCCGAAGGAGGCGGTGGCGGTGTCGTTGCCGTTGCCGGAGGAGGGGCGGATCCTGGAGGTGCCCAACCTGCGGGTCTTCTCCTTCGCGGAGCTCCGGAACGCCACCAGGGGCTTCCGCCCGGATAGCTTGCTCGGAGAGGGTGGGTTCGGCCGGGTGTACAAGGGGTGGGTGGAGGAGAAGACCCTAAATCCGGCCAAATCCGGCGCCGGCATGGTGGTCGCCGTCAAGAAGCTAAACCCGGAGAGTCTCCAAGGACTCGAAGAATGGCAGGTCTCTCTCTCACCAATTTTTTCAATACGACCCTTCTCATTGCACTTATTATCATAAGTTTACCTCACGCTTTTATTTATCGACTCAGGAATGCTAAACGGACATGTTATAGGGACATTTTGATGATATTTATAAAAGTGTGAGGCTGAAGTAACATTAGTAAGGCAAAAATAATATGTTCTCAAAACTTTAACTCAAAGATTGATTTAAAATTTGAAAATTTTCATTTTGCAATTAGAGGTGATATGGTTAAAACTTTTTAAAAGTTTTGACATTTAATATTTAAAATACTGAGAGGTATTTTAAAAAGTAGATTTAATTAATTTATTTTGAAAATGTTTCCACAAGTTTCCTTTTAAAAAAACACACTATCCTTCTACTTTCTCTTTATAAAAATATTATATTTATTCTCTACAGCCAAAAATGTCTAACATGTCAAACTTAAGGGTCGGTCAACGACATCTGCTTGTGCTTATATACGCAATGGGCCATTGACCGAGTCTGTAACAGGAGGGTGTAAATCAAAACAATTCTCAAACTCTTAGAGTATAAAATAAAATTTCCTAAACACAAGGGACTAATTGCAATGTTCTCTTCCTTTTGATGAGAGAGGAAATGCAATTTCCCTGGGCCATCTAAATCTTGTCACGGCGTTTATAAGTTGACTTGGACTTCTAGTCTACCACTTTAGACATTGACTAATCAATTGACTTGCATTGCAGTCAGAAATCAATTTCTTGGGAAGGCTTTCGCATCCAAATCTAGTCAAGCTCTTGGGCTACTGCTGGGAGGACAGAGAGCTCCTCCTTGTGTATGAACACATGCTAAAGGGCAGCCTGGAAAACCACCTCTTCAGAAGTCAGTAACAATTATTTATTTACTTGAAAAGATTCTCCCCTTTGACTTTTGCTTCTATTCAAAAAGTCAACTAAAGAATCTTGAGCTGACAATCAATTTAGTAGTTCTCTAGTTGTTACTGCTACTGGTGATCGACCATGATATTCAATGCGCAGGGGGTGTCATTGAGCCCCTCACTTGGGAGTTGAGGCTCAAGATCGCGATCGGGGCAGCACGAGGCCTCGCGTTCCTACATGGCTCGGAGAAACAGATCATCTACCGCGACTTCAAGGCCTCTAACATCCTCCTTGACACGGTGAGTTTTCCGGCTTTGCGCACTGGCAAAGAGGCCAGATCAAGCTGTGTTGCTAATTCTGCGACGCTTCTGGTGCAGAGCTACAACGCGAAACTCTCCGATTTCGGCATGGCAAAGATCGGCCCGACGGGCGGGAATTCGCACGTGACCACGCGTGTCATGGGCACCTTTGGCTATGCGGCCCCCGAGTATGTAGCCACAGGTATGCAATTGAACACCGGAATTTCAACACTAACGATCGACATGTGTTTACGATAGTTGAGAGTTACATAGTTTGGACTCGGTGGTGATGGTTACGATATGATTAGGTCATTTGTACGTGAAGAGTGATGTGTATGGATTTGGAGTGGTATTGCTCGAGATGTTGACGGGCCAGAGGGCGCTCGACATGAATCGGCCTGTAAAGCAGCAAAATTTGGTGGAGTGGATGCGACCCATGTTGGCCGATCGAAGAAAGTTAGCCCGACTAATGGACCAGCGGCTGGAGGGGCAATATTCATCCAGGGGAGCATTCCAGGCTGCACAACTCGTGCTCAATTGCCTCGCCGGTGACCCCAAGAGCCGACCGTCCATGGAGGAGGTGGTGGTGGAGCTCGGGCACATCAAGGGCAAAAACGCGAGATTGAGAGAAGGAACAATCATCGGCAATGATGCTTCTGAACTTATGGTTGGTCATCGGCGAGCCGGTGGACAAGTCCCGACACAGAGTCGATTGCCAGTGCAACCCAACCATGTCAGAGCAAGTTGAGAATTTACATTCATACAATTTCATATATATATCAGTGTGTATAGTATATTATTTGTCATTGATAATTAAAGGTTAATGAATGGGTTTAACAAATTTAAAGTCTTTGTTAAACGCTATAATATTTTTTAAAAAATTATCACTAAATTAAAAATACCATTTTAACATTAAGATGTTTTAATTAGTATCAAATACAAAAAGATTAAGACAATTATCAAAAATTTATATTTCTTAAAAGTATATGTTTTAGAATAATCACTAGTAATTAATTGGCAAAACTAAAATAATCACAAGTAATTAATTGGCGAAACAGAGGACCTTCTCTTGCAGTGAGAGTATACATGAGTTAAACTAACTTACCACTAGACTACTATTCAGTAATGGTTGAGAAGCATGAGTGTTCGACGAAAGGTAGAAGAGGGGGGCATTCCAAGTAAAGAACCCACATTCTCTTCCTCTCCATCACGTCCCCACCTTTACTTTACCTCCTTCCGAAGAAACATAGTTTTTTAGTCAAAGAAGATTTCCATTGGACTAGAAATTAGTCACTTCTCGTATAGGTACTAGAGTCGTCGCAATCGTAGGTACTAATTCCTATCTCGGCCTAAAGTTATTAGTTGACGATAACTCAAGGACTTAAGACATCTCGTTCACAATGAGACTCTTGTTGTTGCCGTAAAGTTGGATGCTATCGAGTGTCTTTCCGAGCGCTTTTTGACCTAATAACAAAGAAGAACATGCTTGAGCTTGTAGCAAAGGAAACTCTAGTGAGGCTGCTAGCCTTATTCCAAAATGGGTTATAGGGCATACAAAGGTGCATATGCAAAGAGTATCCACAGATTGGTTGATCAGAGTACTTAGGGGGCATTTGGTAAACGGGTTTAGAAAGTGGAAATGGGAATGAAATAGATTTCATTCCCATTGATGATGATTGGTATACGGGAATCGGAATCAAAATAAGGATATGATACCCTTGATTTCATAACCCACCCCCCACTAGGTTATCATCAAATTCATACATCCCTCAATCAAACTCATTAACATTCCCATTACTAAATTTATATCAAGCGCCCCCTTAGTCTGTCGATTAATAACAAAACAAGAAGTTTTATTAGCACCGATCGGCATGAAACAAAATTATAACCTTATCTGTAAGAGCAACAGGTGAGAAAGCAATCCAATTGCCATACTTGGTACTAAGACTTTGCACATGCTGGGTAGGATTAGAGGGAACAAAATGAAACCAGGCAAAATAGAGTTTTTATCTGAAACTGATGGCGATAATAAGAACTATCAAACGACCTATGCAGAGTGTTTCCTTCATCCTCCTCCCGGTTTCAGTAGGGAGGGTTTCAGTAGGGAGGGAGGGCGAGCGGTGGGCAATGCACCTTCAGCAGCAGCTCCACCACCTCTATCGGCGCCTGATATCAGAGGGCCTCAGCTGCATCCACCTGAAAAACAAAAGATGGTAATTTAGGTACACCAATCACTACTATCTCACTGTCGACGTCGATTATTATTGTTATATAGGTCCTATGACTACTTGCACGGTCTCGTGAAGCTATTCTCATCAATTTTTATTGTAATTTGTACAATATCAAATCAAGCATTTGATTTGTAGTTGCAAATACAAAACCGTTTAATAGCATATGAACTCATATTAACATTATGAAACAAGTACAGAATAGAGGAATACATACAATTATATATCAGCAAGGTATGAGTAGCTCAAATTTCATAGTAGGCACCCTTTCCGTTACCATCTCTATTCTCGAATTTCAAACCAAGAAATGATAACCGACACTAGGGTTGGATCAACTTTCCTTAAGTTGAAAATTTTATACAAGGTCAAAATTTTGATAAGTACCGCAGGATGCACCTCATGTTGACTATTATTCATATTTGCACCCTATTAGCAAACTTGCACTCTAAATCCCCTAGTTCATAGTTCATTTGTAACGATGGTAAATTTGACTTAGGTGGATTCAAAAACAACAAAATACAACTGCATACTTATATGTGGCCACATAAACTGAGTAAACAATGCCTAGAACAATCATGGATGTCATCACTAGATGCTCAACTTTGAGCCAAATCATCCTACTCAAAACAAACAACAACAACAACAATAGGTAGGGTCGGCTATACAAATCCTTCTACGCCATTGGTTTCTGTCCCCTATTATATCATTTATATTAAAATAAATGATATCTTTTTTTATTGTTGCTAACCGAGTCTTTTTCAACCTTTCTTTCCCTCGTTTGATTGCGTATTTGTCATAGTTTCAAAACATGATATATTTTTCTCAAAGTAAATGACACAATTCTTAGTTTTGACCATGTTTGTGTTGTCAAACAGTACATTTTTTTTATTTCTTCATACTGTAGAAGAAAGTTTATCATACTAAATTACTGATATTTATCATGCATAAGCCACAATAAACAAGTGCTGGGGAAAATAACTAGAAGTGAGAGTGAAGAGAACTAACCAATGAGTGCTTGTGAGTCACACTCTTGTCTTGTTCAGTGACTTGAGTGAGCTTTCCAGTGCCATGTATGCTGTTACATCTGTTGAGCTCTTACTCTGGATTGCATAATCAAACACTTCGAACGCTTCAGCAATCTTATTTGCACGGCAGAGGGTCCTCACGAACGTGGCGTACGATGCAATCTCGAGCTTCATGCCCTTGGTAATCATCTCTTGGTAGAGTTGAATGGCATTGCTCAAGCGCTTAGCCTTGCAAAGGCCCATAAGCAATGTGTTGTATGTGCACTCATTGGGAGTGCATCCTTTCTCCTCCATGTCCCCCAAAATCTTAAGGGCTCCCAAGGCGTCTCCTTTCCTGCACAAGCCATTCATGAGCGAGGTGTAGGTGACCACGTCGGGGAAATGCCCCATCTCCGCCATTATATTCAGGAATTTCTTGGCTTGGGGGAGCATTCCGGCCTTGGAGAGTCCAAAAACGAGGGTGTTGAAGGTAACGAGGTCGGGCTGAATGCCTTCGTCCTTCATCTTGTTGTAGACCTCCATGACTTCTCCGCACTGGTTCACCATGCAGTAGCCCTTCATGATGACGTTGTAGAGGTAGCAGTCGGGTTTGAATCCGGCGTCGGAGAGCAAGGAGAGGAGCCGCGTGGCCTCGCGGAGGTTCTTGCCGCGGCAGACGGAGTCGATGAGGTTGGTGTAGGTGACGAGGTCCGGGTGGAGGCCGGCGTGGCGGAACTGGTCGATGAGGGCGTAGACGGAGGAGATGGGGCGGAAACGGGCTACACGGCGGATGAGGTAGTTGTAGGTGAAGCGATCGGTGACGGCGGCGAGGGGGCCGCTGATGAGTGCGCAGGCATCGTCAAGGCGGGAGGCGGAGAAAAGGGCGCGGACGGCGAGGTCGGCGGAGGCGGCGTCCGGGGGAAACCCGGCGGCGGACATTTGGTCGAGGAGGGGGGAGAGGTCCGGGGCGGAAGGGTGGAGGCAGGAGTGGCCGATGAGGATGTGAAAGGCGGAGCGGCCAGGCTCGGCGGCGAGGCCGGAGGAGGAGACATGGCGGAAGAAGGCGAGGGCGTCGGCAGGGGAGGCTCCGGCGTTGCAGAAGGATTGGATGATGGAGTTGGGCTCGACGGGGGAGGAAGACGTGAGAGAGTCGAAAGCGGATATAGCGTCGGAGAGGAGAGGGGAGCGGAAGAGGTGCTGGTAAGGAGGCGGCGCCGGAGTGGCGGTGGCGGACGGTCGCTTGGAGGTATTGCGGGGCTTCTTCTTGGGGAAGGGTTTGCGAGGCGTAGGGGAAGGGGAAGGAGCAGGTGGAGGTGGAGAGAGAGAAGGGTTGGGCGTGAGGATCGTGAGGGGGAGCCTTGTAGAGCGGAGACCATGAGGGAACTTCCCCATGAGCGGCTTCGGGGGGGAGAGCTCGGAACCGACGACGGCGAGGTGGAGGAGGAGGGTTTTTTTAGGGTTTTGATTGAGGCAGACTGCAATATGGGCCGATTGGGGCTTTGGGCTCTAAACAGATCGCCACAACAGTGCTGCTGGGGCTGATTCAGATGGGTGCAAACGATTCATGCCTCGAGCTTGTACAGTCGGATAGAATTCGAGCCCAACTAAAATATGTTTTCAAATCAAATTTGAATCTATAATATTTAATTTAATTATTGATGAATCAAAACTGAATCCGAATTAAACTGTAATTAATTTTATATTATTTAATTAAAATATACTTAAATTAAGATATAAATAATTCAAATTGAATTCAAATTTAAATTATTTTAAATTATAATTCGATTCAACTTGAATTAAAGTTTGAATAATTTCAATCGAATTCGATCTTTAATTTTATTTAGCTCGAGTTAAAATTATTTATATTTTTAATTTCGAATCAAATTCAATTATCACATATATATATTGTTAAAATTCAAACTCAAATATCAATATTTTACTATTTGATTTGATTGTTTGCATCATAGTACAAACAAATTACTTAATAAATATTTGATTCATATTTAAAATTTAAAATTAAATATTGTTTAAACCAAATTCAAATATTTTATTCGAACTACCCTCTGGCTAGAATAACTCAAATTGAACTCGTCTATTTATGGTACATAACTTTGAATTTGCTCAATGCAAGCTAAATTAAACTCGAATTTCAATTGCACTCTATTTATTTATTGTTCACAATTTTGATTTTGCTTGCCCCCAACTTGAATTGACACAAGTGCTTATGAATTTATCGGATGAGAGAATTAGAAGAAAGACGGCTTACCTTTATTATTATTTTTTAATTGATAATATTTAATTTATATCGATTAATCTTGAATTTTATGAAAATTTTTCATCTACTATAAAAAAAAATAAAAATTACACGCAGCGGATGATCTATCAACCTGAGAAGGCATCTTGCCCATTGTATCATTGCCTGGAGCTATAAAAACAACTTTAAATTTGCTTTAAGAATCAATTTTATTTTTCAACATAATTATATTACAAATTCTATTTTGAGAATTAGATAGAGTCACGGGAACTAATTACTATGTCCACTCTCTCAACTTGGGGAGATGGCAAATCAATGCCCCTCCAGCAATGCCCCTCCAGTATATAATGAAGATCATTGAGCTAGGTCATTGACATTCTTAATCACCCATAAATCTCGTCCAAGTATGGATCAAACATATATGTCCATATGCTTTGATAGCAACTTTCATCCTTCCGTTTTTATTATATTAGTTATTATATTAGTAACGTGAGACTAATTAAAATCTAGAAACTTCATCATGTTATGTTTTGAAAATATTTTCAATACAAATATAAAAATTAAAACATTAGTGTTGGTTAAGATTAAAAATAAACAATGAAAATATAAAATAACAAATATGAATTAACATAAAGTATATTATCATAGTTGAAAACTTTAGGGGGCGTTTGGTTTGGAATTTTTTTTTCTATTTTTTATTTTTCATTTTCTATTTTTAGTTTTCTATTTTCTGATCTAGTTTTTAGAAAATGAAAAATGTGTTTAGTATGATATACTGTAATTCTATTTTCTAGAAAAGAAAATTGAAAAATACGTTTGGTATGTTAATATTGAAAATTATAAATAAAATAATTTTTTAAAAAATAAAAATTGATGTAATATTATAATTCTTTTTAGAAATAATATTTTTAATCAAACGTTATTTTGCTGTAACTCTTTTTAGAAATAATGCTCGAGGGCCGCTAGCAAGTATTCTGCTGCAGAGGCATAGGGGCTGACGGAGGAGGCAGTGGTGGTGGTGCAAAGGCCACGGCCAGTTGCAGGGTGAGCACCCATCGCCTCACGACGATCTCCTGGAGCTTGTTGTCGACGAGTAGCGAGAGCGAGTAGGCGTTCTCGATGCTGACGTCGTGGAGACTCCAGCCGGAGAGGCCCTTGAAGAGGAGCGCCGACATCTCGAGCTCGTGGTTGGCCATCTGCTGGCGGCGGAGCTGGTCGCGCACCTTCACGACGCACTGGCGGAGGAACGCCTCCTGGCTGGTCATCTTCCGCAGCCGCTCGACCTCCGGCAACGCGCGAAAGCCCTGGAGCAACAGCGCCGCGATGGCCACGTCACCGAGTGGAGAGGATCCTGCGGATCGTACACCACCGCAGCCGCCTCCACGCCGCAGAGCACCGTCAGCTCTCGAACTTTCTTCATCAGGCCCTTAAGCCTCTTCCTGAGCGTCGTCCGGCGGGAGCTGGCGTTGGCGATCCTCACCAGCTTCACTTTGCACCTCGCCATCGCAGAACAACAGACACAGTGCGGACAACAAATCCCTACACACAGTACTCTGTTTCTCCTCCCCTTTCTCTCCCTTAAATAGCCGAAAAGAGACAAATTAATGGGAAAAGCGACGAGTACCGCATTTTCCCATTTTCCGCACTGCATTCTCCCTTTTCTCCCTTTCTCAGAAAATGACATTTTGGCATTTTCTATTTTCTTAGAAAATGACATCTCCTTTTCCAGAAAATGAGATTAGAAAATACAAACCAAACAATATTGTTTAGAAAATAAGAAAATGACTAAACCAAACGCCACTTGATATTTCTACTTTAAGACCCATGGATTTTTAAAGCGAGACAACCCTAAGGTCACTTAACTTTTTTACTCCACTTAACTTTTCACGGACAAATAAAATCACTATAAAAAGACTTCATAGGCAATTTAAAACAATAACTAGATGGAAATCTAGTTAACTGTCCCCATCAATTCAATCTTTTATAGTCGACTGGAATATTTTTCAATTCATTCAAGTTGATATATTTATTTACTAGCAATGTTCTACTAGCACCTGTCTATGTATCTAAGTTTTATATTTGAATAATTTTAGAGTAATTGATTTAGCTTTATGAAAAATTTTATTGATTATCCAAGTAAAATAAGAAAATGCATGTAAAAATTTAGTTGACCATCAACATTCATGGACCTCTCTTTTACCATGTTGAACATATTCGATTATTAAATATCTATTCAACCTGATTATTTAGACTTTTCTATCTAATAGTGGAACTTCTTTATTTATCAACCTATTCTAGACTTCTCTATCTATTAATTTTTTTTATTAACTTGAATTATCTAGACCTCTCTAATTTACTCCGACTTTTTACGTTTACATACTTAACAAACTTCATCAACTATACAACATTTAATCAAAATTATCCCCATGAGTTGACACAATTATATTAATATTTATATAGAAGATTACTCCAATAATTCTTAGGTTAATTAATTTCTAATGAGTATAAAAAAGATGATCAACGATATTGAATTATCTAGGTGGAGCATTATCACTTTTTACTTAGCATTTAATCAAAATCACTTAATTCAACTCAATCACTTGAAATATAATTGAATCAACACATCACCTCTTGTAACCTAATTTATTAATCTAATGACTTTAAATTAACCTATAACAAAAACTATAGTTTAATTTATTTAGTTTTATAGATTTATATTATTTTTTTTATGGAATAAGACACTAAGAGATATAAAGATTAACGATCGTAATTTACATCATTAAACTCTTTTAAAAGCCTTTATAGGTAAAAGAAAAATAAAAATAAAAATAAAAATAAAAATAAAAATAAACACGATAAATTAAATACAAATTTTGTAATGGAATGAGTAGGAGTGGAGGTTAAATAAAAATAAAAATAAACACAATAAATTAAATAAAAAATTTGTAATGGGATGAGGAGTGGTGTACCGTATCAAAAATTTGATATTTGAAAAATGTACAACGATATCGTATCAAAATTTTAGTATATCGAAATTTTGGTATATTAAATTTTCAATATGATTAAATTTCATATGGTTCTTATCAAAATTATTCATTATTTTAGCATTTTCGATATATCAAGACTATGAAAGAAATATATATATGTCCAATTGTCCTAAAAAATTGTTTGGTATTTCGTTATTTCGGTATATATTGACGTTATTTTGGTATATATTGAAATATCGAAAACATCTAATCTCATATCAATACCGACACTAAAATTTTTGATATGATATTATACCATATCGAAAATTTTGATATACTATTAATATAAATATATTCGATATATGTCGATATGATATGTACACTGTGCCAAAAATTTTAATATTTTCCAGCACTATGAATGAGATTAGGAAAAACACTTTGTTTCAAGAGAATTTTTATTTTTTCCCTTTACTTTTTTTTTAGTCCTCTAAATGATCATGAGTAGATTGTTATAATTATCTTACATTAATTTTACTCATTTGAACGGTTAGTCAACTGAAATATTGATCATAACACCATTGTCAGTTTGTTGTTGTTTTCAATCGATTTGTTGATAATTCAATTAACCAAAATGAATTTTAGTCAACTCAAATCTAGTCAATTGATTCAACGGGGAAAAAAATGATATTTAGATGGGAATCTAATCGACTGACGAATTGACTAATTCTTGATTATCAATTTAAATGTTTTTCAAATGATTCAACTTTAAAAAAAAAATTACTAGCACTGGCCTATATTAGCACCGATCTCCCTCAAGCATCTCCCTGTGTTAAGGTCTTAGCGGACCTTCTTTTTATCAACATAGGTTAAACTTCAACTATCAAATATTTAATCAATCTTGACTTAGAATATGTATTTGTTAACGGCTTTGGACCCTTTTTTTATACTATTTCGGAAGGAATCGACATCAACAGCCAGTCATCAGGGTTCAGCACACGCGGATACTGATAATAGAGGAGGAACTCCATATCCTACGAGATTAACATGAGCGTTAGGGGAACACGCCGGAGGTTGTCCGGCAGAGCCCACTCCAACGCTCAAGTCAGTGCCTCGATGGAGGAGATGAGGAGAAGGCAAGAAACTATGTGCGTAGTAAAGAAGACGTAACCCCTTTACCGGAGGGTTGGAGTACTTTTTATATCTGTGGCGGCTGCCTTCGTGCGTCTCCGCGATCTTTGCCACACCCCCCGTTTGTCGATTACTGGATAACCCTTGCAACGGTTAACGCCGCCATCAGGTTCGGCTCGTTGCGACATTTATGGGTCGTGATGACTCCACAATAAAAGGTGATGGTTATCCGCAGATCCGAAGAAAGGGGGACCGTTACTTGAGGTCGAATGCTTCCTTGGCTCCGCTACCCCGAGGTGATCTCGGGGGTTTTCTGGCCCGGGGGGTCCCAGGCACTCCGCTACCCCGAGGTGGTCTCAGGACCCGGCATCCCGAGGTGCTCCCGGGAGGGGTCTTCTAATTTGATCTTCAGGGCGTGTCTACCGCAGGGGACTTCGGGGGATTCCCTTCCCGAGACCCTCGGGAGCTCTGCAAAGAGAGTCTTTCAGACTCGCTACACCTTGTCGCTCAGCTTCTTCAGCCCACCTGTCTGCCACGAGGTACCTAACCCCATCACAAGTTCTTCCCCTCAAGTCTGATCGAAAGAAGTGTTGCTAACTGATCATACTGGTGTGGCGATGAAGAAGCTATGCTCCAGGGGGTCCTTGCACCATTTACTGCTCTCTTGGCAGTTATATTGGGTCCGAGGTTTGTAGAATTTGCCTCGACTCTCGAGGCACTCCCCTTTTGGTTTTGTCTTCCCGAAAAGGCTTATGAGGCTTTCGAGATACTGCAATGATACCTGTCCCTCCTTCATAAAGGCGCATGGTGCTCTTTAATGGCGACAAAGCCCCTTCACTAATTCCTCGTCGTCACGTGCTCCAACTGCTCTCTTCGCGACCCCTTACTGACGTGCGCCACTGTAGCAGGCTCACGTCAAGTGACCGTTCCATGGCGCTGCCCCGATGTGGCGATTCTTTGCCTCCCACATGCCTTGTCCCCATTGCACCCATGCGGGCGATTTCCTCCATATAAGAAGGGGAGGCGAAATCGTTCGACCACCTTCTGGCTTCGTTGCTTGGTACACCTCGTCTTTGCAGGGGGCCATTGAGGCCTACAGTATTCCGGCCGAGATGGCGGTGGTGGTCCCTGAAGTAAACCAGACACCGGTGGAGTCTCCCGTGGGCTTCTTTGCCTTCTTTCTGGGGAAAGTAGAGTTGGGGGTCCACTTCCCCATCCCTCCTTTTCATGAATGTGACCTCCAACTTCAATATCCCTCTCCACCAGATGGCTCCCAACGCCTTTGCCCAGATGGGCGGAGCATATACTATCTTCAAGCTCTTCGATATCCCCTTGACCCCTCGCCTTTTTCATTCCGATTCGCTCGCGAGGGGCCTTTAGTTTTTCGACACAGCCCGATCATAGGTTCTTAGGAGGGTTCCCTTCCATGCACAAAGGGTGGAAAGAGAAGTTCTTCATCCGACTGCCTGCGCAGCCCTTCAGTTCCCTCCGCTGGACGGAGGATCTACCGACTCCTCCTTCCTTAGGGAATTCCCTCCAAAGTCCAGCCTATCAGCGCGCTAGGAACATACTCTCCGGCATGGAGTTTAGTGGTCTGGGTCTAGTGCAGAGTGAGGAGCTCATATACCGAGCGAGCTTTAGCTCCAAGACCCAGATTAGCCCCAGCCTTGGTACGTTCATCTTTTTCATTAATGTCTGTTAGTTCTAACTGATATCCTCTCGCCTGGTAATTGCAGAGGAACTCATGATCTCGAGGGCAATACACCGACTTATCAAGTGGGAGGAAGCCAACAAGGAGGCTCTGGATCCTCCCCCCGCTGCTCCTGGTGCACCCCTTGCTCCAGCCAGGTCTTCGAAGGGGACTGCTGAATCGTCCAGTGAATATGCCTCACCAGACCGGGTAGAGGCTTCTACTGCGCCCCCGCCGTTTGCCGACCGGGGGAGTTCAGGTCCGTCAGTTGACCCGGAGCCAGGTATCCCTTCAGAGGATGATTCGTCCACGGCTGCTATCCTTCCGGAGAGGGTCACCGGTGAGTCGTCGCCCCCTACCACCCCCTCCACGACCCCATTTGCTGGTAGGCAGAAGAGGAAGGTGCCGGGAGGCTCAGGCCCTGGATGGGACAAACCGTGCTTCACTGGCCCCAATATTCTACCGCCTGTCCCGGAGGAGGATGTTCCCCCTTCTGACGGTGGGGACTCCATTTCCCTATCTCCACTTTTTCTGTTGACGGCTGCTCCAAAAGCTGGTGTTTAGGCCTCCGGCTCTTCTTCGGGTGACCCTGTCGAGGCTCCTAAGGGCAAGAAAGTATTGCCCCCTTAATACCGCATGCAACTTGATCGCCTTTGAAAAAGGCTAGATGCGGCGTTGGAGGCTTCCATGCAATCTTTCCCCCCGGTGCAGTTGAAGGAGGTTCTTGCCGAGGGCCCTTCTTCCGAGGGGACATGCAGCTCTGAGGAGGGTGACTCCAACCCTTCTGCGTCGCCAGCCGGGGCTCCTACAGTCCAGCTACTTTCTCCGCACAGGGACTCGTTGCCTTCCGAGAGTCGGGTTGACCCCTCGAGGTCTCAAGGAGGGGAAGCCGCGCAAGTCTCCGCAGGACCTCTCACCATTCTCCGTGAGTCCCTTTTGAAGGTGCGTGCTCCCAGTAAGTAAGTTGTTTTCTTGTATGCTCGATAATTCCTTGGTGCAATGATAGGCGGCTGAAGACTATCTGACTGCCGACCGTGGCTTGTACGCCTGGCCCGACATTGAGGCCTTGACCTGCCGGATCCTGAGAATAGAGACCACAGCTGACCACGAGGGACTTATGCAAGCGGGGGTCAGCAGGGGTCTTCGTGCAAAGGTGGAGCATCAGCTGGACACCTTGCTGGCCATGGAGTCCTCTCTCCAGAGTTCCCGACACCGGGAACATTTGACGTCCGAGAAGGCTGTGGTCGTCACCAAAGACCTGCTCCGGGTGATTCAGGAGCGGGATCAGCTTCAAGCGAAGGAGAAGAAGTTGTTGGGAGATATCCGCCTCCTGGAGGCCTCGGCCAGGAGGTCAAACAAACGTGTCAAAGACCAGGCGCATCAGCTCGCCCAGAAGGAGTCCGACCTCCTGATGGCGGTTGATCACCTGTCTAACTTTGAGGAGAATCTGGCCCAGGCCCGATCAGAAGTATGGGCTACCTCAGACAGTCTCAAGGAAGCTTTGGCAAACCAAGACAAAATGGCTGCAGAGGTGAAGCAGCTAAAGCGTGCCAAGGAGGCTGCTGAGGTCGACGTACGCAATATTTGGGCAGCTGAGGCTTCCCGCATAAAAGAGGCCGAGGCGGACTTCAAGGCTAAGTATCTGGAGTCGGATGAGTTTGGCGACATCATCGCCAGCCAGATAATGAAATGCTTCAAGCAAGGTTTCCACGAGGCTATTGATTAGCTGAGGACAAAGAGTTGTGGGATCACTTGTTACCCTGGAGCTTGGCCCCTATGTACCCTTTCTGATTATAAAAGCAATATCTTCTTGCCTTATTGTCCTGTGCATGCTTTTTGCGTCTGGCTCCTTGCGTCATTCGTCTTTGTCTTGAGAGTCCAGAGAGAACAAGGATCGGTATTTTTCCTTAACGACAGGGGCAAGACAGGAAATCCCTTCGTCTTCAGAGGTTTTTCGGGTTTGATACGAAGTACCGATTTCCCCCCGCAAGCCCAAGTACCGAGCCCACAGTTATGTTTCTGTGGGACCCATGTCGACTCTTCTCTCTGGAGAGGGTTCACATCCTTCGAACCGTCGTTTCCGAATCCCAGGCAATCCATTGAATTGTCCCATAAGTGGTTGCGAGTTTCCAGGCGCTACGGAGGCATACCAACCGACGCGACGCTTCAGGGTTGGCGCCCATTACTACTCCTGCGCCGGGCCTGCATTAAATGCGAATGGGCAACCCTCTCTATAAAGCCGGAAGGCTGGTGTGCCCGTTCTCCTCTATCTTTCCTCCCCCTTTTCATGGATCAGGAAGGGAAGAGAGGTTGCCGCCTAGAAGGGAACCTAGCAAGGGAGAAGGTTCATCGCCCAACAAGGCGCGAAGCCCCGTTTGTCTGGGTTGAGTCAAGCACTCCCAGAGTTCCTTATGAAGTGTATCACCTTCCGGTACATCCCCCATCGTCCCCCTTCTATCAGGGGTTTTTGGCGTCACTGGGGAGCATAGCAGAGATGATGTTGTCTCTTCCCTGGGGAAGAGCGGCGGGGATGGAACCACATTTTCCACACTATCGTATGAAAAAGGCTTTACATGCTTCGCCAGGGAGCATGACAGAGATGACCTCATTTGTTTCACCCGGGAGCATCTTCTAGTGGTTCATCTCCTGTATACCATCAAGTGGACAGTGTCTCCGGGTGTCTCATCTTCTGGTGGTTCATTTCTGCCCCTCCTCAGTTGCTCTCCTTCACCTGATCGCCCGTTTTCCCGAGTTTTGGGCATCGAACATCAATCGGGCCAGGAGTAGTTGGTCGTCCGGGGAGGAGTTACAGCCACTGCTCCCTCTCATCTTCCTTTTGTATTTTGCAGTTCCTCTTTATCCTTAGATGTGAGTGTTAGGTCGTGACCGTTTGCTAGAGGGGGGGGTGAATAGCAATTTCTTCGATTTCTACCTACGATGTTAGCGTGCGCAAGCGAAAACAATAATAACACAAATAAACATTGCTAACATCAAACCTTTTACGTGGTTCGGAGATGATGCTCCTACTCCATGGCTATCCATAAGGTGGACGATCCCTTGATCCTTCGGTGTATCACTCCCCGGATGCCCTCCGGCTAGCTCGTGTAGCTCCTTGTGGGTGGAGAAACCTCGTCACAATCCCGAACACACCTCTGAGCTCTTAGACTACTATTTGACCTTTAACCAAAGCCAAATTCGTCAAAGCTCCCAGCCAAAACCGAGCCCCTTTAAATAGGTCTCTTGGCTGAAAAACTCACTACCAGTCGACTGCCCCCAGGCCAGTCGACTGATCCCACTCAAATTC